>OY747701.1:7195000-7387500 GCA_963556495.2 Valencia hispanica
GCACGTGGGCTGGTTGACGAACCCAGGGGTAAACAAACGCTTCACTTTAAAATATTGCCTTCCCGGGCAGTGTATAATCGTTATGCAATCATAACATACATTTTTTCTCATTGAAAAGTGAAAATTACAGGTCATGACTCCTTTAAAAATAAAATCATTGGTATCCTCCCAAACATGATTTCTTCTTCCTCAGTAAATGAGGCTGTAGAACCTCATTTGTGCTTAGGCTGTTTTCAGTCGAGCTTTTAGAATTATCAAAAATACTAGCCTCATCTAAACCTTCAACTTGTATGCTGGACCCAATCCCAACCAAATTATTTAAGGAGGTGTTCCATTTGGTTCCTGGCCCCATTTTGGATATGATGAATCTATCCTTAGTAAACGGATACGTACCACAGGAATTTAAAATAGCCGTGATTAAACCTTTACTCAAGAAACCTTCCCTTGATCAAGATGACTTAGTGAATTACAGACCTATATCTAACCTTCCTTTCTTATCCAAAGTCCTTGAGAAAATAGTTGCTAATCAAGTCTGTGCTCATCTAAACAGTAATGACCTGTTTGAAGAGTTTATGTCAGGTTTTAGAGCTCATCATAGCACTGAAACAGCACTGGTGAAGGTTACTAATGATATTCTCATGGCCTCAGATAATGGACTTGTGTCTGTTCTGGTTTTGTTAGATCTCAGTGCTGCTTTTGACACAGTTGATCATAATATTTTCTTAGAAAGGCTTGAACATGTTACAGGGATCAAAGGGATAGCACTAGGCTGGTTTAAATCATATTTGTCTGATAGATTCCAGTTTGTTCATTTAAATGATAAATCTTCTTCACACTCAAGGGTTACTTGTGGAGTTCCACAGGGTTCTGTGCTTGGACCAATTCTTTTCACCATATATATGCTCCCAGTTGGTAGAATCATTAGACCGGATGGGATAAATTTCCACAGCTATACCGATGATGCACAGCTATATTTATCCATAAATCCTGATTAACCCAGTCAGTTAGGTAGATTACAGGCATGTCTGGAAGACATAAAAACATGGATGACCCTAAACTTTTTGCTTTTAAATTCTGACAAGACAGAAGTTGCCGTCTCTGGACCAGAAGTTCTAAAAATGATACTGATTAGTCAACCACTTCATCTCGATGGCATTAAATTGGTCCCCAGTAATAACGTAAAAAACCTTGCCGTTATTTTTGACCAAGAGTTGACGTTTAAATCCCATATAAAACAGGTTTCTAGGATTTCTTTCTTTCACCTCCGGAATGTTGCTACTGTAATCCTTTACTATCAGGTAGTCCACAAAATGCCATTAAAAGCCTTCAGTTGATCAAAAATGTGGCAGCAAGAGTTCTGATGAATATTAAAAAGAGAGATCACAATTCTCCGGTTTTAGCTTCCCTTCATTGTCTCCCTGTTAAATCCAGAATATAATTTAAGATCTTCCTTCTTACGTACAAAGCCCTTAATAATCAAGCTCCAACATACATCAGAGATCTAATTGTTTCATATGTTCCCAACAGAGAACTTCGCTCTCAGACTGCAGGTTAACTTGTAGTTCCTAGGATTTCTTAAAGTAAAATGGGAGGCAGATCTTTTAGTTATCAGGCTCCTCTCCTGTGGAACCAGCTCCCAGCTTTTGTCCGTGAGGCAGACACTTTACTTTTAAGGCCAGGCTTAAAACTTTCCTTATTGATAAAGCTTAAAGTTAGAGAGGACATTCTGAGCTATCTCTGTAGTTATGCTGCTATAGGCTTAGACTGCTGGAGGACAGACTTACCAATTTTCTTCACTCTGCTACTTCCTTTTCTTCTACTACTCTCCAGTTGTATTACAGTACATTCTGTTATTTCGACTGTTAACTTTGTTTTCTCTCAGTGTTTTTTTCTCCATAGCAGATATACCTGGTCTGGTATCTTGCTTGGCTGCAATGCCCTGTTGGATGGGGGGCATCGACTGGGATGATGCTCCCAGTAACTGAACATCCACTGTGTCATGTTGTCAACTTTTTACTTTCTGTAACATATAAAGTTCTCTTATATCAGATCTTCTGTTCCTACCGTGTCTCTGCTCTGCCTTCTCAAACCCCCAGACGGTCGTGGCAGATGGCAGCTCCTACTGAGCCAGGTTCTGTTGGAGGTTTCTTCCTGTTAAAGGGAAGTTTTTTCTCTCCACCATCGCTACATGCTTGCTCAGTATGAGGGATTGCTGAAGGATTGCTGTGGTTGGAAAGTCTGCATCAACGGGGCCCAACCTCACGCCAATGACTGACGCAATCTGCTGGGATTCCCTAAATAGGAAACTTTTTAGCTGATTGGAATGTTTGTATAAATGTATTGAAATTACTTCTTGTTAAGTGCCTTGAGATGACATCTGTTGTGAATCGGCGCTATATAAATAAACTGAATTGAATTGAATTGAATTGAATTGAATTGAATTGAAATTGAAATTGAAATTGAAATTGAAATTGAAATTGAAATTGAAATTGAAATTGAATTGAATTTAATTTAAGTCCAGCCTTTGAAAGACTAAGAAAAAACTAAATGAAGGTTTTGGAGTGGACAAGTCAGAGACAGACTTGCAAGTGTTATTTGGATCATGGTCCTGCTACACAACCCCAGTTGGCCTACGGTCATGAACAGATCCTTGGGCATTCCTGTTTAGTATTCTGTGATAGAGAGCACATTTCAATAATTTCCATTATTTATGACTAGTCATTCAGGTTCTGAAGAAGGTAAGTTTTTGGTAGGCCTGCCAATCCTGAAAAGGTTCTCCACAGTACCATGTTTTATTCATTTGTCGATACAGTTCTACAGTTCTAGGTGGATATTACGTAAACTTAGTGCGGCGAGCGTACGTCATTTCCCCAAACAAATGCATTATTGCAAAGATGGTAGACAAAACTGCAGATCTACTCGCAGCGCTCGTCTTTGTGATGTGTGCAATTTTGCGCACATGGAAACACTTAAGAGGCATCGATGAAAAAGCTGAAAGGAAAATAATGACATTTATATGTCATCTACGCTCATAGCGTTCCCTGCCCCTCTCCCCTTTTCCCCACCGACCCACACCCCTCCAGCTTTCGCGGGACATTATCTGACTGTCTGAATGCAGACCCCATACCACAAAAAGTCCGCTCCTGTTACTAGGTCTTCATCCATAAAATTACCGGTAAAGGGTATCCAGACAAAGTCCGGAAGATTGCTTTCAGACACAATAGCAAAACAGACGAAGTCCGGAAAATTACCGTTTTTCATGGCCTGTTTGAAAGCGGCTTAAGTGTCTCATCTGTTTGTACATTTCTTTACATTGGAACATGCATTTTGAGTTCCTTTAGCCTAGTTCATGGTTTCAGAAAGGCCCTAAAGGTGGTTCTACATGCTAATTAATACTGGGGCATATACATATTTTCACAAAACTTTTCCATTTTGGTCTCAAATTTGTGTAATGAAAAAAAAAAATAGGTTGCTTGTTTTAGTACATCTAAGGTGAGATTTAAGTATTGTTTAAGCTGTAAAAGACAGAACCATTTTAATATGTTCTGATATGTAAAGCATTACAACATAAAAGATACATGTAATTTAATTTTACTATAAATATACTTCTGGTCTGTTCACTGATTAACGTTTGTGTCTTTATGTCAACTCAAGACCTATTTCTTTTTTCCTGGATTCATCTGTCATGAGACTTCCTTTGTTTAGTTTGCTGTAATAAAGTTAATTTAGAGCCTATGACTTGCAATCTTGAGTCTCTTGTGTTGCAGCACACAGGTCATCCACCTACAGGTCAGAGTTGTTGTGTCTTCCACAGTGAAATCCAAAACAATAAAACAAATAAATATGTGTATGTACATTTTTCCCCACATACATGATTGTTAAGTCACTGTCATGACTTTGTGTTTGAGACTTAATTTTGATGTGTTCAATCATGTCTGAATATTTGATGTGTCCTTTGGCTCTCTCATGCACTGTTATGGGAATGTCTGAATGAAGCCAACCGAAGCCAAGAAAAACACTGATCTCACCCCATCGTATACACAAGCTTTGCTTACATTTAATTTAGCGTATTTTCCATAGACTGTGTCCAGTATGAACTCTCCTCTTTTTGTTCTCTAGCAGGGTCTGCGACTCATAATCCACAGTGTCACAACAAAGGATTTAAGTCTCACATCATCATTTTAGATATATGGGGCTCTGTGTGTGTTTAAAAAAGACAATAGGGTGAATTTAAAGACAATGCTGTGTTCTTGGGAGGGCTTTGATGCCAAGCCAAGCCCCATCGTTCCCAGAGGTACTTACCCCCATCTCTTCCTACCACATTGTTAAACACTACCTCTGTACGTTTTTATAACACTATTGTTAAGCTCAATAGATTTTTATTTGGCTGCTCTACCTCCTTCCCTCACACTCCCGTACTTTCTGTCTGGCTATCGGTGTTTGTGTGTTTGCATTGCCCTGTTCTTTCACCTGGAAGTGCCTATGTGTGTATTTATAGTTCCTTAGACAGCAGACATAAGACCCAAGACCAAACATCCTCTTCCTCTCTGGAAATCGCAGAGACTGGAACAGAGACAGAAATATTGACTTTAAGATTTCTTGTGTGACCTTTTAACACATTTGACTTTTGTATTATTATGAGAACCACATGCCATGTGAAATAAAAAAATAAAAACAGTACACATTTATTTTTTGTTGTCGTGATTTTAGGCTAACTTCTACCCACATGCAAAATTTCTATCAGGAGATGGTGATAAAAGTTTAACAGGTTCATTGTGAACAATGAATATAAATAGTGTAATGGCTTTGGTCTTGAGTATTCTTGTAACATACGAACTGGAACACTGCAAGGGAGAGGGAGAGAGGTGAGCCAGGATTATTAATAGGTGAATACTGTAGGTAAATGCGAGCAACCCTGCACAGGATGGACGGGTACAGATAATGGATTGATAGATACCTGAGACACTGGCAACTCCCCTCACATTACCTATTGGCCTATTTCGACTACCACTTAGCGATGCGGTTCGACTCGGCTCAAATCTACTCTACACACCTCTAGTGATTTTCCATTACAATAGAGTAACAGCTCTAGTAGGTGGGGTCGTCATAAAGCTTGACGGTCCCAGAGTCCGAAAGGTAGAGTGACATAATTTGTAAATGACACAAACACAACACAGTGCAACAATGGAAGACATGGAAGCAATGCTGAAGATTCTGTACAGTCTGCCATTGTCCTTCAAAATTCCAAATACACTCAGTCAATATTGTAAGTTTTTACAAATGGCCGGTTAGATTATTGTACAGTAAGGGACACCCTCTAGCCAATCAGTGACATCTATTTAAGTGAAGTTTTCTGGCTAACTTTGCATGTTAGGAACTCCAGCGAAGTAGGTTCTAAAAGGGGCTGGCACCATGTAACCATTACCAGTAGAAAACCCTTATAACCAAGTTGACCCGCACTAAGTAGGCGCTAGTGGAAAAGGGCCATAACTCACCTTTCGTTCCTGTGTTCCCAGAGGGGTTACCAAGGACAACTTGGTCAGTTTGAAACAAGCTGTACATTTTTGCTTTAGCATCACTAGTTGTGGTAAACATTCTTTGGATGACTGTTGCACAACACTAAGGAAGTAGAAAAAATATAAAATTCGAAAGCAGAAAAAAAACCATGTGGGAGCCATGTACTTCACCCATATTGTGAACCTATTTGCATTAATTATGAGGATGTACCTGTAAACAAAACTGGTGTTAGGTATTTCCTTTCTCTTAGAAATGAGCCATCAATGCAGGTATTACTCTTGTCTCCTACCACTGCATGCTTATATATAATAGACAAATTCTGGTGCAACCACATAGTTAAAAATGTTTTTATTACGGACAACAGCAAAATACAAACTTTACAACAAGCAAGATAGGACAGCCTACAACAGAGAGCAAATCACCAACTATATTTGCATTTTTTTTGTCCCTTAAATAAAAATTTTGGGAGGGGGGGCACGTTGCTGCGCTGTGCTGGAAATTGGTTGTGTCGGAGCTGGTGCAGGTTTTGAAGCTGCAGCAGCAAAAAAGGGGAGGTTGGAGAGGTCCAAATCAAGAGAGGTGGGAGCATACCCTTCATATATAGAAAGACATTCTGGAGTGAACAAAATATTAAAGCGGAGCACAGAGTTAGCATTGTTAGGCAAACATTATTATTGTCTTCATACAGGAAACAATAGCGTTTAGAATATCCTTGTTTGTCTCTTCAAAGTAAGCTCACCACCGATGAGATGAGTTGCATGCTTAAAATCACAAAACACAAAACCAGTAACACAGTGGCTGAGTCACATCAACTCTCCCTTTCAGTACTTGTGCAAATAAATCCCGTTCATTCGGTTGAACCACTCTGGCAGCTGTGGTCCTTGTTGGTGTGATAAATCCTTAACCATGTTCTAATCTTGTTACTACTTCCTACACTACACTGTTGCTTAACCTAGCACTGACAACATGCACACATTGATCTTCAGATTGGTAAACAAAATGTTCCATGCTGGAGGGGACCTGGAATCATACAACTTTCTGATTGAAGACAACTACTCTTCACACTGGGCCACAGCAACTTCATTCAAATATTGTCCAATAAAACGGCTTTGTGTATTCACTGTACAAGAAGCTGTCATAAAATGTTTTTACAGATACAGACAGAAAGTGAATTACCGTAAATTTCAGACTATAAGCCACTACTTTTTTCACACCCTTTGGACCCTGTGTCCTATACAACGATGCGGCTAATTTATAGATTTTTTTACTGGCTAACAGCCTCCGGGAGGCACTATAGCAGTAAGTGCATAAGTGAGACAGACATGTGGGGAAAGATTATGCGCCGAAGAAGACACTACCGGTAGTTTTCATACACACACCCTCATCATGGAAAACACACAAAGAAATGCAGCTTTTAAGTTAAAGGCAGTTGAGCTGGTTGTCAAAGAAGGAAATAGAGCTAATCCACGTAAACTTGACATCAATTAATCTGTTGTGAGACGTTGCAGGAGGCCGTGGAAAGAACAGAGTCAGTAAAAAAAGATGACAAAAGCTTTCAGAGGACTTAAAGATACTGAAGAAGACAACTTCAGTGGCTTTAATGAGGAAGATGAAGATAGTGACCAATGACTTTTCTGGTGGGCTAAAGTATGTTTTATTTTCTGACCAGGCATGTTACTGTCGTGTTGTGTTGGTGCCCCCCCCATGTTGTGATCTAATTCTAACTTTCGGTAGTTTTCCAATAAAATGTCTGTTAATGAGACGTATGGCTGTGTTCCTTCCAGTGGGGCGCAGAGATTCGGGGTTGCTGTGCGAGGGGAGCCGCTTATGAGCTCATGAGCTCTCTGACACGGGAGACGAGTGAAGGTTAGCACCGCTGGTCGGTGGGTGGATAAGCGCTCAATGTCGGATCAACCCCACATTTTAATCAGTTGTTCCTGGATCCTTCGCAGACATTTCCTGATAATTTAATCGAAATCCGTCCAGAACTTTTTGAGTTATGTTGCTAAAAGACATAAAAAAACATACATCCTGGCGGAGGTCCATCCATCCATTAAATTTTCTATACCCGTCCATCCTAATGCAGGGTTGCGAGGGGGCTGGTGCCTATCTCCAGCGGTCAAGGGGCGAGAGGCGGGGCACACCCTGGACAGTTCGCCAGTCCGTCGCAGGGCAACACAGAGACATACAGGACAAACAAACATACACGCACACACTCATACCTAAGGGCAATTTTAGAGAAACCAATTCACCTAACAGTCATGTTTTTGGACTGTGGGGGGAAGCCGGAGTACCCGGAGAGAACCCACGCATGCACAGGGAGAACATGCAAACTCCATGCAGAAAGACCCCTGGCGGCGGTAATAAAAGAAAATCTTCCGTGTACCGTCTTTCTGTGTCAATATCTCATGTTAAAACGTGAAAACCTGCAGCTTATATTCAGGTGCGCTGTATATATGTACAAAATTTAGTGTCTTTTCAAATTTAGCTGGTGCGCCTTATTTTCAGATGCGCTTAATAGTCCAAATATTACGGTACTTGTTTTAAATCATATCTCTCAAAGCACTGCACTAATTCAGTTAGGTTACAACATATGGCTTCAGTTTTTGTGCAGTACATGCTTACCTGACAGCAAGAAGGTGTCCAGTTTAAACCATATCTTTCTGTCTCTGGACACATCCCAAAATGGCCTTGTTAGGTCAATGGGTTTCTTTGACAAGCTAGTGTCCTATCCGGATGGTACTCCATCTTTTCATCTCAACTGGTTAGACAGACACAAGACCCGAACCTCACAACTATGAATAAGACAAAGACACAGCAATGAGGCCATAAGTGAGTGAAGACAAGGAAGAGAAAAAAAGCAACAAAAAACAGCTGTGTTACAGCCATCTGTTGAGTATTCTTCGGCAGTGGCTGCAGAGCAGAAGAAGGTGAAGTCTGTCCACATCTATGCTCTCTGGCTGCACATCACAAGGCCACAGCTGGCCCACTGTCGGCCCTCTGTCACTCTGTGTGCCAATGTGTGTGTGTTTCTCTGCTGCTGTATATGTGTATTATCTGGCCTGGGCCTACCCCAAAAATGAGCTGTTCTGCCTGATTTAATGAGAAGGGCTGGGCTCCCATGACTGTGGCCCCACACACACACATAACATACCTATCCTAAGGTCAGTCCTCTGCAAAATCACATGGATTTGTTGAATCTAACACTCCCATCCTGGTAGGTCACTGAGAAAATGTGAGAATGGAAAAATGAGGCCCATCTTAGATGTGTCAACCTTTCTGCCTTTTTGCAACCTTTCTGCATGTCCTTGTGGAATTTGGGGGCGTTTTGAAGGAACAGGGTCGCAAAATGCTAATGAGTGTACGAGAGACTGTCTGGTATGCTGCCTGGTGAGCATGTGTGGCAGTGTTTTAATGATGCATCTGCTTGTGTCAAAGGATTCTGAGCACATGGTGACACTCAGACCTGCTGGCCCCTTTGATCTCATAGAGCATACACACACACACCCTTTATCTTAAATTCCCAATACAAGCACTCCTGCACACACACACACACACGCACGCACACACACCCACACACGCACGCACACACACCCACACACGCACACACACACACACACTGCTACAGCTATGCAGTTCACTCAGCACCCTCTGGTGCTGTGGTGGCTGGTTTTAATGTCCCTGCCTAATGATCTGGCACACGTCTAAAGGTAAATGGTAATATGCTTAAAGTGGACCGTTTAGGCTGAAAAGGCTTGTAGGGCTGAGCCGTCTTTGTGAACAAAAAGAACAGCATTTAACACAAGCAGCATTTCAACAGATTTCACTTAAATGTGATTTCTGTATGAAAATGCATCGGGAAATACCCAGACTATGCTACTTGTTCTGTGACCATTGAAGCATTAGTCTTTGCTTTAAATTGTGTCTTCTTGAAATCATCCATGAAGACAGTGAAGACGTTTTAGCTGTAACTGATGTTGCTATATTGACAGCATGTTGAGCTTATGATATTCAAATGTTTTATCTAGTTTATCTCTTAACCACTCCTTATAAAGTAAATCCTTATTTTGTCAAGACATGTTTAGGTT
This sequence comes from Valencia hispanica, assembly GCA_963556495.2. NCBI lineage: Eukaryota > Metazoa > Chordata > Actinopteri > Cyprinodontiformes > Valenciidae > Valencia > Valencia hispanica. The sequence goes on from OY747701.1 coordinate 7,204,606, forward strand.
GTAAAGAAATGATGGAAACAAATAAAAAATCTATCTATCTATCTATCTATCTATCTATCTATCTATCTATCTATCTATCTATCTATCTATCTATCTATCTATCTATCTATCTATCTATCTATCTATCTATCTATCTATCTATCTATCTATCTATCTATCTATCTATCTATCTGTAAATTTTTTGTAATTTTTTTGAATTCACAAATTGTATGATAGTTATACTTTTCTGTTTTTTTTCATTGGTAGGTTCACAAATGTAAAAGACTTTACTTTAAAGTCTTAATGTCTATACACATAATTAATTTAATGCAAATATTTAATAGGATTTAAGTCACTTAATTAGAAATTTTAAAGAAAGAATGGCTATTTTTTAAAATAGTTTTTAACAATTACAATTGCTTAAATTTACAGTGTCAGAGTGTTGTAAACACATTTTCTGAGAATAAGACAGGATTGCATCAACAAGGTTGAATTTAAACTAAGATTAGCACTAATCAAAGATTGGTAAAACTAGGTTTAAAATTTGTTAAACCGGGCTGGAAATTAGGCCAACATAATAAATAATAACAAACTGATTTAAATAAAGAAAGATGGATATCAGAATTCAAATGACTAATTAAACAGGCTACATAATTAAGTGTGTTGTTAAGACCCCATCCACCCTCTGGAAACAACAAGTAGCGTAGAATCTAAGGGCAACCAGGAGTTGTAGCGTTGGTGGAACAGCTGCATTTTTGCCCCAAATAGTTTCCTTGGTGAACCAGTATTTAATCAAAAATTCATCTTCATTACAAAATTCAAGTGAGTGGTGCCTGTCTCTCTCTCTCAATTTCCTTTGTGGAATCTCATCATTTTGCCCAATCCACCTCAAAAATGCAGCCATAGCTAAAGTTAAACCTCCTCAACTGTCAATTTGGATCACAGATTAAACTGGGGTTTACAGTTTGGTGCAAGAGATTTTAAACTAAACTTGGTTTAGTGTATACATTAAACTGAAAAGAGAGGTTTAATGTCCTCCTAAAACAGACGTCGAGCAAGGTATGTACAAGATCCAGCGTCGCAGTTGTTTAGATACTATTTACCCACCATGCCCTGCACGATAGTTCGCTTCCTGCTTTTGGTGCGGTTATGGTCCGGTTGCCATTCACATATGCAATCGAACTGCAGCAGAGTTCGTTTCAATCGAATTGAGACCTACGTCTTTTTGTCGAACTAGCTTGCTTGCTTGTTTGGTTTGAATCAGAGTTCGATTGCGCATTCACACCTCCCCAAATGAACCGGACTTTCTGGGGAAACAAACTAAAGTTCAATTCAAGCAGACTAAACAGGGCTGGTGGGAATGTGTCAGGAGTCTCTTTGGGTACGCCCCTGGAAGTCTGGCGGACGGCCCCGGTGGCGGCCCCTGAGGAACTGGAGGTCGGCCGGACGGCCCCGGTGGCATCCTTTGGCTGGACGGAGGTCCGGGGGACGGCCCCGGTGGCGGCCCCTGAGGACCTGGAGGTTGGGCGGACGGCCCGGATGGTGTCCTCTGGCTGGACGGAGGTCGGGCAGACGGCCCGGGTGGCGGCCCTTGAGGAGCTGGAGGTCGGGCGGACGGCCCTTAGGTCCTCTTCTGAGGGTCAGGTAGCGCCTGAGGAGCTTGGCTGGTCAGCAGCGACAAAGATGCCTGGCCGGTAAAGGTCGGCCGAGACAAAGAGAGTCTGGAGGCTCGGACGCCTGCTGAGACGAAGTGTCTGGAGGCTCGGACGCCTGCTGAGACGAAGTGTCTGGAGGCTCTGAAGCCGGCTGAGACGAAGAGTCTGGAGGCTCGGACGCCGGCTGAGACTAAGAGTCTGGAGGCTCCAGCGATGGGGACGGGTCCTCCTTTACCCTCCCCGGGAGCTCCAGCGACGCATGGGGAAATGTCGGCCGCTGGAGAGCCGCCGCTGTGACCGCCAGAAACACAGCAGCCACAATAACGGAAGGCTCTGGAGCTGGATCGGGCTCTGGAGCTGGAACGGGCTCTCGGACTGGAGCTGGAACTGCCCCGGAAGCGGCCCCACCTCTGCGGCGTCGCTGCCTGCGGCGAGGTGCTGGTTCTCCCCTGGAGCAGAGGTAGGCCGTCTTGCCCCTGTAGAAAAACTCGAACAGGTCCTCCTCCCTGATGTGAGGAGCCCCCGAAGAGCCAGCTGGATGAGGGACAAAGACGACAGGGGAGAGAACCGGCGATGCGTGCAGCGCGGAGATGGAGCCGACGTTGGTGGTCCGTGTGGCCGCGCCGTCCTGCTCCTCGCTCGCGGAAATTCCGGCTCGGCGAGCCCGTCGCCTACGGCCAGATGGCGGAGGCAGAGAGGGCGGACCGATAGTCTGGTCCAACGCCTCCTGGCGAATCCTCTCTGCCTCGTGCCCCAGATCGGCGAGCTCCCGGGCCAAGAAGACACTCTGGAAGTGAGGGAGCACTCCGAGGATCTCCTCGGCTCCAGAGACCCGCACAGGAAGGTGAGGAGAGGCAACGAGTTTGGCCAGGTTCGTCCAGACGTCCTGGCGGAGGGCGGCGATCTCCTGGGCGAGTGCTGGGTCCATGTTCAGGGCCGGATCATTCTGTCAGGAGGTGTGTGGAGTATGGACCCAAACGCACTCGCTGAAGGAAGGTGCAGGATGTTTATTACAGGAGGAGGTGATGATGGTGGTGGTGAAGACAGCAGGAACAGAGATACTGGACATCGGACAGGGACGGAAGACAGCAGGAAGACGACACACCATGGAGATAGAGACAATTACTAATGATCCGGCCCGGAGTGAAAGGAAGTGATGGGTCTTAAAGGTAGGAGGTGAGTAGGATCAGGTGTGGTTGATGAGACAGACAGGTGAAGACAATGAGGCATGAATAGGGCAGCGTGACAGAATGCACCCTTAAGGTGAGAGAATCCTTTTGATGCGCTAACCACAAACTCCTCTGGCTATCCCGGTCGCCATCTTGGTCCCTTTTTCACTGGGCTTCAATTTAGTTCTTCAGAAACCTAATGGTGACGTCACAGAGGCTCCGTCCATCTAATATATACAGTCTATGCAGAGCTCTTAAGTCTCACGCAATGAGCGTGAGACATGCATTTTTTTGTCTTCACACGCAGACACCCCACACATCGAGTTCCTCACCTAGAAAATGAGCAATGCCCATACTGAATGACCTAGGAGTGATTTGCTCACTGCACTGTCTGTTCAGATCTCAGTCTAAGCCCCGCCTTCTGTGGAGGTGCTTTGGGCTTTATTGACAACCTGGTGGACAAAGAGCGTGCTGGGATTGCTAGATCCCCCCTTTCCCATCCAGCAAAGCGCGATTCAGTGCCAGAAACACCGGGAAGACCTCAAAGATAAGGACATCGGAACTTTGGAAGTTGGAACTAAAATAAATTATCAGGTAATATCTACATTTTCCATAAAAGTATAATTTTTTCTGTTATGACAGTCTAAATAACTGGAATTACTGCTGTTAATTTTTGAATGTGTTACTTTACAAATGGCACCCGATTAAGGATTACATTTTGTTATAGCTCAAAATGCAACCACCATGACACTGAACAGAAAAAGGTTTGAACTTCATAGAAAACCTAAAACTCTCATAGCTGCCTTTTCTCTCTTTCTGTTGTAGAAGAAAACAAAATTTTCAACATAAATGTATTCGATATTCTTAGGTGATACTCTCAACTAAGCTCCCCTTTGGTCACACATTTATGTACCAACAATCAGAATCAGTGATCTGTTACATTTCAGGGGAACTTCAGTTGTCAGCAAAATTAACATGAGCACATTTCTATGAAGTAAACATTTTTGTCACAATGAAACCACATTTATTTTAAAAGCTTCAGCGTTTTGGGTCAAATGCAATACGTTTAATTTATGTATTCTGGAAGATCGACTGCTGATTCCATCAATTATTCCAGTACCTTCAAGCTATCTCTTTCCCAGAATGCAATGCAGTGTGATGTTTGAGACTAGTTTTCATTAATTCAGTTCAGTTTCGATTCAATTCAGTTTATTTATATAGCGCTGATTCACAACAGATGTCATTTCAAGGTAACAATCATACAAACATTCCAATCAGTTTAAAGTTTATGCAGACTCCAACCACAGTAACTGGAGCAGTTTGGTATGCTATTTTATGATCTGGCTTATTCAGGACAGTGTCTCCATCGCCAATTTACTCTCACTGGGCAGGCGGAGTTAAACCAAAACGCCTATCTTTGCATTATACTAGTGTGAAGACACATGTGACACACTAGCAAGTCTCGTGGTTGTTGCAAGCAGTTATGTTTTTCTATCCCCTAATCAATGGTCTGAAGCCAGTAACTGTGCCCTAACCATATCGTACCATTGTAACTATTGTCTACAACCAAAGGGGGGCCAAGAATAGTGCGGTGCATGTCGGTTGTATGAGCCGCTTTTGCAATGGATGCAGACAAAATAGCATACCAAACCGCACAGACCCGTGTCACACCGTTCAGTGGAAACAAGGCATTAGAGGCTCCAAAAGTCTTGAAACTGGGTTACAGGTTGACCTGTGAGCAGAAGAATGACTCTTAAGCATACAGCCATAGCTATAATTGAACAGTTTAGATCACAACACATATTTATGTATCAAAATGATCCAATTAAAGTACAACCCTCCATACAACTGAGAATTAGTGTCAAGACTAGGGAAATTGTTGTTCACATAACAATCTCATCCAAAAACGCCAGTCTCTGAAGTCCATCCATCCATCCATCCATCCATCCATCCATCCATCCATCCATCCATCCATCCATCCATCCATCCATCCATCCATCCATCCATCCATCCATCCATCCATCCATCCATCCATCCATCCATCCATTCATTATCTTCCACTTATCCAGGCTCGGGTTGCGGGGACAGTAGCTTAAGCAGAGAGACCCAGACTTCCCTCTCTCCAGCCACTTGGGCCAGCTCCTCAGGGGGAATCCAAAGGCGTTCCCAGGCTAGCCAAGAAACACAGTCCCTCCAGGGTGTCCTGGGTCTTACTCTTGGTCTCCTTCTGGTGGAACGTGCCTGGAACACCTCACCAGGGAGGCGTCCAGAAGGCATTCTAACCAGATGCCCGAGCCACCTCAACTGGCTCCTCTTGATGTGGAGGAGCAGAGGCTCTACTCTAAGCCTCTCCTGGTTGACTGAGCTTCTCACCCTATCTCTAACCGAGAGCCCAGACACCCTGCGGAGGAAACTCATTTCAGCCGCTTTTATCCGTGATTTTGTTCTTTCGGTCACTACCCAAAGCTTATGACCATAGATGAGGGTAGGAATGAAGATCGAACGGTAAATCGAGAGCTTTGCCTTTTTGCTCAGCTATCTCTTCACCATGACAGACCAATACAGCGCTCGCATCACTATGGTTGCCTCCGACCTATCGATTTCCCGCTCCTTTTTACCCTCATTCGTGAACAGTCTCTGAAGTGTTTACTTAAAAGTTTTAGCTTGAACAAGGGGGGTGGGGTGGGGAAGGGTCGCTGTCTCTTTTCACTTCAAAAAAGTATGCGGTTTTAGTTTCTGTTAGAACAGCGATTTTTAGTCAGGAACTTCACCATTACCAGGAAAACATTGGAATGTCTTAAAGCGACAAACACCTTTAGCGGAGCAGCAACAGAAAGAAACACAATGAAAGCAGACCAATACAGTACAGACATAGAAAGTCATACAAGTCTTGTTCCTGAAATGTTCTTGTTTTCCCTGCTGCCATAGATTACAGAGCCAATCCTATCTATTCAGTTCAGTTCATAGTGCAAAACCATACACTATTCTTTGAAGTTTGACATCACCAACAAACCCTTTTGGAGTCAAATTGCAAAAGATCAGACCTCTAACATAAATCAAGACCAGACCTAAGCACTGTGCTACATAAAAAAAATGTTTTAGAAACTGACACTGCTTTTACTTTATTGTCTTTTTGAGAGAGGTCTGTGTTATATCCTATTAAAAACAGGCTTGAAAGATGAGAACTCTAAATCTGTCAGGAGATTTAAACAGTTTTGGACTTTGTAAGAAGTTATGTTTTATTTTTTTACCCATTGTGGTTACTACAGTTACTACACTGCTAACAAATGCTGGTGCATTTCCTGTTACATGTGATTTTATTGTTGCTGTCGACTAGCATTTCTCGTATAGCATAATTGCAAGAATTCTGATGATCGGGCGACAAATCCCTAGAAACACACACAGCTACATTTACAAACAGAATAGGTAACATCACTTACTCAGCATCCAGCAAAATCTGAGAAACAGTTTATTAGTGCTACCACTGTTTACAGATCATCGTTCCCTTTGCAACTTGAAACTTGTTGTGTTGTGATAGTGTCTGGTCAGGAGAGTTGACATGTAACCAAAAGCAATCTTTTACAAGAGGTCAAGACTCATACTATGCTGATGTGAGATTAGTTTAGATGGAGTTTTTGAATATAGATATTTAGTCCCAATGTTTGTGATCAGGTGTAAATGAAATAAATTGGTCCCCGAAGGTTCGGACATACTTGTGCAAACAAAATTCTGAGAACAGTGCATTGCACAAGTATCAATATCTCTGTAGCATTTCTAAATTTTGTCATGTTGCAATCAATTCAATTCAATTTCAATTCAGTTTATTTATATAGCGCCGACTCACAACGATTCACAAGCGCTGATTTGAAGGGAGGACCCAGGCGCAGAGAGGAATTTAAAGTGCAGAGCATTCATATCTAATGGTAAATTATAATAACAATGTAAAATCCAAACCTCGGGGAAGAACAGGACGGGACAGAAACAGGACAAGCAGCAGGGAGGGAATTCATTGAAATGAAGAGGACCTGACAAAGGGCTGAATCAGACACAGGGACTTAAATGGACTACATCAACAATGGGAAGGCAATCAGGGAGACAAGAAACAGCTGAGGACATGGAAGGACAAAGACAGAGAACAGCTGGCGATAATTTGACAAACACAGGAAGACAAGGAGTGACGCAAACAAGGAGGAAGTTAAAACTTAAGGACTAGACAGAGATGAATGCTAAAGACAAATATTGACTAATTATGAACCTTAGGTATAAACAACAGAAGCTAACACCAAGAGATAAACTAAAATGATAAGATAGACTGAATAAGGAAATAGAAAAAAACTTAAAACAGCAATCGTATCGTCTGATCAATTTTTTGCACGAGCCGTGTCAATTCTGGCAGAAAGTCACACAAAGACACACCAGACAATGCGGTCAATTTTCAAAATAAAAGCAATTTTTAAAAATAAAATACCGCGATTGACAAATACGATCATATTTGTGTATCTAAACAGACTGTAGAGATGAACACACACACGCACACACACAGAGACACACTTTATGAGGTTATTTACTTACCCATGATGAAAAAAATAGCTCTGTAAAAACAACAGCTGAGCAGAAGCGCTTGTCGACCGTGGCAGAGAAATAAGCGTCTGGTGTGAACAGGGGGGCCAGCAGATAGAACGCGATTTTTGTGATTTTTGTTTCCGCAGTGCTTCTGCAGCACTTCCGTAGCCGGTGTGAACAAAGTGTAAGGGGTCTCAGCTATCTGCTGGTTTATCAACAGCGTGGAGCCGAGCCGAGAGGGCGAATGAACTGAATGACTTCTTCAACCGGTTCAACCGGACCCTGTAGTGCTGTAAGTGATCTCAGCTGATTAGACGGGGGTAAGCCGTATTGCGTCATTTCCTGTTGTGCTCCCTGTAAACTGTTTGGTGTTCAGACTGTCTTGAATTTATCTTATTTTCTCTGTGCTGAGGCCTTTCTAAGTTATTTTAACACACAAGCACACTAAAACACATGTTTTGTGGTGGTGTACTTTACGTTTTGGGAACTCCTTGTGTTTCACACAGCTTTTCTTGGGGTGGTAAGGTCTCGCTAGCTCAGTTAGCTTAGCTTCATTGCGGCTATGGCTACTCTTCTCTCTCCTGTCTCTAACTCTTCTCTTCTCTCTTGCTCTCTCTGTCAGCTGTTTAGTTACTTCCTGCCTCCTTTAGTGATAATGGTAACTGTAATAAATGTAATATTTTTGTAGCTTTGGAGGCGAGGGTATCAGAATTAGAAGCACGGCTCCACGCTGTTGAAAAACCAGCTGATAGCCGAAGCCCATTAGCCAGCGCGGGGCCAACAAGGATAGAACCCTCTAGCTGTCCTCCGGTAGAGCCCGCGCAGCCGGGACCTCAGGCTGGCTGGGTGACTGTACGTAGGAAGCATAGTTCTAGGACCCAGCCCCCGGGCCACCACCAACCGGTCCGCGTTTTCCCCGCTCAGCGACACACCCGCTGAGAAGCCGAACCTGGTAATTGGCAGCTCCATAGTCAGAAACGTGGCATTAGAGACACCATTGACCATAGTCAAATGTTTGCCAGGGGCCAGAACGGGCGACATCAAATCCTACCTGAAACTGCTGGCTAAAGATAAGCGTAAATACAGTAAGATTGTTATTCACGCTGGCAGTAATGACACCCGGTTATGCCAATCGGAGGTCACTAAAATTAGTGTTGCTTTGGTGTGTAAGCTTGCCAAAACAATGTCTGACTCGGTAATCTTTTCTGGTCCCCTGCCTGATCGGACCAGTGACAACATGTTTAGCCGCATGCTGTCATTCCATCGATGGTTGTCTGGGTGGTGTCCTGCAAACGATGTGGGCTACATTGATAACTGGAGAACATTTTGGGGAAAACCTGGTCTGATCCGGAGAGACGGCATCCATCCCACTTTGGATGGAGCAGCTTTTCTTTCTAGGAATATGGCCGAATTTATTAGTCCTCCAAACCTACCTATGCTGCAGGAAGCCCGCCCTCCCTCTCTCCCCTCTTCCTCGCCCCTCTCCCCCTCCAAAACACTGACAACCCAGGGTCCAGACCAGGAAGCAGAGTCGTAGTTTAACCCACCTCTCTGCTGCTTCTGTACTGTTACCCACCCATTACCCTATAGAAACAGTGTCTTGCCCACGGCCAAAATTAAATGGATTAAAAGTTAAGCCAACAAAAGCAAATTATGGAAATCTTATAAAAATAAATAGAACTTTGACTGAACAGAAAAATAAATCTATTAAATGTGGTTTATTAAACATAAGATTTCTCTCCTCAAAGACTTTGTTAGTAAATGACTTCATTTGTGATAATCACATTGATTTCCTTTGTCTCACAGAAACCTGGTTGCAACAGGAGGATTATGTCAGTATAAATGAGTCAACTCCTTCCAGTCATTTCAATTTTCACATTCCTAGAAATACTGGGCGAGGGGGAGGAGTTGCAACCATTTTCCGTTCTGATTTACTAATTAGTCCCAGACCAATTGATAGCTACAGTTCTTTATAAACATCTAACCCTTAATTTTCCTCATCCAAGTTGCAAAACTTTAAGACCATTTTTGTTTGTGGTTTTGTATCGTCCACCAGGCCATTACTCTCAATTCTTGGATCAGATCTCACATTTTTTATCTGATTTAGTATTAAATACTGATAGGGTTATTATAGTGGGGGACTTTAATATTCATGTGGATACTGAAAGTGATAGCCTAAATGCAGCCTTTAGTGCTATTTTAGACTCAATTGGCTTTACTCAAAAAGTACAGGGATCGACCCACTCGGGTAAACACACTTTAGACCTTGTACTGACATACGGTATTGAGTGTGAGGAAATAACAGTCCACCCACATAACCCGGTCCTGTCTGACCACTTCTTAATAACTTTTGAATTTACTTTAACTGACCATCTTAAATCTGAAAGAAAATGTCATTATAGTAGAGCTTTATCAGACAATGCTGTAACAAGTTTTTTAAGAATCTGTTCCATTCTTACTTTCCTTAGTGTCTCAGGGTAACACAGTGGATGGCATCGATTCTATCTCTAACCCTTCAGAAATTGATGATCTGGTTCACAGCGTTACGTCCTCATTGCGTTTGGCATTAGATAGTGTAGCCCCCTTAAAAAAGAAAGTGGCTGGCCATAAGAGGCTGACTCCTAGGTTCAACGCAGAGTTGCGTACTTTAAAGCAGAATACTAGGAAGTTGGAGAGAAAATGGCGCTCTACACACCTAGAGGATTCCTATTTAACCTGGAATAAAACTGTACTGCTGTATAAAAAGACCCTTCGACAAGCTAGAACAGCATATTATTCATCATTAATAGAGGCGAATAAAAACAATCCTAGGTTTCTTTTTAGTACAGTTGCCAAACTTACACAGAGTCATAGCTCTGTTGAGCCAACTATTCCCCCAGCTCTAAGCAGTGATGATTTTATGGGATTCTTCGTAAATAAAATTAATTCTATTAAAAATAAAATCATTGGCATCCTCCCAAACATGATTACTTCTTCCTCAGTAAATGAGGCAGTATCGGAAAGAACTGTAGATCCTCAGTTGTGCTTAGGCTGTTTTGATTCAGTCGAGCTTTCGGAATTATCAAAAATATTAGCCTCATCTAAACCTTCAACTTGTATGTTGGACCCAATTCCAACCAAATTATTTGAAGAAGTGTTCTTTTTGGTTCCTGGCCCCATTTTGGATATGATGAATCTATCCTTAGTAAACGGATACATACCACAGGAATTTAAAATAGCTGTAATTAAACCTTTACTCAAGAAACCTTCCCTTGATCATGATGGCTTAGTGAATTACAGACCTATATCTAACCTTCCTTTCTTATCCAAACTCCTTGAGAAAATTGTTGCTAATCAAGTCTGTGAGCATCTAAACAGTAACGAGCAGTTTGAAGAGTTTCAGTCAGGTTTTAGAGCTCATCATAGCACTGAAACAGCACTGGTGAAGGTTACTAATGGTATTCTCATGGCCTCAGATAATGGACTTGTGTCTGTTCTGGTTTTGTTTGATCTCAGTGCTGCTTTTGACACAGTCGATCATAACATTCTCTTAGAAAGGCTTGAACATGTTGCAGGGATCAAAGGAACAGCAATAGGCTGGTTTAAATCATATTTGTCTGATAGATTCCAGTTTGTTCATCTAAATGATAAATCTTCTTCACGCTCAAGGGTTACTTGTAGAGTTCCACAGGGTTCTGTGCTTGGACCAATTCTGTTCACCATATATATGCTCCCAATTGGTAGAATCATTAGACAGGATGGGATAAATTTCCACAGCTATGCAGATGATACACAACTATATTTATCCATAAATCCTGATGAACCCAGTCAGTTAGGTAGATTACAGGCATGTCTGCAAGACATAAAAACATGGATGACCCTAAACTTTTTGCTTTTAAATTCTGACAAAACAGCAGTTGCTGTCTTTGGACCAGAAGTTCTTAAACAGAAACTGATAAGTCAATCACTTCATCTGGATGGCATCAAATTGGCACCCAGTAATAACGTAAAGAACCTCAGCGTTATTTTTGACAGAGACTTGACATTTAAATCCCATATTAAACAGGTTTCTAGGATTTCTTTCTTTCACCTCTGGAATATTGCTAAAATTAGAAACATCCTGTCCAGGAGTGATGCTGAGAAACTAGTCCATGCATTTGTTACCTCAAGGCTGGACTACTGTAATTCTTTACTATCAGGTAGTCCACAAAATTCCATAACAGCCTTCAGTTGATCCAAAATGCGGCAGCAAGAGTTCTGATGAATATTAAAAAGAGAGATCACATTTCTCCTGTTTTAGCTTTCCTTCATTGGCTCCCTGTTAAATCCAGAATAGAATTTAAGATCCTTCTTCTTACATACAAAGCCCTTAATAATCAAGCTCCATCATACATCAGAAATCTATTTGTTCCATATGTTCCTAACAGAGCACTTCGCTCTCAGACTGCAGGTTTTACTTGTAGTTCCTAGGATTTCTAAAAGTAGAATTGGAGGCAGATCTTTTAGTTATCAGGCTCCTCTCCTGTGGAACCAGCTCCCAGCTTTAGTCCGTGAGGAAGACACTCTGTTTACTTTTAAGGCCAGGCTTAAAACTTCCCTTTTTGATTAAGCTTATAGTTAGAGTGGCTAAGGTCATCCTGAGCTATCTCTGTAGTTATGCTGCTATAGGCTTAGACTGCTGGAGGACAGACTTACCAATTTTCTTCACTCTGCTACTTCCTTTTCTCCTACGGCTCTCCAGTTGTATTACAGTACATTCTTTTATTTCGACTGTTAACTTTGTTTTCTCTCAGTGTTTTTCTCTCCAAAGAAGATATACCTGGTCTGGTATCCTGCTTGGCTGCAATGCCCTGTTGGACAGGGGGCATCGACTGGGATGATCCTCCTAGTAACTGAACATCCACTGTGTCCTGTTATCAACTTTTTACTTTCTGTAACATAGAAAGTTCTCTTATATCAGATCTTCTGTTCCTTCTGTGTTTCTGCTCTGTCTTCTCAAACCCCCAGACGGTCGTGGCAGTTGGCCGCTCCTACTGAGCCTGGTTCTGTTGGAGGTTTCTTCCTGTTAAAGGGGAGTTTTTCCTCTCCACCGTCGCTACATGCTTGCTCAGTATAAGGGATTGCGGAAGGATTGCTGTGGTTGGAAAGTCTGCATCAAGGGGGCCCAACCTCACGCCAATGACTGACGCAATCTGCTGGGATTCCTTAAATAAGAAACTTTTTAACTGATTGGAATGTTTGTATAAATGTATTGAAATTACTTCTTGTTAAGTGCCTTGAGATGACATCTGTTGTGAACTGGCGCTATATAAATAAACTGAATTGAATTGAATTGTCCCCCCAACCCCCACCAACTCCCTCAGCACAGCCATCTCTCCTTCTTCCCTCCACACATCTTCCCCCGAACACCACAACATCCCCGTCCCCTCCTCCCCCAACTCAACACAGTCTTGTTGAGGCTATGGCCTTTACTGAACGATCTGGATCTCCCAGCATCCTTTCACTGAACGAACTGCATCTCCCAGCATCCTTTCACTGAACGAATTGCATCTCCAGCATCCGTTGCGCTGCCGTCAACCCATTCTCATTGGTCTGTGGCCAGTGATGACATCACAGAGTTGATAAAAGCAGCGCGAATATTGAAATCTTTGTCTTTTGGTCCTGGTGCCATAAGGAGACGCTTTAATCCACTGCTAGCATTTTCCCCTTTTCTGTTCAAACCTGCTGGACCAGGAAGAACTTCCCTTTTAAACTTCGAAGTGAATCGGCCGAGCAAACAGACTTTCTTGTACGGGTAACCAAGCAGTCAGCTGGCCATCTGAGCTCTATTGAAAACAGTCCCTCAGCACCTAAAGTTGGACGTCCGCTTTTTCTGACCTCGGTTTTGCGCAAACCACTCCTTTAAACTGGACACTTTCTACGTTCTTCGTCGTGGACTGTGGAGAGCTGCCCCCTCCAAGTAGGATTAAACTGATTTATATGTCTCGGTCTGGGTAGAGGAGAATTAGGTCTTGACGGTTAATATCTGGTTTCTGTTGGTTAAAATAAGTCTGTCAACTTGTTAACCACTGTTATTCTTGGTAGTCTGTTGCTGTACACCGACCCTGAATGTGCATGGTTTTTGTGTTTTATTATTTGACTTTGGTTGCAACCAGAAGCAGTATATTATATTGTATTATTTCCATGTTTGTTTATTGTCCGCTGCGGTCGGCGCGTGTCTGTTTAGACAGGTCGCGTGGACTCAGTAGATCTTCTTTCTCCGTCGCCCCTGTTTCCTTTGTCCAAGCCACCATTGCTAATGAAACTAGCCTTTATTGAATCGCCACTCGGTCTTCCTTTGTCTCCCTTTGTGAACCGATCGCGCCAATTGATAAGGCTTGAGTTATTTATCGCATTGAGGGGGTGAGCTGAACCCCCCCTCATTCGCTCGCTGTCTCCCACACACACACACAGCTGCACACACACACACACACAGCCGCACAAACACATGCCCCTTCCCTCGACGTTAACTTTGTTCTATATTTTTGCATGCGTTAGAATAGATGGAAATTATGAATGAAATGTAATCTGTAAGGTTGACCTATTTCATTAATAAATTCCCTTAAGTAACGAGAGGTTTCGTGTGCTATTTCAGTGTGTGCTGTGAAGTTTGTTTTAACCCCGCGGACGAACTCTACGCCTTTTCAGAGAGACTGACAGTCTGGTTTAATTAAAATTATCTCATTTATGAGATTGGTGCCCCCATATCTTTAATAAACAGTTTAAACTCGAACGTCATCAATAATTATATTAATAGTAAATTATTGATTATAATTATTGATGCTCAGAAAACCAGACAACAACTTTTTATTATTAGTAGTCACAACAGTCTCCACCACACTTCACCACAGACCAGGTCAGAGGACAGCTGAGGAAGATCCAGCCCAGGAAAGCTGCAGGTCAGGACAAAGTGTGTCCAAGACTTCTTGAAGACCTGTGCTGAAGAACTGGGAGAACCACTCCAGTGGATCTTCAACCTTAGCCTGCAGCTGGGGAGAGGGCCCACCCTCTGGATAAAATCCTGCATCGTTCCAGTCCCAAAAAAGAACCGGCCCAGTGAGCTGAATGACTTCCGACCGGTGGCACTTACATCACATCTTATGAAGATGCTGGAGCGGCTCTTCCTCAGCCTCCTCAGACCCCAGGTTCAGCACGCCCAAGATAACCTGCAGTTTGCATACCAGCCAGGTGTTGGTGTGGAGGATGCCATCCTCTACCTGATACACCGAGCCCCCTCCCATCTGGATAAGGGAAGCGGCACAGTGAGGATTCTCTTCTTGGATTTCTCTAGTGCCTTCAACAACATCCAGCCCCCTATGCTCCGGGACAAACTGAGCAGGATGGGAGTGGACCCCCACCTGGTGGACTGGATCTCCGACTACCTCTCTGACAGGCCACAGTACATCAGGTTGAAGGACAGCACGTCTGACACTGTGGTCAGCAGCACTGGAGCCCCCCAGGGAACAGTGCTTGCCCCTCTCCTCTTCACCCTGTACTCCTCGGACTTCTGTTACAACTCGGAGCTGTGTCACCTACAGAAGTATGCCGATGACACAGCCATTGTTGGGTGCATCAGGGATGACAGAGAAGAGGAGTATTGGAGACTGGTGAGGGACTGCTGCATGGTGCCACGCCAACCACCTACAGCTCAACACCTCTAAGACGAAAGAGCTGGTCATTGACTTTGGGTCCAGACCAAAACTGCGACCAGTCCTGCTAGAGGGAGCTGAGGTGGAGGCTGTGGATTCATATAAATACCTGGGGCTGTGGATGGATAAAAAACTGGACTGGACAACACACACCTGTATGGGAAGACACCGAGCAGGCTGTACTTTCTGAGGAGACTGCGGTCTTTTAACATCTGCAGCAAACTGCTGGGGAGGTTTTACCAGTCTGTGGTTGCAAGTGTTCTCTTTTACAATGTGGTGTGCCCCTTGGGCAGCCTTGGATATACTGCCTTGTAATTAGAGGCTCAGCTCCACGAAGGACACATCCAGACTGGGTAAACTAATCAGGCGGGCCGGCTCTGTGGTCCCCATGAAGCTGGACTCTCTGGTGACGGTGGCAGAGATGAGGACACTGGACAAACTGCTGGATATTCTTGACAACACCAGCCATCCTCTGCACACTGTCATCAGCAACCAGAGGAGCTGTTTCAGTGAGAGACTGCTTCTTCCCAAAAGCAGGACCAGTAAACACAAGAACTCTTT
Source organism: Valencia hispanica (assembly GCA_963556495.2). Classification (NCBI taxonomy): domain Eukaryota; kingdom Metazoa; phylum Chordata; class Actinopteri; order Cyprinodontiformes; family Valenciidae; genus Valencia; species Valencia hispanica. Next base: position 7,220,200 of record OY747701.1, read on the forward strand.
TGTCCATCATGCAATCACCCTCTTAAACTCCTCACTTGGGGGGAGGAGGAAATAGGGAGGACAGAGGGGAAGGAGCAGTAGCCACAGTGCAATAAGATATATATATATATATATATATATATATATATATATATATATATATATATATATATATATATATATATGTAGGGAGTCATCCCAAAGGGATGAATAAAGTTAAGTCCAAGTCTAAGATTGCATCAAGTCATTGACTTCCAGTATTCAGTCTTGCTGGACAAACATGTAGCAGAAGTAGAGAGTCACTCACATTGTGTTTTCGACTTTCCAACAATCCCTCAAACTGAGCAAGTATGTAGTGAGAGAGGCAAGGAAAAACTCCCCATTAAAGGAGTCATAACCTAGTATTATCTTGGATACCCACGCTCTATTATGGTCTTTCAGGCCCTTCTAAAAAAGGAAAGTTGAAAAAAAGTGAAAAAAATAAACACAGAGCTCCTCTGACCCTTATTTCTGAAGGCATTATTGTCTCGCGAGATCTGATGTGATACTTTGGCTGTCGTGGACCGGCATTGTAATAATGCAAATGAGGGGCGCGTTGATTGGTGGCAGGAAGGAGGAGGGTTGACACCGCAGGTAACGCTTCAGCATATCAAACCCATATTTACTACTCCCGCTAGCATACAATAGCCACATTAGCAGTTAGCTGCTGTTTGTTACACACAGCAGAGCAATAAAAACACAGCCTTACCATTTCAATTGCAGGCAAGTCTCTGATTGTTGGAATAACCTCTTTTTCCAAACGGAGCTTCGATGCCAACTTCACCTGACATTGTCCCAAATTCGTTAAGGATTCCGGCGTAAAAAAAATTGAAAAAATATTTCCATGTTGATTCTGCCAGTCAACAACAGAGCAACTCAAGTGTGCACTATGTTTCTGGCAGAAATTGTTTTAGCTGATTTAGCTGATTAAAATAAAAGGCTGACACGAATATGTCTTCTTCATGCATCATAGCGTGAAGAAACTTTCTTCATCTTTCATGATGGAGTTCGTACTTTGAATCGGTGATGTGTCGGTCGCGAACAAACCGGCTCTAAGAGCTAACTCTTTAAAGTGAACAATGGGAGCCGACATGTCATTGGGAGCCGTTTTATTTTTCATACCCCCCCGCTTGTTTTGGTACATTTGGTACACATCGTTTTGCATTAATTTTGGTAATAAATATACTTTAAGCAACAGAAAATCTGAGGAGCCAAAAGAGCCAGCTCTTTATGGTGAGCCAAGCCAAAAGAACTGGCTCTCCAAAAAGAGCTGAAATTCCCATCACAAGAATTCAGTAATGGCGGCGCTCGACTGAATATTCAATTCAATTCAGTTTATTTATATAGCGCCAATTCACAACAGATGTCATCTCAAGGCACTTAACAAGAAGTCATTTCAATACATTTATACAAACATTCCAATCAGTTAAAAAGTTTCTTATTTAAGGAATCCCAGCAGATTGCGTCAGTCATTGGCGTGAGGTTGGGCCCCGTTGATGCAGACTTTCCAACCACAGCAATCCTTCAGCAATCCCTCATACTGAGCAAGCATGTAGCGACGGTGGAGAGGAAAAACTCCCCTTTAACAGGAAGAAACCTCCAACAGAACCAGGCTCAGTAGGAGCGGCCATCTGCCACGACCGTCTGGGGGTTTGAGAAGACAGAGCAGAGACACAGAAGGAACAGAAGATCTGATATAAGAGAACTTTCTATGTTACAGAAAGTAAAAAGTTAATAACAGGACACAATGGATGTTCAGTTACTGGGGGGATCATCCCAGTCGATGCCCCCCGTCCAACAGGGCATTGCAGCCAAGCAGGATACCAGACCAGGTATATCTTCTATGGAGAGAAAAACACTAAGAGAAAACAAAGTTAACAGTCGAAATAACAGAATGTACTGTAATACAACTGGAGAGTAGTAGGAGAAAAGGAAGTAGCAGAGTGAAGAAAATTGGTAAGTCTGTCCTCCAGCAGTCTAAGCCTATAGCAGCATAACTACAGAGATAGCTCAGGATGACCTTAGCCACTCTAACTATAAGCTTTATCAAAAAGGAAAGTTTTAAGCCTGGCCTTAAAAGTAAACAGAGTGTCTGCCTCACGGACTAAAGCTGGGAGCTGGTTCCACAGGAGAGGAGCCTGATAACTAAACGATCTGCCTCCCATTCTACTTTTAGAAATCCTAGGAATTACAAGTAAACCTGCAGTTTTAGAGCGAAGGGCTCTGTTAGGAACATAAGGAACAATTAGATCTCTGATGTATGATGGAGCTTGATTATTAAGGGCTTTGTATGTAAGAAGAAGGATCTTAAATTCTATTCTGGATTTAACAGGGAGCCAATGAAGGGAAGCTAAAACAGGAGAAATGTGATCTCTCTTTTTAATATTCATCAAAACTCTTGCTGCCGCATTTTGGATCAACTGAAGGCTTTTAATGGCATTTTGTGGACTACCTGATAGTAAAGAATTACAGTAGTCCAGCCTTGAGGTAACAAATGCATGGACTAGTTTCTCAGCATCACTCCTGGACAGGATGTTTCTAATTTTAGCAATATTCCGGAGGTGAAAAAAAGAAATCCTAGAAACCTGTTTAATATGGGATTTAAATGCCAAGTCTCGGTCAAAAATAACGCAGAGGTTCTTTACGTTATTACTGGGGGCCAATTTAATGCCATCCAGATGAAGTGATTGACTAATCAGTTTCTGTTTAAGAACTTCTGGTCCAAAGACAGCAACTTCTGTTTTGTCAGAATTTAAAAGCAAAAAGTTTAGGGTCATCCATGTTTTTATGTCTTCCAGACATGCCTGTAATCTACCTAACTGACTGGGTTCATCAGGATTTATGGATAAATATAGTTGTGTATCATCTGCATAGCTGTGGAAATTTATCCCATGCTGTCTAATGATTCTACCAATTGGGAGCATATATATGGTGAACAGAATTGGTCCAAGCACAGAACCCTGTGGAACTCCACAAGTAACTCTTGAGAGTGAAGAAGATTTATCATTTAGATGAACAAACTGGAATCTATCAGACAAATATGATTTAAACCAGCCTAGTGCTGTTCCATTGATCCCTGCAACATGTTCAAGCCTTTCTAAGAGAATATTATGATCGACTGTGTCAAAAGCAGCACTGAGATCTAACAAAACCAGAACAGACACAAGTCCATTATCTGAGGCCATGAGAATATCATTAGTAACCTTCACCAGTGCTGTTTCAGTGCTATGATGAGCTCTAAAACCTGACATAAACTCTTCAAACAGGTCATTACTGTTTAGATGAGCACAGACTTGATTAGCAACTATTTTCTCAAGGACTTTGGATAAGAAAGGAAGGTTAGATATAGGTCTGTAATTCACTAAGTCATCTTGATCAAGGGAAGGTTTCTTGAGTAAAGGTTTAATTACAGCTATTTTAAATTCCTGTGGTACGTATCCGTTTACTAAGGATAGATTCATTATATCCAAAATGGGGCCAGGAACCAAATGGAATACTTCTTTAAATAATTTGGTTGGAATTGGGTCCAACATACAAGTTGAAGGTTTAGATGAGGCTAATATTTTTGCTAATTCCCAAAGCTCGACTGAATCAAAACAGCCTAAGGACAACTGAGGTTCTACAGTTCTTTCCGATACTGCCTCATTTACTGAGGAAGAATTAATTATGTTTGGGAGGATGCCAATGATTTTATTAGAATTATTTTATTTATGAAGAATCCCATTAAATCATCACTGCTAAGAGCTGGGGGAATAGTTGGCTCAACAGAGCTATGACTCTGTGTAAGTTTGGCAACTGTACTAAAAAGAAACCTAGGATTGTTTTTATTCGCCTCTATTAATGATGAAAAATATGCTGTTCTAGCTTGTCGAAGGGTCTTTTTATACAGCAGCAGACTGTTATTCCAGGTTAAATAGCAATCCTCTAGGTGTGTAGAGCGCCATTTTCTCTCCAACTTCCTAGTATTCTGCTTTAAAGTACGCAACTCTGCGTTAAACCAAGGAGTCAGCCTCCTATGGCTAGCCACTTTCTTTTTTAAGGGGGCTACACTATCTAATGCCAAACGCAATGAGGACGTAACGCTGTGAACCAGATCATCAATTTCTGAAGGGTTAGAGATAGAATTGCTGCCATCCACTGTGTTACCCTGAGACACTAAGGAAAGTAAGAATGGAACAGATTCTTTAAAAATTGTTACAGCATTGTCTGATAAAGCTCTACTATAATGACATTTTCTTTCAGATTTAAGATGGTCAGTTAAAGTAAATTCAAAAGTTATTAAGAAGTGGTCAGACAGGACCGGGTTATGTGGGTGGACTGTTATTTCCTCACACTCGATACCGTATGTCAGTACAAGGTCCAACGTGTGTTTGCCCGAGTGGGTCGATCCCTGTACTTTTTGAGTAAAGCCAATTGAGTCTAAAATAGCACTAAAGGCTGCATTTAGGCTATCACTTTCAGTATCCACATGAATATTAAAGTCCCCCACTATAATAACCCTATCAGTATTTAATACTAAATCAGATAAAAAATGTGAGATCTGATCCAAGAATTGAGAGTAAGGGCCTGGTGGACGATACAAAACCACAAACAAAAATGGTCTTAATGTTTTGCAACTTGGATGAGGAAAATTAAGGGTTAGATGTTCAAAAGAACTGTAGCTATCAATTGGTCTGGGACTAATTAGTAAATCAGAATGAAAAATGGTTGCAACTCCTCCTCCTCGCCCAGTATTTCTAGGAATGTGAAAATTTAAATGACTGGAAGGAGTTGACTCATTTATACTGACCGTGGGCAAGACACTGTTTCTATAGAGTAATGGGGGGGTAACAGTACAGAAGCAGCAGAGAGGTGGGTTAAACTACGACTCTGCTTCCTGGTCTGGACCCTGGGTTGTCAGTGTTTTGGAGGGGGAGAGGGGCGAGGAAGAGGGGAGAGAGGGAGGGCGGGCTTCCTGCAGCATAGGTAGGTCTGCGATCTCTATATATGGTATATCCTGCGCCGACTTGACGTCAAGTCGGCCAGAAATTAAAATCACGTATTTGAGTGCGCGTGCACGTGGGCTGGTTGACGAAGCCAGGGGTAAACAAACGCTTCACTTTTTCGCACCTTTCCAGCTCCACAAAAATCTCCATCACTCTCATATTAAAAAATCAGCTTTGCTTGCCTTCATTTTTAAAAATCTGGCTGCTTCATTGGAGATGATTGCTAAGGAGGAGAATTGTCCTGGATTTGTTCTATACCAATAGTATTTTTTGTGTAATTTCTGACTGTTTTCAGACTTTCAATCCATAGCGGATAAGCATCTGTTTCCCATTGTGCCTATTGGGCTCAGCAATGCCCCCTATCAGTGCAGCAAGATACTTTCTGTCTCACCCCGCGCACTTTCACTGCGCGTTCATCAAAAATGCGCAGTGAAACATTAATGAAATGTGAGACATATTTAGATTTCTGCAAACCAGAAAGACTAAATATGTCTCATATGTTTATTAAATATATGAGACAGACTGTAGAACATCAGCATGTGTGTAGCACATGTGTAATCAAACATGTATATCAGAGATATAAAGAAAGACAGAAATGAGAATGCGCAAACTCATTCATTGTGTGTTACATAGCGCCACCAGAGGTGAGGCGCAGTACAGCACTGCCTCACCCCGTACTTCATCCCTGTATTAAAATGTTGAAACATTATCGAAAAGAAATGTATAGAACAGATTTGTTAAAACATTGATTTTCTATTATCTTTTCAGTGCCAATTGCCATCATGACCTCCCCTGAACACACATCACTGCTATAAGCATCTGTGGAACCAGCTCCCAGCTTTAGTCCGTGAGGCAGACACTCTGTTTACTTTTAAGGCCAGGCTTAAAACTTTCCTTTTTGATAAAGCTTATAGTTAGAGTGGCTTAGGTCATCCTGAGCTATCTCTGTAGTTATGCTGCTATAGGCTTAGACTGCTGGAGGACAGACTTACCAATTTTCTTCACTCTGCTACTTCCTTTTCTCCTACGACTCTCCAGTTGTATTACAGTACATTCTGTTATTTCGACTGTTAACTTTGTTTTCTCTCAGTGTTTTTCTCCCCATCGAAGATATACCTGGTCTGGTATCCTGCTTGGCTGCAATGCCCTGTTGGACGGGGGGCATCGACTGGGATGATCCTCTCAGTAACTGAACATCCACTGTGTCCTGTTATCAACTTTTTACTTTCTGTAACATAGAAAGTTCTCTTATATCGGATCTTCTGTTCCTTCTGTGTTCTGCTCTGTCTTCTCAAACCCCCAGACGGTCGTGGCAGATGGCCGCTCCTACTGAGCCTGGTTCTGTTGGAGGTTTCGTCCTGTTAAAGGGGAGTTTTTCCTCTCCACTGTCGCTACATGCTTGCTCAGTATGAGGGATTGCTGAAGGATTACTGTGGTTGGAAATCTGCCCAACCTCACGCCAATGACTGACGCAATCTGCTGGGATTCCTTAAATAGGAAACTTTTTAACTGATTGGAATGTTTGTATAATTGTATTGAAATGACTTCTTGTTAAGTGCCTTGAGATGACATCTGTTGTGAATTGGCGCTATATAAATAAACTGAATTGAAACTGAATTATTGTGTCTCTATTGCTACAGGTTCTTCATTGGATTTAGGTCTGGACTTGGACTGGACCATCCTGACCCATGGATATGCTTTCATGTAAAGCATTCCATTGCAGCTGTGGCTCTAATGCTGCTGGAAGGTGAACCACTGCCCAAGTCATCTGCTCCTGGCTTCATTGGCTCTGCTGAAAAAAATAATCTCCACAGCATGATGCTGCCACCACAAAATGTTTCACCATGGGGATGGTGTATTCTGGATGATTGGGTGTTTTCCACCACAAATAGAAACACTGAAAGCAGTGTATCACTTTCCTTTGTGCTTAAATTTTTACAGTACATTGTATTTGTCTGTCACATGAAAGCCCGTTGATTATTTTGGTTGTGAGATAATTACATTTGAAGAGGTGAAAGTGGAATAAATACTTTTGCAAGGGACTGTGTATGTCTTTCAGTAATAAATGGGGCACTGGTTACACACAAACACCTGAACTCAAGCACACACAGACACCACACTTTTCCCCCAGCCCCCACCCAACTACCCTCCCTGCCACCCATTTTACTTCCATCCGTTTTTATCCAACAGAACCCCGATCCAGTCCAGCGCCAAAGCGGCACAGATGCAAACTCCCCCCTGACCGGGCTACTGCCAAGGCGTCGCTTCCGAAGCCTCTCCACCAGCTGGAGACTCTGATGAGGCCAACACATCCATTTCCCTGGTAACCGAAGGGCCCAGACACAGGGAGGGAGCCTCTTGCATACAAACATGTATGTATATGCACCCATGTAAATATATGTGTATGGAAGCCACACACATGCAATGTCCTATCATTGCTTAGCACCGTTTTTGCAAACCCACCCATCCCCCCTGACTTGCTGCCAGCTTTATTATCGCACAGGATGTTTTGCAGAGCCACAATTGAACAACAAGATGCATTTAGACCTATTAAAGAGACATATGTAATGAAAAGCCCATATACATATGTTTATCACCTTTGCTCTTGGTAAGAAAGAAGCGGCTTAAATAAACATGAAAATGACAGATGATATTGAGGGTGTGTGATAAATCTTAAAGAGCTACCACACACGGATGCAGGAAAAGGAAATTCTTTTTCACTCCGCCGCACCCAGTCCTCTGCACCCCTGCCTTCTTAGGCTATTCTTTTCTGCAAACAAAATGCTTGGAGATGAAATATCAAATCTTTGTAATACCGGCTGCTGCCCCTGTGTGTGACAGGCTCAGAATGAAGGAACAGAGCACCATGGAAGGACACAAGATGATATGAGGAAGAGGAAGCAGAGGAGGAATGTGGCAGCTGGAATGGGATCAGTAGCTAAGCTTTAACCTTCGGGCCCTTTGAGTTGGAAGAGGAGAGAGTGCTTAGCCTCCTTTACACACAAATGGGCCAAATGGGGGTCTGAGGCATCCACCACCACACTTACTGGTCCTTCCATGCAACGAATCCACTCTGTGTTTCAGAGACAAGAAAGCTTCAGCACTGTATATGTCAACAGAGCCTTGTGAAAACCTTTTGATGTCCCTCTTCTTTCTGTGGGGACCACAGAAATGCTCTAAGAGTTTTGGATGTAGAGCCAAGAACAACAAGTGAGGAGACACAAGGAGGTGGATCTGCAGAGAAATCAAAGAAGACTGAAAAATAATATATCAAAGTAGGTGTCTCGCCTAACTGGAGCTATTCAGTGCCTTTAAATAAACTGAAATGGGTGGAAGTCACCAAAGTATCACACATGCATGACTAAAACACGTGCCTTTAGGAGAACTAAATTATTAAAAGGTGCAACTTTCTAGAAAATGTTTACTGTGTTGGCTTTAATTGAAATCTTATTCATTTTACAAGTAGAAATGGACCAAACTTGAAAACAGACTCTTGGAGGGGAATACCAGTGATTTACACATAATCATCTCTATGTCTACTGAAGGACAACAACAGATCTCATATCATACCAACACTTCCCCTGGGACATAATAACCAAATGCCCTGATCATCTCAGCTGGCTCTTTTGAGGGTTAAGAAGCAAAAACTTTGCTCCAAGTTTATTTAAAATGATCACTACTTTTATGTCTAACAGTGAGGACACCCGAGTAAGCCCTGTTTGGCTGCTTGTGTTTATGATAATATTCTTAGAAAAACATAAACAAGAAAGACAGTAGACAATGCAAGCAATTGTCTTCTGTCCCTGCATGCTCATCACAGAGGAGTGAAGGCCACAAGTTGATGACTCGATTAAATCTGCTGGGTTTCCTTAGATGGAAAACTTTTTAAACCAATTTAAACCAATAAAAGGATACCCAAAATGGTGTCAGCCCAGATGGTGTCAGATGGTGTCAGCCCAGATGGTGTCAGCCCCAGAGTCCTTAAGGCCTGTGCAGAGCAGCTCTGTGGGATTCTGCAGCACATCTTCAACCTTAGCCTAACTCAGAAGAAGGTCCCAGTGTTGTGGAAGACATCCTGCCTTGTTCCAGTACCCAAAAGAACTCACCCATCAGTCATCAATGACTATAGACCCGTTGTCCTGACATCCCACATGATGAAGGTCCTGGAGAGACTCCTGTTGGCACCCCTGAGGAAGCAAACAAGAACGTATCAGGACCCACTGCAGTTTGCTTATCGCTGTGGAGTTGGAGTTCAAGATGCCATCATCCACCTACTTCAACCAACCCGCTGTCATCTGGACAAAGCAGGCAGCACTGTGAGGATCATGTTCTTTGATTTCTCTAGTGCATTTAACACAATTCAGCCTGATTTGCTTTGTCAGAAACTCCTGAAGACACAGGTGGAGCCCTCAACAATCGCCTGAATCAATGACTACCTGACCAACAGCCCACAATTTGTGAGACTGAAGAATTGTGTGTCAAACCAGGTGATCAGCAGCACAGGAGCACCACAGGGGACCGTACTCTCAGCTTTCTTTTTCACTCTGTCCACCTCAGACTTCCAGTACAAATCAGAGATGTGTCATCTGCAGAAATACTCAGATGACTCTGCAATTGTCGAGTGTATCAGAGATGGACAAGAAGATGAATACATAGAGCTGGTGGACCGCTTTGTGACATGGTGTGGAAACAATCGTCTCACCTTGAATGTGAACAAAACAAAGGAGATGATTGTAGATTTCAGAAGAAACAGGGATAAGTCAAACACTGTTTTTCCATCATGGGAGAAGAAGTGGAGGTGGTTGAGGAGTATAAATACCTCGGAGTTCATCTTGACAACAGACTGGACTGGAGGCGCAACAGTGAAGCCGTCTACAAGAAGGGACAGAGCAGACTGTACTTCTTGAGAAAGCTCAGGTCCTTCAAGGTTTGCAGCAAGATGCTGCAGATCTTCTACAAGTCTGTTGTGGAGAGTGTAATCTCTTCAGCCGTCATCTGTTGGGGCAGCAGCATCCGAGCCAGGGATTTAAATAGGCTAAACAACCTGATAAAGAAGGTTCTGGTTCTGTTCTTGGGACAACTGTGGAAAATCTGGAGATGATAATGCAAAGAAGGATTCTTCATAAAATCAAAAAAATTATGGACAACCCTAAGCATCCTCTTCATGAGACTGTCATACAACAACAGAGCGTCTTCAGTCAGAGGCTTCTTCAGTTTCGCTGCAATATAGACAGCTACAGGAAATCCTTCCTGCCCACAGCCATCATCATCTACAACAACTCCTTAAAGAATTAATAATATGAGCTATACCAACACTTAATTTCCCTCTGGGATAAAGTATTTTTGAATTTTGAATTGAATTGAATTGAAATGTCTGACCCAAATCATGTAGTCAAGTACAAAATCAGTCGGACTAAGGCAATAATTTGACTTTCTCTTGCTGCATGTAAACACACTGAGTGAAAGGATGAGCTCGGTTATTAGTGATGTTGTAGTTTATACCATAAGTAATGCGACCATAAAGGGTCCCAAGCCAGTGTTTTCTTGCGCTGGTCCCAAGACCGGAAAAATGCAAAGGGTTGTGTCAGGAAGAGCATCTGAATAAAAGGTAAGCAAAATCAAATGTGCAAATCACAAACATGAACTCCATACTGGATCATTTGACCCCCAGGTTAACAACGACCGCCACCGGTGCTGATGACTCACAGGGTGCCGGTGGAAATTGGATTACTGTTGGTCAACGGAGGAGAGGAGGAAGGAGTGTTAGTAGGCAGAGAAAGAAGAGCAAATTCTAGAGTGTGGAATTGAGAGTAGGGACTTTGAATCTTGAGACTATGACAGGTAAAGAGAGAGCTGGTGGACATGATGCAGAGAAGGAAGGTGGATATACTAGGTGTTCAGGAGACCAGGTGGAAAGGTAGCAAGGCTAGAGGCCTCAGGAGAAGGGTTCAAGTTGTTCTACCATGGTATAGATGGAAAGAAAAATGGAGTTGGAGTTATCTTGAAGTTTGTTAGGAAAATTCTGAAAGTGAAAAGAGTTGTTGAAGGGATCAGAAGTGATGAGGAAGTGATGGGCAGGTTTGGTATCTAGGATAGGAACAAAGAATGTCAGATGGTGGCAGACTCTGCGAAAAGAAAGGAAAGGGCTGTTGCAAATACTTTCTTCCAGGAGAGGCAGGAACAAGAGTGGAGGTAGGAGTACTCGGGTGGACTACATCTTATGTACGTAGATGTTGTAATCTGAAGGAAATTAGTGACTGCAAGGTAGTGGTAGGCGAGAGTGTAGCTAGACAGCATAGGATGGTGGTCTTTAGGATGAAACTGATGGTGTGGAAGGGGACGAGAACTGACAGCAGAGGACCAGGTAATAGAAACTGCAAAAAGAAGAGTTTTCAGGGAGGAGTTGAGACAGGCTCTTGGTGCCCAGGAGGTGCTCCCAGGTGACTGAACAGCTACAGCTAATGTGATTAGGGATACAGGTTGGAGGGCACTTGGTGTGTCATCTGGAAGGAGGAAAGTAGATAAGGAGACTTGGTGGTGGAACGTTAAAGTACAGGAGCATGTACAAAGAAAGAAGTTAGCTAAGAAGAACTGGGACACTGAGAGGACTGAGGAGAGTAGACAGGAGTACAGGGAGATCCGCCGTATGGTGAAGGTAGAGGTGATAAAGACCAAACAAAGGGCGTATGATGACCTATATGTTAGGGTGACAGTAAGGAGGCAGAGAATGATTTGTACAGGTTGGCGAGGCAGAGAGATAGAGATGGAAAGGGTGTATAACAGGTTAGGGTGATTAAGGATAGGGATGGAAATGTACTGACAGGTGGCTGTAGTTCAGTGGTAGAGTTGTCGGCCTGCGACCCAGAAATCGTGGGTTCTATTCCAGCTTCCACCTGCTACATGTCGTTGTGTCCTTGGGCAAGACACTTCACCTACCCGCCTACTGGTGTTGGCCAGAGGAGCCGATGGCGCAATATGGCAGCCTCGCTTCTGTCAGTCTGCCCCAGGGCAGCTGTGGCTATAATCATAGCTTGCTTCCACCAGTGTGTGAATGTGAGAGTGAATGAATAATGGAGTTGTTGTTGTAAAGCGCTTTGAGGGTCTCTGCGCTATATAAATGCAAGCCATTATTATTATTATTATTATTACTTTAAAGAGCTGATGAATGAGGAAAATGAGAGAGAATGTAGAGTAGAAGAGATGACTGTTGTGGATCACGAAGTAGCTGAGATTAGTAAGGATAAAGTGAGGAAAGCTTGGAAGAGGATTAAGAGGGGAAAGGCAGATGATGAAATACCTGTGGAGGTATGGAAGTAAATAGGAGTGCCATCTTGACTTTTTAGACTTTTTAGACTTTTTAGAACTGGTAACAAAGGGTCTAAATGTAGATTTATAAAATGGTTTCCCAATAATATAAAAACATTAAAAAGTTTAATTCTTAAAAAGATGAATCAACAACAATGAGGTCGAATTGCAACTGTGTATGTAGTTTAGAATGATTAGATAAACTGTGAACATGAAATTGTAACCTATATGGACTGACTTTAATACTAGTTTTTGATAATAGGGAACTTGTTGTCTCACAGATGGTCATTTGCCTGAATCTTGGCAGGGGCCTTTCTACATGGATTTTGTATGTTATTCTAAAGCCTTTCCCCTCCAGGTACTAAGTTTTTCTTCCACAGTACAAAAGCATGCATGTTAAGTGAATTGGCCAATCTAAATTGTCCTTAACTATAAGAGTATGAATGGTTGTTTGTGTCCCTGTGTTGTCCTGTGATGGAGTCGTGGCTTCTCAAAGGTGTATCTCTCACCCACTGATTGCGGGTGCTATCACCACTATGAAGATTTATTTATTGTTCAAGAAGCTCACAGTAATAGGCCGTCTTTCTGCTACCGGTGAACTATTACCAATATTAGTTTAACAGAACCTCACCTTAAAAAAATCTTAATTTGCCTAAAACAATCAGGAAATCACCATACTGTATATTTGTACAAAGCCTCCCTTTAATATGAGACAGGTATGTCACTCTGGTTCTGTGCTCTGTGCAGTTTTCACTGATTTAAAGCTGTACAGGTTTTGTGCTTATCAAATAAAAAAGCAGGGACAAAACTCAGATGACCTAAAAGAAATAGGGAAAACAATTGAAGCCATTATTATTTTTATGACATTTGGGGTGTTCAAGGTAAATTAGTTCTATGTTCTATAAAACATGGTTTTCACAGTAGCAAAACCTCTAAATTAAAAACATACAATTTACATTGAAAGTTTAAAATGATCATTTTTAATGCTTTACTATTGCTTTTATAAAATAGCATTTTAAAAATAGACTCTAAAAAAGAAAATGTTGTGTCTGAGAAAGTTTCAGCACTTCTGTAAACATTTAGGTAAGGGCAATAATTGGTAGATCAAGATATAGATAAATTGCATTTGTGAAAGTAATTATAACAGTCAGGTCCTTTACATGCACATCTAAATCGAGCTTTTGGCAAAAATCGGACAAATAGCTTAACCAGAAGGGTTACCGTTATCCCAGTTTACATGTCTCTTAGAAAATCGAATTATTGAATGAAGTGTGTTCGCCACCGTGACACTAGGTGGCGACATGCGCCTTTTCAAATGAGATTTTTCCAGTTGCCTAGAGTCACACAGATAGTAAACAAATGCTGACAGCAGTGAAGCTGAGAGAGTAAAAGCAGGATATGCACAGTGAGCGAAGAAATAGACGACAACAATGCTGCAGCACAGTACACTTCAATTCAATTCAAAAATACTTTATTGATTTCAGAGGGAAATTAAGTGTTGTTGTAGCTCATACAATTAATTCTCTGAGGAGTTGTAGATCATGATGGCTGTAGGCAGGAAGGATTTATTTTAGTGGTCTGTGTTGCAGCGAAACTGTAGGAGCCTCCGACTAAAGACACTCTGTTGTTGTAGAATGGTGTCATAAAGAGGATGCTCTAAATGCTTTTTCAAAAGACACACTGTGGCGGCATATTAGGGTAACATCGCCTACACGTTGTGTCTTATGAATGCGCCGTGTTTACGGTGAGGTGGGAATATTGCGGCATTCGTGCCGGTATGCTTGATAGTAATATTACCACAATATTGCCACAACACTGGACTTCTGAATGAAGATCACCCAATGGTGCAACAAAGGGAGATGTCATGATCATAGACTGTGGTCATGTTGTGTGGAATGTACGCTTTGCCCCAGAAAAATTGTTTAAAAGGTAAACACGGGGAGTTAATTTAGCATTTGTAAACTATATCAGCTGGGATGGCAAACTGGATTGATGCAGAGGTTCAGGAGCTTCTGGCCTTTGGAACTGAAGACCAGATCGTCAGACAGTTCAAGTGGACTGTGAAGGATAGCCACTTTTTGGAGCGACTCGCAAAAAGAATTGAGGGAAAAGTTACATCCAAGCTATTATCTCTGTTTATGACAGACTCTTCTGTCTCACAGTTTATACGCAACCCTGCTTGTCGACAGCCTGGACACCTCCCCCACACCCGCCTTTATCCTGCCATCGAGTAACCTTTTGTGAAAAACACCTGGTCGCGGCACATTGCCGCCACATGCTGACCGCTTATGAATGACCTATGAATGACTTATGAACGACTTCAGTCGGACTAAGGAGTATACGTGCATTTCAAAAGTCCGACTTCAATCGGACAAAGGCAATAATTTAACTTTCTCTTACTGCATGTAAACGCACTGATTGTTACACCAAGAGCTTACTGTGATAATCAAAACCAACCAGATGTGTGCTTAGACTTCACTATAAAGTGTGTAGAAAGCATTACTTTGACCACAGTGTTAAACACAGTTACAATATCTCTCCTATGTTTCCTGATCTGCACAGTTAAGTGATCATGAAGTGAACTTTAATGCTACAAATACACTTTTCCATTTTCCACACTCCATTACAGTCAGAGTGAAACAGCCTTTTAAGAGATATCCATACGTTTCCTGAGGCTTTGTGCCCCGAGGGCCTCCCCACTTTTTGCCCAGAGCAGGAAGAAAATAACAGCTAAAGCAACATCTCCTTTTCCTGCAGCTACTCTGAGCATACACATGTACAGCTAATGCCTTGAAATCACATTTACCCATCACTTTACAAGCATCACTTTTTAAAAGCATGCCATTTTTCACAAGTTTAACACAAGTAAAGAGATAAAAAGGATAACACATTGACTGGATATAAAGATGGACCTAGTGAGGTGTGATGTCATCCTTTGGCTTCAAAAGAAGAAGAAAAAGAAGCAGTAAATACCGCCTGCTGCTCATGAGTGAAACCTTTTGTATTCATAAACTTCTTTAATTCAATTAAATGAATTTCTTGATGTAGCATTTCCAGGTATTAAATTTGATGAAGAACACAATGTATTGCCAGCGACCTTAAAAATCCTTCAGCTTTGACCTCAGCTACAAACTGTTTGGCACTGTGTTGAAGGAGATAGGAGGTTCATGTAATGTTTTCTATCTTTTGACATCAAAACCATTATTTTGACAGCTGGGTAGAAATATGTTTGTCATGATTGGTTGGACTTTGTTGACCCAGATGTAAAACCAAGTATTTTAGTATATAGTAGTATTTTTTTTACTGAAATGACTTATCTTTAACGTTGTATCCAATCCTCATACTTTAGTGGTCAGCTTTGGGTCGGTTTTGTTCCAGGGTTCTTTGAGATCCTTGAAAGTTTGGTTCCAGAACTGTTTAAATCTTGTTAATCCACTCGTATTTTTGTTTTACTGGTGCATGTGTCGTAAACATTTTTGAGCTGTTATTGTTATTCAGTTTTTGCCACATTTAATTCATTTCTTTGTGTTTAATTTCTTACTTAATTCTTGTGTTTCTGTTCTGTGTGCACTTTTTAAATTAATTACAGACTACTGTCTTCATATCCAGTCCCAGTACCTAGCCGAAAATAATCCTGAACCTGATTGTCCTAGAGAAAAGTATCTTAAAAAATTAAAGATTCGCCAAGAAGAGACGCTGACTCTGGTCACATTGATGAAGCAGTTTCCCCCAGCTGAAAGAAGATGTCTTTAGAAACAACAGTCAAACTTTGTTCATTGGACTGGCAACTAGGTGTACACCTTCATGTTATAACAACAGTTTGAGTAAGAGGTGGTGGTGCCTATCCCCAGCTGTCATTTGGCAGCCTGGACATGTCACCTAATCAATCACTGGGCAACATAGAGAGACACAGAACAAACAACCATTGTACACATGTACACACACTAACAACTAAGGACAATGTAGTGAGACCAGTTATCCTATCAGTCATGTTTTTGGACTGTGGGAGGAAGCCGGGGTACCTGGAGAGAACCCAGACATACACAAGGAGAACATGCAAAATCCAAGCAGAAAGTCCCTGGGCCATGATTTGAACCCAGGACCTTCTTGCTGCATTTCATTGTGTTTTGCTAAACTGTTAGAGTTCAAACAGGCCACTTAACCTGATTTTAAAATTTCTTTTGTCAAGTTAATGACTGGTAAAGAGTCACTTTACTCCTGCAACATGAGCTTGTTCCATTTGATCTGTTTTTCTTTCATCTCTTATCACTAACCTGCATAAAATAGGTCTGCATAGCCCTTATAAAAGTGTTAAACTGTGTCTCCGTTATCTCAGCTGCCAAAATGGAAAGCTCTGCTAATACGAAGATGGGAGCCATTAGTGCTGCTGTGCTTACAACACCTAAACTCCTGAGATGTGGTCTGCACTTTGGTATTTGGTAGTTTTCTGCTGTAGATAATGCTTTGTATGCAGACCAAAAGGTTCAGTTTAGGTTTCAGATGTCCTTCCCCATGATTTCTGTGTCCCCTATATGGCGTTTGGTATACTTTACACATGAATTTTTATCTGTTTCTTTTAATAATCACTTCTTGCCATGCTTTCATAAACCCCAGCTTTTTTGAATGCACAACTAGTAAATTTCCTGTCAACAGATTTTCCCACCTGACCTGTGGATTTCTGTAGCTCCTCCAGAGTTGCTTTGTTTTGTTATTTAGATTAGGTGGCTCAGGTGGTACGAATAATAATACCCACTCATAGCAGGAATATTTTTTCTCTTTACTATAGTTCTTACAGGTAAATCAGAATCAGCCATAAACAAAAACTACACATTGGAAAATATCCACAAATGTCTGACTGCTGTACCTTCAGTTGTAAATATTTAAATATATGGTTTGGTGTTGGAAGGTTTTCTGAGGCAGGCAAAAAAGTTCCTTACAAGACGACAGCTCCTGTTCCAACAATACAACACAAGCAACGCAAACACATTTTGCATCATAATAAAATCCAAACATTTTCACAATCTCAACACATTTCTGTTTTTACATGTACTTTCAGCAGTTTACAAATGCTCGACATAACTAATTTCTGGGTCATTTACGAATGAACATTTCTTTAGCACTTTTTGTGCTTACAAAGCCTGATGAAGAACTGAACGCACAGAATATATAAAAGTGATAATGAGTCTCCTTTTCAGTGACACAAAAACTCATTTAAACTGTCCAAATTTCTCCTACAAAGAGGCACAGCAGCATGGGTGGATGTTCGCAGTCTCTTCAGAATGTGCTGTCACAGCCTCAGAATGATTCCCAGTGAAAACTAGGCACACTAAAAACAAATCCTCAGAATTTAACTAATAACATCAGGGAAAACATTTGTAGTTTTTTAGGTGGATTTAGGGTGAAATTAATTTGTGAATTCTACTGAAATGTACACTGTCTAATATGATTTACAATTGAAACACTCCAAACAGGGTATTCATAGATGTAAGCCATCAGATTGGAAGAAAAGAAGCCAACAAGAATCGACTGGTGATAATGGGATTCATCTCAAGATCAGCCAGGGATCGTGTGCGGAGATCTGCAAAGGGCTCAAAGTTCCTTAAGATGGAAAAATTGAAGTTTGGAGAGAACTTAACATCCAAGGATAAGGAGCTACGCAACAAGATGTGGCCACAAATTGAAGGAGCAACGCAAACAAGGGAAGCCAGCCTACTTCATTTGTGCCAGAGCCTTCATTGATGGGAAAGAAATAAAATCGGTTGAGTAATGTCCTTTTTAGGATCAAACAAATTAATGAAATGTTGCACATTTCTCTGTTTCAGTGTTAAATGGCTGAAGGTAATAGTGCTTCCTCTAGGATGTTCCTTTATTTAGTTAGGTTTGTTCAATTTTGACATAGTTGTTTGATGAATGTGAAGAAGGATTTTCATCACCTAACTTCGATTCATTAAGTAAGTGTTTTTATTTTCCATTGTTCATATTGTTATTATCGCTGTAGTAATTGAATGTAAGGGGTATTCGTGATCAGTAAAAGAGAAAGGCAGAGTAAGGTTGTTTATTTTGCAAAGACATTAAGGTGGTACAGGAACCACTTCAATATATGGAAAGCTCAATGGGGAGATACTGTTTGGATGTCTTATGCAAATAACAACTCAGCTGGAACTGCCATACTGAAAGGTTCTTTTCAAGGAAAGTTACTGAAGACTATTACTCACAGTAATGGAAGATGGATTATTTTAGTTGCTAAATTTATTGATGTTTTTTTGTAATGGGTAACATTTGTGGTTATAATAATCAGTTGAAAAAGATTTCAGGAATTCATAGAAGAGGTTTGGTCTGTATTAAATTATTGGTCTGTATGACTCATTTGAATGGAGGTCATTAAATGTTTTCAACTAGCTATTTCCTTGAAAAATGAGTTTCAGGTCAAAAAAGTTTTGGACTGTGTAAGGCAAGGCAAGGCAAGTTAATTTTATCTGTATAGTATACTTTCAACAACAAGGTGCTTTACATGATTAAGTGGTCAGTAAAACACAGGCAAAGCATATATATATATATATATATATATATATATATATTGTTTTAACTAGTCATGCATTGAAATATTAACGTAGGTTATAATGAATTGGAATAAAGGATATCATTTTCTTTAGAGATAAAAAGGTCTCCTTAAATATCACTCTTTTATTATTAAATTTCTGATTTTATATGGAAATTTCCACATTCATAAGTGTAAATGGTCCAGTACAAACCCCAATGTGTCCAAGTTAAAGGCAGAGATAGGATTCTATCTTGAAACTTTGAAAGGCCTAACTAATTTGAAAACTATTAGAACTCTAAGTTACATAGCTGTCTTTATTTCAAAAGAAATCTTTAAATACCCCTTTTTTGTTAGTATTCCACTATTTTCCTTTTTTTTGCAACTTAGCAAAACTGATTTGTTGTCAAAGAAAATTGTACTTATGTCCCATGTATGTGTTTTGATCCGTTTTTGTTACTTGTCATTTTGATTAATAAAAAAATAAAAAAATTGAAAACCAGTGGGCGGTTCCCACCACCTCCATCTTGGTAGAGCCATGCGTCTCCTCACTCTCGGAAAATTAAAAAAATGGGCAAAGAGGTGGAGCTGAGAGTGGGGCTGTGAGGATGGGGGGCAGGTGGTTGAAACCCATCAAACTCTGAGCTGATGTAGCTACGAGCTCACTGAACTAACCCAGACCTAACCGCTTTTAGCCAGAAAACCACGGTTGAGCGTCTTCTACTTCCCCTCTGTCCTCTTGGCAGATTCAATAATTTTGTCATGAAGCCTTGTTGTTCCATAACTTTCACTAAAACTCTGTGAATTTTAATTGAAACAAGTTTTAATAATCAATAGAATACAATAATAATCAAAGAAGAAATGTGATCATTTCAATCCATTTTTCTGCTGTAGCCTACTTACATGTACAGCAGAAATATAATTTTACTTACCGGAGAAAATGGAGCAGAGACTTCTTGACAGTCTGTTATTGCAATCATTACCACAGCAAGCCATCTTTGTCCAATAAGTGCACGATTGACATCCGAACTCAAATAAACATTGCAGACCATGTAAAATGGTTTTTTGAACCAGGATGTAAACATGTTTATTTCTGCTGTGATGTTGGCATTTTTAACATGGGAGTCAATGGGAACTTGCTCCTTTATGGAGCCAGCCTCTAAGCCAGAGGCTGCTATGTTTTGGCTTCACATTTAACCGGCGGAGTTTATGGTATTGAATGTATTTATTGTTTTTGTTATTTCTTTTTTCAGAGATTGGATTGGACAACATAAGTTTGTCATATGCAGAGAAGCCATGAGCTGTAGAGGATTATGTTGTTGATTCTGTTATTACGTTGGCTGTGGCTAGGTGTGTCTGATGGAGATTGTGTGTCTTACTTGATTATATTTTGTCTGTTTGTTTGCTAAGTTGTTGTAAATAGCCTGTGTCATGTGTCCACTAACTGAGCCAAATTTCCCTATTGGATCAATAAAGAATCTATTCTATTCTATAGAGTAATCTGCAGTTTACGTCACACAACATGTTTACCTGTTACTTTCATAATAATCATAAAATCACATGTAGAGTTGAAACCAGAGGTTTACATACAGTACACTGAATAAATAGACACATCCACTTTTTTTCCCCCTCACTGTCTGAAGTTAAATCAGCTCAAACTTCTCTTGTTTTAGGTCAGTTAGAATCACCAAATTTTTTTTTGCTTGATAAATGCCACAATAATGACATAAAAAATATTTTTGAGATTAATTCATTCGTTTCTTCACAATCAGTAGTTTACATACATTTCCCCAGTATTTGGTAGCACTGTCTATGAACTGTGTGACATGGGTCAAATAACGTTTTTTTTCCCAATAGCTTCTCACAATAGTTTACTGAAATTGTAGCCCATTCCTCCTGCCAGAACTGGTGGAACTGAGTCAGGTTTGTAGGCCTCCTTGCTCACGACTTTTCAGATTTACCCATAAATTATCTCTCGGGCTGAGATCAAGGCTTTGTGATGGCTATGCTAAAACATTTCCTTTGTTGTCCTTAAACCACTTTGGAACCACTTTAGCTCTATGCTAAAGCCAAGTTTCTGCTTCTCCTTCAGCGAGTTTGCACCCACACGCACACGTATTGAAGGATCTTCTCCGTTGGTGTGTCAGTGTTGTAAAGCAATTCTCTACCAGGACAGCAGGGGTTGCAGACCTTTTCTCGTGTGTCTGACTACCATTTCAGTGCCGTCTCTGGTTGACAGTTTATTTACTTCAGCTTGTAAACGCACAGCCATTCACGGAGCAATGGCCGACGGAGAGCAAGTTTTGATTGAGCTGGAAAGCTTTTTACTAGAAGTCCAGCTCATTGAAAACTCTAAAAACGCATGTAAACAAACAAACAAACACAGCGGTCTGTTTTGTTGTTCTCTACACGTCCTAGTGTTCAAAATGGCCAAAATACCATGTTAGATGAACTGGCCTTGCAATATAAAGCATCTAGTGCCCAAAAGCTGCATTTACTTCTAATTACTTTGACGCTTTGGTGAAATGGTCTTGAGCTGATGTTGCGCTGACCAATCACAGACGTACGACAGATACTCCGTCCTCCTTATGAGAATGTTGGAGATCCCTTGAGTTCAAGGATAATGGCACTGCGTGTCTCCACTCCTCCGCAGACAGAGAAGTATAAACTAGACTTCAAGCTTGTTGTCCATCTGGAAAACCCAATTGCACCTGAGCTTTAACTTCCTGACTGACGTGTTAAGATCTCGCTTCAATATTTCCACATAATCTTTTTTCATGAAACCATCTATTTTATGAAGATCACCAGTTTTTTCCCCTCCATGTCTGAAGTTAAATCAAATCATACTTCTCTTGTTTTATGTCAGTTTGAATTACCAAAATTATTTCTATTTGATGAATGCCACAATAATAATATGTCAGACATTCATTTATTAATGTCCTCACAATCAGTAGTTCACATACAGTTCCTCAGCATTTGGTAGCACTGCCTTTGAACTGTATGATGTGGGTCAAATAACGAGTTTGTTCCCACAAGCTTCTCACAATAGTTTGCTGGAATCTTGCACCAGATCCTCCTGCAGCAAAATAGCCCCACAACATGATTCTGCCATCACCTTACTTCACAGTTCAAATGGTGTTCCCAGGCTTCCCTTTTTGGTTATTATGGCCAAACAGTTCCACTTTAGTTTCATCAGATCACAGGACATGTCCCCAAAAAAAGAATGTCTTTGTCCCTTTGTGCATTTGCTGCCTTTTCATTTTTCTTTTGGTGTGATGGCTTCTTCCTCACTTTGTGGTCTTTCAACCTATGTCGGTTCAATAATCTTTTCATTGTGGATAATGACACTGTCTTATGTGCTTCAGCCAACATTTTCACAAGGTCTTTGGCTTTTGGTCTGTGATCATTTTGCACAATTTGGACCAAATTTGGTACACAGAACCAGAACCTTCCTGAGCTGTATGACTAGACATTCCCATCATGCCTATGCTTATGTATAATTGTCTGAACAGTTAAACGCGGTACCATCAAGCATCTGAAAATTGTTCCCAAAGTGATGAACCAGACTTGTGCAGCTCCTCAATTCTCTTCCTGATATCTTGGCTGATTTCTCTTGACTTTCCCATCGTGTCAAACAAATACACAGTGTTCCAGGTTTGGCATTACAATACATCCACAGGTTTGCCCCCAAGTAACTCAAACATGTCAGCCATGACATAATCATCAAGGTTTTCCAAGGTTCCAAGGTTTTCATTGTTGAAAGAGATAGTAATAATTTTCTATGTAACCTTTTGATTTTCAAGACAATATTCAAATAATCTCTGACATATTCCCTCTCTCATTATTGAGGCATTCAGCAAACAGAATTAATTCAGGTAATTCTAGATGACCTAAAATAAGCAAAGTTGGGTCTGATTTAGCTTCAGATGAAGAAGAAAAAAAGATGGATGCGTCTTTTTATTTGATGTATGTAAACTTCTGGCTTGTACTGTCATTGATTTCCTGTGTAGAACCGATTAAGGTCAATGCAGAAATGACACCAAAGTTACTTAAAGCTACATTGTGGATTTTTTTGAGTAAATTCTTAGCAAAAAAAGCTGTTCTTTCAAAAATATTTGCTCATTCCTGTGTAATTACTTCCACCTACTAATGAAAATATTCTCGTAATTGTAGAATCTCCTATTCAGAATACATACGCGCGAGTCGCTCAAATGGCTGAATCCATGTTGAGTCTCCATCTTTGAAATACATTCACCAACGAGAGAGATTCCTGGAAATTCTAGCTCCGCCTTTCGCGCTTTGGCTACACTCAGTTGCACCGTGACGAATGCCAAAGGGAGATTGTCTACTCGTGACGCGGCAGACATCTGACTATATAACTAAATGCAATGTAGTTTTCTAAAGTAACCTCATCACTGGAAGGAACACTGGACGAAGTCGTAGTACTGGAAGCCGTGTTAACCTTGGCATGAAACGGCCACCGTATGAGTTAAAACGCGCTCGGAATGAGGGGGTGGGAGGTGGGGCTAGAATGTAATATTCAGTTGGTTATTTCACCGCTAGATGGGAGAAGTTCTTACACAATGTAGCTTTAAAGGTTTAGTTTAGGATGAGTACATTTTTACAACTAGATTATTAAACTTTTTCTTTGTTTTTTCTCCCCTAAACATTAATGTGGGGTTTTCATTTGACTTGAAAATAATAAAATTCTTTAAAAGGGGAAAAAGTGTTGAAAAGACTGATAATGGTTTAATTTTTTTATTTGATCACGTGTGTAGCTAAAGTACATTATACTCTTGCGAAAAACTTGTGTTTGGCTACAATTATATAGATGTATAGGATAATAGTTTATTGTTTTATAAAGTGGTCTGTTTTCAAAATTTGTTTCAAAGTTGATCAAAATATGAAGTGGTTTTCCCTCTTTTAATTTTCTTTCTTTACAGTTTACCAGTCCACTGACACATCCTTCTCTACATCTTAATTTAAATGATTCTTCTCACTGCTGTCTGTTCAGCACACTTTAGGTTATTATGTGTCAGCACTCTTGATGTTAACATATCTAAAAGACTACTTCCATACTGTTGTGTGTGTGTGTGTGTGTGTGTGTGTGCACGCGTGTCTGGGTGTGTGTGTTAGTGTCTTGATTTACTTGGAAGTGAGTTTCTGGTGCTTCACTTCCATGTTCAACAGCATGTTTGCGTGTCTCAGCTCAGAGCCTCTCTCAGCCTAATCCGTCCTTATCTCCCAGTGCGACAACACAACAAGAGGATCTTTAAAGAAGACATTTCTCTTTTTCCCACTGCCTCGCTGCTCCACTGATACTGTTTCACTGCAGTCTACTGGTGCCTTTGTGTTTGTGTGGGAGCGTGTGTCTTGTCCCCTCTCTTGTTATAGATTAATTTTATCTGTGCTCTTATGTGAGTGACTTCAGTGAGAAATGTGCATGTGTGTGTGTGTGTGTAGCCCTTGGCCCATGCACGCCGGTGTGAGCGTGAAGTCTGTTGTCATTCCGAAGCTCCTCCAACATCAAACTCAGTCTAAAGGTTGTCTGCAAGTCTTGACATTAGATAAATGCCTGGTCTGGTTGTACACACAGCTCCACCAATTCTCCAATAGGTCTCCCTCTCTTCCTATATCTCAATGTCTCTCTCTCCATCCAGGCCGATCTAATGACTCATAGGAATGCATCGAGCCGGTTGTCAGAGATCAATCATCTTTCTCAGGTCGTTCTACCGATTGTTTGAGCAGTGGGCCATTAGAGAGGCACTGTTTGGAGGTGTTTTGTGAACCTAAGTGGCTCCAAAGGTCAGGTGGAGAGTGAGACTGAAGCAAGGAGGGGGGGAGAGCAACAGAAAAAAAGGCACATCTGTGTGTGTCCGCTCCAGGCAGCAGACAAGGTAGAGATATGGAAGCAGAAAGACAGACCCTGTCAGCTCTGTTGCATGACTCCACTGCCCTTTGTTAGTATGAATCCTTAAACAGCTCACCACAAGTGCAGAACCTGAGATTAATAATTCTCACGCACCGCCTGACATCCATCCCTGATCTGAAATATGCATGCCGGAGACGAGAGGATGAGACGGAGAGGGGGGAGAAAGCAGGGAAGACCAAAAGGCACTGCTAGATGGTGGCTGCTGAGCCTTTTGGAGGAGCGATAGATTCTGTTTTATGTGGCCTGTCAATAGTGCCTAATGAGGAAACCCACCTGTGATTTGCGTTGTTCAGTGAGCAGAAAGCCCTGGCCGTAAACTGCCAACATGAGGTGCTATCAACTTTTCAAAGGTTCTGCCTCCTGAAACAGCCACATCTTCACGTTTGAAATGAAGTTGTGAGATGGTGTAATTTAAAGTTGTTCAGTAACTGTGTGGAAGATAGTTCTCCTTTATTTAGAACGAGTGGAAATGTGTATAATTGTGTGTGTGCATGTGTGTGTGTGTGGAAGAGAGAGAAAGAGGAAGACTGTGCCTGTTCTTTGAAAAACGGATTGGAATTTCAGCAGAAACAACAATTGATGATTAAAAGGTTTTATTGCCTAGCCTTCTGCAGAGCTACAATCATAATGCTGAGGTCATTTGAACAGCTCGAAACTTTGCCGCATGCCCAAGTCGAACTGCAGGAAGGAAAATGCTGCGGCATCTCATTTTAAAACAGAAGAGGTGAGCAGAGTTGACACCAGATATGAGACCCGAATTTTTGTTACGGCTGGGCTTTTAAACCTGCTGCCTTTCAGTAATCTGACCGCTGCGGTTGAAGTTATGTTTAGAAATGGAAGCTGATTTAAGGCGGTTGCAGCTTAGCAGTAATTGGCAGTGTGGTGAGGACCTCCGCTGCACACTCGTCTGGTATCAGAGGAAACTTCATAGAAGGAAGCTGAATTAAAAACAGCTTTTTAGCAGCTAGTGTACAGGCAGGTAACGGTTTTAAGGGTTTGGAAATGATGAATAGTTTCAAGTTTCAGATGCAAAAGGAAAAGGAAAAGAGAGTGATTGAAAGTGCCAGAATCATTTGTTAATAAAAGGGGGGGGGGGGGGGGGTTTGCTCGCTGAAGCTTCTAGAGGAGGCCAGGAACTCAACATTTTTATGGAGGATGACTGCTAAACAAAGGCCACGAAAAATATACAGCCAAGCAATGGCTGCATTTTTGTTGGCTGCGTGTGTATATTCAAAGTGCTACTTTAATCTGTGTTTTTGTTTATTTATTCGCTTTGGCCTTGTTTTTCATTTTTTTGGTTGCTCCTTCCCAGTTCTCACAAAGTGGGGGAGCGGGGTGGGGGGAGTTATTGGAAAAAAAAGTAGGGCGCTCACTTTCCAATTACAACTCAAGCCCAGATCACTTCTTTATAAGGCACTGAATAATTTGGTTTTAAAAACAAACAAAAAAGTGACTTTCAACCGGGAGGAATTTTTAATTGTTTTTTGATTACTTACCAATGGACCATGGGAAAAGCCCTTTGTAAATATTTAAACAGATCCGGCGAGATGCTATATTTCCATTCTGTCGTTAATGTTTTTTTAGATTATTGTTATTGTCATCTGGGGTTAGTGTTCACTGTGGAAGTTTATCAAGAACTGAGAAAGCAGGGGAGAAAA
The DNA here is from genome assembly GCA_963556495.2 of Valencia hispanica. Taxonomy (NCBI): domain Eukaryota; kingdom Metazoa; phylum Chordata; class Actinopteri; order Cyprinodontiformes; family Valenciidae; genus Valencia; species Valencia hispanica. Next base: position 7,246,636 of record OY747701.1, read on the forward strand.
GAGAAGACAAATGACTCCCACCTCCCTAACCCCCGCCCCCATCACACAAATTTATAGCAGTTAAGGGAAGGCCACTCAGATGAATTCAAGTGTTCAAGTGCAGCTTCATTGTGGTGCCCTGCATGTTTTCTGGTTCCCAGTAGGTGGAAGCAGTGAGCAGAAAGTCTCAAAAGAAGGCTGCCAGTCAGTGATTATAATTTATGGTCAATTTCCATTATAGGTGGGGTGTGCAGAGACAGTTACAGTAATAATTATCTGGACTAAAGTGTTGCCAAGGCAACCAACAGGCCCACTAACCACCCTAAATGGGAAAGGGGAGTGTGTTTGTAGGTGTGTGAATTGCTTGACATGGTAAAAAAAGGCAGATCTGGGTGATTCCTTTCAACCTTAGCCACAAACACAGAAACAAACATGCAGGAAACAGTGTAGTTGAACATAATTACTTTTGGGTCACATGTTTAAAAGAAAAATATAATAAACTTTGGTTTTAAATAATTGCTTCCTTTGGAACACACTGACTGAAAAATGTCAACTTTCTTCTATTTTATCTTTAAAATGTAATTTGATCTCCTTGAATAGTGTCACATGGAATTACCAGTTTTGACACCGCTGCCAAACACACACCGGGCGTGTGTTAGAGCCACTATCAGTTGATGGTGAGTTACAATTTTTATTGTTTGATTACCCTCTAAATAGAATCTATGGGATTAACCTTCCATCCTCATGCATACATTAGTAGAACAATGACAGTCATAAAGACCAATGAGCACAACAGGCCGGTCAGGAATAAAGTTGTGGAGATGGGTTAAAGCACTTTTAGGATGTAAGCAAAGCTCCCAAGCTTTGAAAATCTCAAAGCATTGTTCAACCCATCATCTAAAAATGGCAAAAAAAAGTGGTACAACAACAAACATACCAAACCTAAATTGACAGGTAAGGCAGGGAGAGGAGAGAAGCAGCCAAAAGGCCCATGTTAATGCTAAAGGAGCCGCAGTGATACACTGCTTAGCCCCATTTGCATTTGTTCACAAATTATGTGGGGGCACAGCAAAAATGTGGAAGAAGATATTCTGGTCAGATGAGGCCAAAATTAACATTTATGGCCTGTCTGACAGAAAACTAGCACCGCAGGTCACCCTGAACACAATCCTTATGGTGAAACATGGGGGTGGAAGCATTATGCTGTGAGGATGTTTTTTGGGAGTAGAGGGAAGCTGGTCAGAGTAGACTGGAAGATGGATGGAGATAAATAAAGTGCAATAATTGAAGAAAACCTTTTAGAGGCCCCTAATGACTTTATACTGAGGCAGGGGTTCATCCATCAGCAGGACAGGAGCTCTAAACATACAGCCTAAGCTGTTCATGTATTTGAATGGCTCAGGCAAAGCTCAGACCAAAATCCAATACTTTTTTTTTTTTTTTGTAAAAGGCAGTGAGAAAATTAAAAAACGTTTTTTCCCCCAAAACATGCCCTGACATTAGTTATATAACGTGACAATGTGGGCTGTTATGTAAAGACTACTCTGAGCCAACTGGCTAAAATTAACCATTTTGTCATCAAATAAAATTTATAAATTAAAATGTGTATTCTAACTGAGAAAAAAGTTGCAGCACTCTAACCCTTTAATAGCTAGTCTTGAGCATCTCAAGGCAAAGTCAACTTTTTTTTAATACAAAGCAACATTCATATTCCAGACCATACTTTGCACAAAATAAAACGAGAAACATTAAAATGACAAAACACCTTTTTGATAAACATTGCACTAAAGTAAATTAATCTTAACATTTAAGATAACCTTTAGAGCGGCTCATGTTTGGAGGCTGTTAGTCCTTGATGCAGTTGTCCGGAGTACAACTCCCGACTCTGCAACCTTTGCTGCATGTCTTATCCTCTTTTCTCTCTCCATACCCATTTTCTGTCTGAGCTGCTGCAAATAAAGGCCATTAGTACTAACACAACAAAAAAAAGGATAATCTTAAATATCATGCTTCAATCACTGATTAGTGACTGATTTAATGGAACCAACAGTATTTGTAGATTTCAGATATTTAGCGAGTTGGTGCTAGATCTGAGGTGCATTGAATGCTGCCTCTCCTTGTTTTGTTCTGGTTACCGGGAGTAAGCAGGTCTCTGAATAATCTGAGGGGTTTGTGTGGTACATATTCGAAAAGTAACTCTGAAATGCATTTTGGCTATTTTGGGTATTAGAGACCAATAGCGAAATTGAATCATTTCAAAAACAGGGAGCCAGTGCAATAATTTAAGAACTAGTTTGATCTGATCCTTTTACTGTTTTGGTCAGGACTTTAGGAACAGCATGTTGGATAAACTAAAGCAGCATTATTGACGTTTTACAGAGACTAGTAAAGACACTATAACAAAAACCCAACATACTTGAAAATAAAAAAAACATTTACTAGTCTCTCTGTGTCATGTTTCTACATGAAAACGTTGTATTGTGGCAAGGTTTCCAGAATAATAGTAGGCTGATAGAGTGAAAAACAATATGGCTGTAAAATGTTTGGTCTGAGTCCCAAATACTCCAAGGTGCTCCGTAGTCTTTAGACCCAGTGAGTCTAGTAGAGCTCTTTCCTTTCAATTCTAGAAATGAAAACAATTTTTTTTCTTCTGAAGGAGGACATTCTAAGCAATACAATTGTTCAGATTCTCAATATTCTATATTATTGATACTATGGACCCACTGAGTCTGTGTCTGTAGTATAGGAAAAGTGATAAAGTTGTGTGTGTCTTCAGCATAAATATGTTGAAAGATGTAATAATAGTTGGCTGATAATGGACCTTTGAGGTACCCCACAATAGATTTTTGTCTTACCCCCTTTGACTATAAAGTCAGTGAGACGCTGAGATCAGTCTGTGAAAAGTGTATCCCATCTGCATCAAGTCAGTCCAGTGTCATCAGACTCTTCGTGCGTCAACCCAGTAGGTAATTTGCAGGACAGTGCTCTCTCCTGAAACCTGTCGTCTTTACAATGCATTTGCCTCTAGGTGGTACTGTAATGCATTGTTTTTTTAAACATCACTAACAATATGTACTTCTTTATAAATTTCCCGAAATGTTTTTCAGACAACCATGGCTGTTTATGAAACAATACAGTCCCTTTCCAGTGCCCTTAGATCACAAAACCTGTAAACCTTAATTTCAACATTTTTTCCAAAGTGGACCCAAATTAAAAAATTCAAATAATATACATAGTTTAACAGAACAACCCCAAAATATTCTATGATTTCCGTGTTTATATATGAAATCTTATAAACATATCTATGAATCTACACTGAACAAAACTATAAACGCAACACTTTTGTTTTTGCTCACATTCTTTTAATGAGCTGAACATTTTGTAAGTACACAAAAGACCCACTACTACTATATTGTTCACAAATTTGTCTACATTTGTTACTGAGCACTTCTCCTTTGCCAAGATAATCCATCCCACCTTGCAGGTGTGACATATTAAGGTGCTGTTAGTTTATAACCAGTTAGTATACACATCTATACACAACAAAAAAATAGTTTTTTGTCATTTCAAACAATATTGGCTGTACCAACCTCAATTATAAAAATGCACATAAAATCAATATTATATGAGAAAATACAATATTCTCAGATACCATTTCTATAAGAGAAAATATTTTAATTGCTTCTCATGTACCTATATGGAACAGTTTATAAAAAAAATTTTAACCACCAATTATACAGCATTGACTTAATTTTTTGAAAATGTATAAAACCCCCATATTTCCCTAAATAATATCTGATGGCCCTAAATATGGAATAACATCAATGTTTTATTATGTCCATCGATTTAATCCTTTTTAGTACAATTTTGTACACTGCCATTTTATACCATATCAACCAAAATCAAAACATTCATAAAAAATCCATAATTCATAAATAAATTGCCAAAATATTCTCAAATGGTCATGTCTAGTACATGTGATATTGCACACTTTTATTTTCATGTGCCTAGATTGAATGCGTTTAAAAAATAAATTAACAGCCCCTTAATACCATTCTGACCAAAATTAATTAATCCACTAAAAATCCATGCTTTATCCTATTTTTTCAAAAATGTAGTTAAATTGCATTACAAATCCAGGTCTGCATCAATTACATGCTGGACTTTTTCAATACTGCGTCATTAAAGACTTCAAGAACAAAACATATTCACTTCACTGACACCCAGTCTCAAGGTTTAATATAATGTGGTATAGACAAGAAAGGATGTCACTCATATCAAATTAGAAAGCATTTCTAGGATTCATGTGTTGAGGAAGTGCATGTCATTTTGTTAGTATTGTCTTACGACTCTGGGAGGTACAAACATTAGGTCAAAACACACTGCTGAAATCATAAGTCGACAGGCTTTAAATAAAAGCAAAAGTTAGAAGGTGCCAAGTGCCTTTATTGTCACTTGGACAAAGCTGTGATTTCTTTCTCGTGAGTTTTTGCGATTGTTCAAAATTTTCAATTAAATTCAAACATTATCATATTCAATATAAGACCAATGGTCATTAACGTATGTTTACGTTAATGACCATAAAGTTTTGTAAAAATCTGATTAACTTCTTTTTTAAAGTAATCTGCTCTCAATTACAATGTCCCCAGAAGTAGAAATTTGCCAAAGTAAAGACACTGTTTCACAATCCAATTTTCAAGACTTTAATAATCTTTTTTTATGGTTTTTGAATCATGGCCAGTGTTATTTTGTGGCTAGCTCAAAACAAAATGTATCTCTGCGTAATGTTCCAATGCAGCAAAAATGTGCCTTGAAAACATTTTCCAGTTTGCTCCCTATTGGATATGTAAATATTTCTAGGCCGATCAGGCTTAATCTGGGGGGTTAGATAGGTTTTAGCTTCAGTTAACTTTGCCGTGCTGTAACAAACACCTTTTCTATACACAAGTGGGCGTAGCCTAGATCAACTGATCCAGAATCTTTCAAGGATTAGGCTGACATAAATCTTTTATGTGTGGAATTTATTAAAACCCAAAACGTGTTGACCTTTATAATAGTTCCACCTACTGGACAAATTTAGTTCTTTTTTTTCTCCATTCCAGGGGGGCTGTATATCATCCGTAATTTCCCTAACAAAATCTTTCGACTGCATCAAGTTCAAAGGTGAAATGTGACAACATATAAGCGATGTGCACTTCATTATCAAGTTCAAAATATGGCTTCATTGTTTGGCTTTGAACATCTGTACCAAGTTTTGTATAAATCCGTCAATCTGTTATCCAGATATAGGCATTTAGATTCTATAGCGCCCCTATCACAAACTGTATAATACTCAATACAAAGGGACAACGTCTCACCCCTTTTTAGGATCCAAATTCTTATCAAGTAATCAGAAAATATGATGAAGACATACTCATCTTTTTATTTTAACTACTTTTACAAAATGCTCATATTTTTTCTATATTTCCATATTTTTGGCTCAGTCAGTAGAGTAGGTTATGTACCAAATTTCACGTCAGTACAACTTATAATAAGGATGAGTAATCAAACTAGGTTTTGCCTTTATTGAGATATAGCAAACGCCTGAAAATGGCCTATGTCAGGTAATGCAGAATCATCTATGGATTAAACTAATATAAAGTTTTTGAGTGTGGGACTTATGGTTTGGGAGTAATTAGCCAAAATGTATTATCCTTTTCAATAGCGCCCCTTGGTAATCGGGGGTATAACATTTTTATATCCAAGTAGCGGCAGGGTTTTTCTACCAGACCCTTTTCTGATTTTTCCCAGCATTTTCTGGTTCTCCCACTCAAAGTATTTTAGCTGAAAATAATAATGATACATTTGGAAAAATCCATACAATTACCATAGGGTTCCCTGTTGTTGGCGAATGTCCATGCCTTGCATGGCCCATTCCCTCGCTTCTATGGGCTTGGAACCCTAATAATGATATATGTGGGTGCAGGGCCGAGCAGAGCTGGGCAGTCCCCTGAGCAGATTGTGTGCTAACTGGTACTGGCTGGCATAAGCACTGCCAGCAGGGGTGAATTAGAAACAGGATCAATGGCACGTTTTGGCCTCAGACAACGCAGGGTTAAAGCTGCCTCGCCAGACCCTCCCTTTTCTCTTTCTTTCCTTCCTTCTGCTTCCCTTTTTTCTCTTTTAGTAACGCACACTCTCTTTTGTCTCCCCTTCACACTCGGTCCTGGTCCAGCCCCCTTCTCATGTGTGTGTGACATTGACGGAGACTCTTAGTTGATGTGTTACCACCAGGCATGCAGATGGATGCTAGTCAACACACCCCAATGACAGCATGCTGACTCCCATGCACAGATGAACCCGTGCAAAAACATACACACAAAAGTACAATAAGGTTAAATGTGGAAGTAATAAAGGTGCTTGTATATAAAAATGATTATTGTGATGCTAAAGCCAGCACATGGAACATATATAACAGGTTTAGAAAACATGTAGCATATTTTGCCAACTGACTGACAGAAATTTGGGCAAATATCGTCACTGACACTGACACGGCATAAAAATTAGGATTTCCATCAGTATGCGGCCTTGTGAATTGCAATGGAAGTGCAGGCAAACAGCAGTTGATGTCAGTTTGCAAGCTTCTCTGGAATCAGATGGAAATAGCCAGGATTCGCTTGAAATTTGTGTTTCAACTATTTCAAAACTGAGCAACATTAGCCGGCCTCTCCCTCACTCTTTCCCATTCCCAGTCATTGGTATGTAATTAGATATGTTATGTAAGTACAACTGCTGGAAGCCACAGATTAGCAATGAATTGCCATTGAAGTTCAGGCAAACTCACCTCTCAGCACTGCTGCTTGAGAGGTCAACCTTTTGATTTCTAATGTTGCTCTTATAGTTTTGAATTAACATCCAAGACTTTAGTTCATGGCTGCACAGTTGGTAGCACTGTTGCCTTGCAGCAAGAATGTCCTGGGTTCGAATCCCGACCCTGGGTCTTTCTGCATGGAGTTTGCATGTTCTCCCTGTGCATGCGTGGGTTCTCTCCGGGTACTCTGGCTTCCTCCCACAGTCCAAAAACATGACTGTTAGGTGAATTGGTTTCTCTGAAAATTGCCCTTAGGTATGAGTGTGTTGTTGTTTGTCCTGTATGTCTCTGTGTTGCCTTGCGATGGGCTGGCAACCTTTCCAGGGTGTACCCTGCCTCTCGCCCCTTGACCGCTGGAGATAGGCACCAGCCCCCCCGCAACCTTGCATTAGGATGGACGGGTATAGAAAATGGATGGATTGTAGTTCATATAATTGTTGTAACAATCATTTAGGTTTGCATGCCACCAGCGAAAGTCATACTTTATAATCACAGAAAACAAACGAAACAGTCTTTAGTTTGATAGATCTGAAGAAACAATTGATTCAGTTTTATATCTGGAATCTGAGATAAGAAAAGTACAAGCTAATAAAGAACTGGAAATCACAATCTTTTTTGATATATAAAAATATTGTGATACCCTTTGGGAGGTGGGCCTCTTAATAAAACAAAATAAATTATGTTTTATGATAACTTTTTTTGGGCCTGAGTGGCCTTTATTGACAGTGGACAGAGTTTTTTGAAGGGGGAGAGAGGTGGGGGAAGACATGCGGCAAAGGTCGAGGATGGGAGTTGAACCGGAGATGGGCGCGTCAAGGACCGAAGCCTCTGCACATGGGGCGCCCGCTCTAACCACTACTCCACACGACACCCCATTTTATGATAACTAACAATGGCCGTCTTCTTGTAGTTCTCCGCTTAAATAAAGGCGTACTGATTATTTGACACACGTACTGTATGTGTTTCCATTGGCGATCGCATAGAAAGCCTGATGATCTCTAGTTTTGCTTACAGAGACCAAATTACTTCAGAAGCTGCATCAGCAGTAACAGCATACCTGGATCCGCCATTGTAGTTGTTTTTCTGTAGAAAGACGGAGTGCGCAAGTGCAACATGTCCGTAGGTGGCTGGGAGTGACGTCATCATTTTCAAAAGTCTCCGGCTTGCGTTTACACGACAACGAATCACACAGCGTTTTCAGAACTCTCCACTCTGGAAGCCATTTTCCAAAAGCTGCGTTTTCGCCCCCCCCGTTTTCCCATTGTCGTGTAAACGAGATGCCAAATCGGAGAGAAAAACCTCAGTTTTGCTGAAAAACGTTGTGTAAACAGCCCCTTAGACTTATAAATCTGATACTGCCAATCCAGTTTTCAGAACTGACGAAGCGTATTCAACACAACAAGAAAAGTCCAGTTGTCTTCATTTAAACTCTCAAGCAAATTCAAAATAAATATACTATAGAAATTGGGTTACTGTTCAATGATATGATTAACCCATCTGGCAAAAAATATCTTACAGTAGTGTTGAGAGGACAGAAAAACCAACATACAGTGGTGTGAAAAAGTGATCGCCCCTCCTGTTAAAATATAACTTAACAGTGGTTCATCACACCTGAGTTCAATTTCTCTAGCCACACCCAGGCCTGATTACTGACACACCTGTTCTCAATTAAGAAATGACTTGAATAAGACCTACCTGACAAAGTGAAGTAGTCTCAATTTTGCCAGAAATGTGTTGATGATCTCCAAGACTTTAGGGAAAATACTATTTGGACTGAAGAGACAGAAGTTGAACTTTTTGGAAGATATGTGTCCCAATATATCTGGCGTAAAAGTAACCACTTTTCAAAAGAAGAACATCATGCCAACACTAAAATATAGTGGTGGTAGTGTAATGGTCTGGGGCTGTTTTGCTGCTTCAGGACCTGGAAGCCATGTGAATAAACAGCTAAAAATTAATTTCTTCATTAGTAAACAATAGCTTTGGAACCTTTATTTCAGAGAAAGTGAGACTTGTTAGCAACAGTTCTGAGCAGAAAATAAAAGCAGGAATTTGAGTGTAAAACAGAAAAGTGAATAGATTTTAGAATAACTGAAAATAAAAAATGTTAGTCACATCTTCTTGAATGGGGGTGCACACCTACTTCCCAGATATCACACGACCACAACTCCACAACTTCCCTTTTATTTTAGGACCACATGATTTTCAGAAATTCTGAATACATGTAAAGACAGGCATCGACCTGTCAGCAGCTAAATATTTTGTTCCCTTACAGACAGCTCAATGTTCTGGTGTATCTTGGCATTTACATCATTGTTACTTGGAGACTTTTGCTTGACTTAACTGCTTCTTCACAGTGGGTCAAGCAAAAATCTGCCTCGAGATGGTTTAAAACACAAAGGGTTCATGTGATCTAGAAACGCCTCAGATTCCAGTACGATGCGGCAACTACACAGGCAAAGACAGAAACTACAATCGTGTGATAATAAACCTGCCCTGCGATGGACTGGCGACCTGTCCAGGGTGTACCCTGCCTCTCGCCCCGTTACTGCTGGAAATAGGCACCAGCCCTCCCCTGCATAGGATGGACTGTTACAAACAGATGGATGGATGGAACAGAACCATTCTATTCAAATGGCTCTATTCTGTACTATGTATCATAAAATAGGTGTTATAAACATTTGCAATCTTATTTGAAACTAATGACATTTGTGTGTAATATGATAATATAAAAGTCCTGAGCTTGACATGATCATAACACATTTGGCTGAACTTTTTACAAAGCACAAAATGGCAAAAAAGCATGTTTTTATTTTGTGGCATTATCATTTGACAATAAGATAGGCTGCTTATTAACATTGGAGTCTAGGATCTATGGTACCTGTGGATGGAGGACCTGCAATGAAAGATAATTTAGTTAACTGGATGTGTCTAAAGTAGCACGATGAACAAAAATGTAACATGGCTTATGCCATTTCTTTGTTCTCATTGGCTTTGTTCCCTTTTCTCTCCATTCTCTCGTTGCTTCTCTTTATTCCAACCCCCCACATTTCTCTCTGGATGTAATGTTTGTTTGTTTGTTTCAGTGGTGTAGTGCCTTTAAGAGAGCAGTGTGCCTGCAACTCTGGGTCTAATGTCATTACTCAGTACAAACTCGGTGTGACAGAGGCAGGAGGCGTCTACAGATTGATGACATTTTATTGTTATTGCAGTGCCTCTATTAACTGTTCACCACTCCTGCTTCAGCTGCTGAGCACCCTTACCTAGTCATTGGGAAAGATAGACAACATTAAAACAAAGTCCATCCATCCTGTAATACATTCAGGTGAATCTCAATAAATTAGAATATGATTAAAAAGTTCATGTATTTCACTAATTTAATTCACTGAATGAAACACATTATATACAATTACACACAGTTTTCAAGCCTTTCTTTCTATCAATCGTGATGATTTTCTGCTTAAAGTTGTTAAAAAAAAATGACCATTAGAACAATAAAAAAAAACATTTTTAATACAGGAAAGTGACAAAATTTTGTTTGGCATCTGCTTAAAAGTTATTTTGAAAACATACTTTTAAATATGCGTTTGCATATTCCACTGTACTTCAATGTAGCTGTATGACCAACCCAGTGTTAGAGCACATGCACAAAAAACAAATGTTAAAGAGGACTTATTATGCAAACTTCACTTTTTTAATCCTTTTGTGTTGCCATGTGGATCTCTGCTGGCTCTATAAACACTCCAAAGATGAATAAAAACCATCCATCCATTTTTTTCCTAATTTTTGCTGTCAGAAATTTTGTGCTTCTACAAGCCGTTTGAAAAAGTGGCCTATTGTGATGTCACAATAAGAGGAATTTGCATATAGAGAGATTATCGGTTTATGTCACTCCCTGCTCTACTGCGTATGTCGTCTGCAGAAAGAGATTTGATCAATTCATTTCAATTCATAGAGAAATTAAGTATTGCTGCAGCTCATACTGTTTTAATTCTTCAAGGAGTTGTTACAAATGCTGATGGCTTTGGGCAGGAAGATCTTCTGCAGCAGTCTGTGTTAAAGCAAAACTGAAGAAGCCTCTGACAGAAGACACTCTGTTGTTGTATAATACTCTCATGAAGAGGATGTTCAGGGCCCTCTTTGCATCATCATCTCCCGTGGTTCCACAGAATACGGAAGAGAACCAGACTTCTTTATCAGGATGTTGAGCCTTTTTATTCACCATGTGTTGTGCTCTTGGTTACACAAATCACTTTGATAAAAACAAAAAAACATGCAAGTTTTATAGCACCCGTTTTCAAGGCAAACAAAAGATGTTTGGTTGCAAGCTGTCAGAATAAACGATTTCAACGATGATTAAAAGTACAACAAGCAGCTTTCACTTCATATCAGGTAGGTCTTGGCAAACAATGTTAACATCACTAACCAACACTGCAGCTGCAAGATATCTGCAATACCAATGGGAACCAGAGCTATGTAAAGGGCCGGGATCTCCTTCTGCAGCTAGGTTCCACGCCCGTCTGCTTTGTTAATGAACAAATAATCCCTTTAAAACCGCCCCTCACCTGTCAAACCCTGCCCAAAAAATTCAATGCCATGCTCATGTGTGGCAGATCCAAGATGGATGGTGGTTGTCTGCAACCACGAACTTGTATAAAAAAGACAGAGCCATATAAACAGCTCATTCCGAAAGTGACTGAAATTGTTAAGAATTGAGCTGGTGAGATTGCTTTATGTGAGAGTGATTCTGTGCAAAGAACTTCATTAACATGTTTTGTACAGACCATAGAACTTTTAGAACCTGGCTTCAGACTCCCATCTCGACAGGACCTGTACACCTCCAGGACACTTGGTCGGATCACAGTAAACCTTAAAAGACACCGTCTTTTTGACCAGTTCCCCTCAGGCAGGAGGTTCCGGTCCATTCAGATCAGAACCTCTCAACATAAGAACAGGTTCTTCCCCTCTGCTGTTGGAGTCATGAACTATAACCCTAAGACTGTTCACACCACCTGCTCTGTTTCAGTCACATCACCCTGTGTTGTGTCAGACAGGTGGTGTGATTTTGCACTGATCATTACCTTGACTCATGTATATATTAATGTTTACCCCATTTTATTTTTAATTTTTGCATACTTAGAAGTATTTATCTAATGTTTGCACAAAGTACTGCAGTAATTTCCTAATGTTGTGAACCTGTTCTAAATTCTGAACTTGATTAAAAACAGGCATCATATTTCCCCTTTAATGATGATACTTGAAGGCTGATGATTGGGGCTTGTTTTTTTTGCCACAGAGTGTGGGTATCTTAATAATAATTAAACAGAATAAACAGCTTGAGCCTGTTGCTCAGTTTTCCCTACCAGCTTTGAACACATCACTTACTTCCTGATTGCCTGAGCCTCTTCTGCTGCTAATAAGACTCACCCATTTTTAAATTTTCCCTGCCAGATCATCTTTTGCCCTCTCTCAGTGTTTTAGTCTGTCCTATTTCCAAGTGCCTATTGTAATCTTGTTTGGGTCTTTTTCTGGACCACATCCGGTTGTAGCATATAACTTCTACTGTCTCTATGGCTAGTGTCTTGTGGATCAGGGATTCTACATTTGGATAATTTAGGACCTTGCGTCTCTTGTATAAAGAGAAGGATTTTGATGTTGGATTGATGATTTTGTATCCGTCCCCTTGCTTAGCTGCTAAACATAGCTACAAGTTTGTCCCCTCCTTTATGAATCCCACCCAGCAGTTTTCTCCTGCAAGGGTGTTACTGTAGCGAAGACTTTTCTACCTTGGTTGACTGGAATTTAAGCTTCAGGAGCTCTTCAGATCAGTTTGAGAAGGTAAAATGTAATATTCTTTGAAGACAATTTGACACACACTGAATCTAATGTCATGTCTGTCCCAGACTGTGAAATGATGGACTATTATAAGAAGACTTCAACTGAAAACATGAAAGAAATTTATTTAAACTTCCTACTGGATTGTAACATTTGAGTCCACTCAGTCTTGGTCTCAGGGGTTGAAGTCAACCTGACACTGTTACACCACAAAAGCCTGGGACATATTCAATTCAAATTCAATCAATTCAAACATACTTTATTGATCCCAGATGGAAATTGAGTGTTGTTGTAGCTCATACAATTAATTCATTAAGGAGTTGTTGTAGATCATGATTGCTGTAGGTGGGAAGGATTTCCTGTAGCGTTCTGTGTTGCAACGAAACTGAAGAAACCTCTGACTGAAGACACTCTGTTGACATGGTGTAATTTGAAAAACCGTACAGGACTTGAACATATCACAGCGTATGAAAGTAACTCCTGTTGAACGGCACAGGAGATGCCAGAATACAAGATTTGTTTCAACAGAACTGCATCAGAAAGGTCTGACAGACACATCACTCTGTCATTGAATAGGGCTATTATAGGGCATGGGTATTACAGGGCTTATTATAAAAGTTCAAAATAGTGAGAGGATGAGAGAAAAAAAGACAACAGTAGATGTGCTCAGGGCAACAAAAGACAAGAATCTGTTGGCGGTTGCAACAACAGTCCCAATGCACGATTTGTCCCAGAAAATTTTAGACCCTGAAGTTTGTCATTTGTCTTCTTTGGTCAGGTGAGAGCCAAATTAGTCATACTGACATTCAAACCAGTTGATGCTCACAACCAGTCATGTTCTTTCACGATGAAATATTTGGCAAAGAAGATTGAGAAAGCACAGAGTGAACCCAGTTTAAGTCTACCACATTAAGAAGTCTCAGACTATTAGCTGATTTATGTAAGGTGTAGCTAGCTGTGTGGCTTGAGTACATGATGAAGATAGCATAAATGGGATCCACCACACCAAGTCCACTGGTGTTCCATACATGATTTCTTGCCATTAACTCTCATTAGGTGGGGTGTTCTGAAGTTTGGCAAGATAGAACAGATCATAAAAACTTCAGCCAAGGATAGTTTCTTCAGTATAGGTGATGCTTGAAAACAGAACTAAACTGAAAAGACATCACATGGTGCCAAAGTGTTTCAATCTTTATAACGGGGAACATTTGTCAGTACGCCTTCTAAGCCTGGGCCATGGCCTTAATACATAACTGTAATAATCGCTGATGTAATTAAGTTCTCCTGATGCCAGTTTCTTTTCCTTGCGAGAATGAGTGTTTGTTGGTTTTGAAGGGCCACGAAGAGTTATTAAAACTTCCCCCTCACACCATTACACCTTTGTGTAAATGTGTCTATGATTTCAACCTAATTTTAATTCTGAAGCTGAAATGTAGACATTCTTATGTTGTTCGACACAAATTAAACGTAATGTGGTCTTGTATGGCCTAATCCGGCCAGGGGGAGGCAGTCCGGAAAGACAGTTCTCCCTGGCTCTGCCTCTCTCATGCCTCATTCTAAGGGGTTAGGTTATCCTGAGCTATCTCTGTAGTTATGCTGCTATAGGTTATGTCTGCTAGAAGACAAGCTCACCCCTTTTCCTCACTCTCCTATGTTCTTCTTCAGCTATTCTCTGATTTCATTATTTGCTGTTATTTTAACTGTTAACTTTATGTTTTCTCTTCATAGAAGCTACATCTAGTCTTGCAATCTGTTTGGCTGTGATACAATCTTGGAGGGGGGCATCGGCTAAAATACCGCTGCCAACAACTAAACGTTCTCCCTCCCCTGCTATTAACCTTTTACCTTTTTAACATAGAAAGTACTCCTATGTCAATTCTTCTGTGTCTGTGTATCTGCTCTGTTTTCTAAAACCCCCAGCCGGTCGTGGCAGATGGACACCCGTACTGAGCCAGGTTCTGATAGAGGTTTTTTTCTGTTAAAGGGGAGTTGTTCCTCTCCACTGTTGCTAAATGCTTGCTCAGTATGAGGGATTGCTGTAAAGACAGACAACACAAACTATTATCTACTGTCAGTACATGTTCGTCCAGGAAGAGTGCATGCTGCAAGTTAATGACTTGATACAATCTGCTGGGTTTCTTTAGATAGAAAACTTTTAAAACTAAATTGAATAACGAATTGAACTTCATGCACTGTTTACTAACTAGGATCAGTTGTAATGAAATTATGACTGAATTGAAATTACTATTTTGAAAAGTACCTTGAGATGACGTGTTGTCAAGTGTCGTTATATAAATAAACTGAATAGAACTGAATTCTGTAACCCAGTGGTTTCTAACCTATTGTTCTTGAGGACCCTCTTGTACATGTCCAAGACAAGCAGAGACTCCCCAACCCCAACTCCTACATGCAGTAAAAGGGATTAATTACTGAATGTTGTTTGCAAAAATTAAACAGCAATTGTAGGTTTTTGTTCTTATTCTTAGTTTTTACACTGTAGGCTATATGGATAATTTTATTTCTGTCCTTTGGATTTTATAAATGTAATATTTACAAGTAGATTTTTGGTAACCTCACAACACAGACAAAATTGTCCAAACCCCCTGCAATCTCCAGGGACCCCCGTTGGACCCGGACCCCAGGTTGGGAACCACTGCTGTAATCCATCTGCTATAAGGTTCGATGTGTTAATTCTGACAAGTGACTATACGTGCTATTACTTCCTCTCAACGATATCGAATCAACCCATTTGTCTCAAGCCTCTGACGTCAATAATATATTTTAGACAACACAACTGGTGCTTACTGGATATTTACCATTCTCTGTAGACTTGAAAGATGGTTGTCCCCTAAAATCTGAGTAGATCTGCATTACTGAAATACTCAAACCAGTCTGTCAGGCAACAACAACCATGCCACATTAAAACTAACTGAAATCCAATTTCTTCCCTATTCCTCTTTCAGAAAGGGTTTGAAATTATATGTCATTAAATATGTGTTTTTCTAGTCAAAATTTACAGAAACAGAAGATTCCATGTTGTCATTTAGTATATAAATTGAATACGAAAAACCATCCATTTCTGAGCTTGAGCAAAGAGACCCAGACTTCCTTCTCCCCTGCCACCTGGGCCAGCGCCTTGAGGGGAATTCCAAGGCGTTCCCAGGCCAGCCAAGAAACATAGTCCCTCCAACATGTCCTGAGTATTCCTCTGGGCCTCCTGTCGGTGGAATGTGTCCGGAACACCTCACCAGGAAGGCATCCAGGGGGCATCCTAACCAGATGCCCGAGTCAACTAAACTGACTCCTCTCGATGGATGACCAAGCTTCTCACCCTATGTCTAAGGGAGAGTCAGACACCCTGTGGAGGAAACTCATTTAAGTTGCTTGTATCCGTGATCTTGTTCTTTCGGTCACAACCCAGAGCTTGTGACCATAGATGAAGGTAGGAACGTAGATCAAATAGTAAATAGAGACCTTTGCCTTGACCGGTACAGCACTCTCATCACTGCAGACACCGCACCAATCCGCCTATCGATCTCCCGTCTAATTTTCCCCTTATTCGTGAACAAGACCCCCAGATACTTAAACTCCTCCACTTGGGGCAGGACCTCGTCCCTGACGAGTAAAAGGCTCCATCGTTTTCAGGCTCAAGATCATGGTCTTAGATTTGGAGGTGCTGATTTTCATACCCGCTGCTTCACACTCTATTCTATGTGTTATGTTGTCACGACCCCCGGTTGGAAAGGGGGTCAGCTACACAACGACCACAATAAAAGGCAAAGTCCTTGTTAAGGTAAAAAAAGAATTATTTATTTTCACTCCAAATGCTGAAGGCTGCACAAACGTGGGGGAGAAAGGAACATATAGGTGGTGCCAAATCAAAGAAACAAATAAAACATAACAGGGCCTAGGTGTCATCTAGTCTAAAGGAAAACAGCAAACAAAATCACCCTGCTGTTCTCATCTAACAAAAATGCTGTTCAAAACATTACAAAGGTGGCAACAACCTACTTACCTAGTGTAACAGAAATAAACTTGTAAATGTGTGAAAGTGTACCCCAAATTTCCCAAGTCCACAATCTCCCACAACAAACCTTCTAACATAAAACATGGCTCCAGAGCAGCCACACAGGTGAGCCAATTGCCCAGCCAGCAGCAGGAGGAGGAAAAGGAGGGCCCAGCCCTCCAGGTGAGCTTCCTTTTACATTAAGCCCTCAGCCCTGGTTGGCCCTTTACATCATCTCTGGCCAATCAGATGCATCCACTTCACGTTGGGCACCAGCCTGCATTGAACCTGCAGAGAAACATGAAGAGACAGAGGAGGAGGAAAAACACACACACACACACACACACACACACCCACCCACACACACACGCAGACAGACAGACACACACACACGCAGACAGACACAGCCTGGCAGGCATGCAACATATGTCATTCAATTCAATTCAATTCAATTCAAAAATACTTTATTGATCCCAGAGGGAAATTAAGTGTTGGTATAGCTCATATAATTAATTCTTTAAGGAGTTGTTGTAGATAATGATGGCTGTGGGCAGGAAGGATTTCCTGTAGCGGTCTGTATTGCAGCGAAACTGAAGAAGCCTCTGACTGAAGACGCTCTGTTGTTGTATGACTGTCTCATGAAGAGGATGCTCAGGGTTGTCCATAATCTTTTTGATTTTATGAAGAATCCTTCTTTGCATTATCATCTCCAGATTTTCAGTTGTCCCAAGAACAGAACCAGCCTTCTTTATCAGGTTGTTTAGCCTTTTTAAATCCCTGGCTCTGATGCTGCTACCCCAACAGATGACGGCTGAAGAGATTACACTCTCCACAACAGACTTGTAGAAGAACTGCAGCATCTTGCTACAAACCTTGAAGGACCTAAGCTTCCTCAAGAAGTACAGTCTGCTCTGTCCCTTCTTGTAGACGGCTTCACTGTTGCGCCTCCAGTCCAGTCTGTTGTCAAGGTGAACTCCGAGGTATTTATATTCCTCAACCACCTCCACTTCTTCTCCCATGATGGAAACAATGTTTGACTTATCCCTGTTTCTTCTGAAATCTACAATCATCTCCTTTGTTTTGTTCACATTCAAGGTGAGACGATTGTTTCCACACCATGTCACAAAGCGGTCCACCAGCGGTCCAAGAAGCTGAATACAGAGGTATTCAGCTTCTTGTCCATCTCTGATACACCCGACAATTGCAGAGTCATCTGAGTATTTCTGCAGATGACAGGTCTCTGATTTGTACTGGAAGTCTGAGGTGTACAGAGTAAAAAGGAATGGTGAGAGTACGGTCCCCTGTGGTGCTCCTGTGCTGCTGACCACCTGGTTTGACACACAATTCTTCAGTCTCACAAATTGTGGTCTGTTGGTCAGGTAGTCATTGATCCAGGCGATTGTTGAGGGCTCCACCTGTGTCTTCAGGAGTTTCTGACAAAGCAAATCAGGCTGAATTGTGTTAAATGCACTAGAGAAATCAAAGAACATGATCCTCACAGTGCTGCCTGCTTTGTCCAGATGACAGTGGGTTGGTTGAAGTAGGTGGATGATGGCATCTTCAACTCCAACTCCACAGCGATAAGCAAACTGCAGTGGGTCCTGATACGTTCTTGTTTGCTTACTCAGGGGTGCCAACAGGAGTCTCTCCAGGACCTTCATGATGTGGGATGTCAGGGCAACGGGTCTATAGTCATTGATGACTGATGGGTGAGTTCTTTTGGGTACTGGAACAAGGCAGGATGTCTTCCACAACACTGGAACCTTCTCCTGAGTTAAGCTAAGGTTGAGGAGGTGCTGCAGAATCCCACAGAGCTGCTCTGCACAGGCCTTCAGGACTCTGGGGCTGACACCATCTAGACCTGCAGCCTTGTTCCGGTTCAGTTTCTCCAGCTGCCTCTTCACCTGACTTTTGGAGACAGACAAGTGGGAGGGGGAGGCAAAGGGGGTAGCAGCATTTCCTGACTTGGTTGAAGTCAAACTTGTGGAATTAGAAGAGTCCATGGCTGAGGTGAAGGATAAAACATCCGAGGTGTAACAGGAAAGCTGTTCATCAGAGGAGAGTGGGATGTCTGTTTGGCTGGGAACAGGAGAGGGGGATGCTGAGCTAGTTCCTGAACTGAACCTGTTGAAGAATGTGTTCAGTTCATTGGCTCTGTCCAGACTTCCATCTATCCAATCCTTCCTGTCCTTAAAACCTGTGATCTTTCTCATTCCTGACCAGACATCTCAGATATTGTTCCTCTGTAGTTTCTTCTCCAGCTTCTTCCTGTATGCCTCCTTGCTGTCTCTGATCTTGACCTTAAGTTGCTTCTGTATACTCCTCAGTAATTCCCTGTCTCCCTCCCTGAAGGCTCTTTTTTTCTTGTTTAGCAGTTCCTTCAGGTCACTGGTGATCCAGGGTTTGTTATTAGGGAAGCATCTCACTGTTCTGGTGGGGATGATGTTGTCCACACAGAAGTTTATATAGTCAGTCACACACTCAGTCATGGCATTGATGTCCTCTCCATGTGCTTGGCAAAGAGTCATCCAGTCTGTGGTTTCAAAACAACCCTGCACGGCTTCTTCAGCTTCCTGTGACCATTTTCTCACAGTTCGTTTTGTCACAGGTTGCCTCTGAACAAGTGGTTTATATTCTGAACAGAGAAAAACAAGATTGTGATCTGATTTTCCCAGAGGAGGTCTTGGTTTGGACGTGTATGAATCCTTTACATTTGCATAAAACAAATCCAAGGTCCTGTTTTCTCTTGTAGAGCAGCTGACAAACTGTTGAAATGTTGGAAGTGTAGTAGAGAGCGAGGCATGATTAAAATCATCATGTCTTGTTCTTACATATTTTGGTCCTGCTGTATCAGTAATTCACAGCATACGTTGGTGCAAACTAATCTTAGTTATTTGAAAGCTAATTGGCTTGAAAACAAACCTAGTTTTTAAGTATTTACAGTTCATAATGAACTGTGAGATCATTGCATCATTTTTATTGTTTGTTGATTTCATTTTTGTTTTGCTTGTTAATTTTGCCAAAACTGACCGTAAAAATTAATAAACGAGGACATAAAATAAAAGAAGGAAATAAAATGGAAAATAAAATAAGGAAATAAAACAAAAATTGATATTTCATTATTTGCACATTTATTTATTATTACATTTATTTTTACTTTTCCTCACACAGAAAAGTAAACAAAAGAGGTTTCAGCCAAAAACAAGAGATATTTCTCCACCTGGAATCCCGCTGAAAAACAGATTCGCAGCCTTGAGTTCCCCGAAAGATGACGCAGCCCCCAGGACCAGTCAAAGCCACCAGGAGAAACCCAGCCGCATCAAACGGACACATAACAAAGTAAGAGCCCCCCCAGCAAAGATTTTTATCATACAAGACGGATCAATTAATGGAACTGAGGCTTTTTGTAGCAAGAACACCAGAGTTTATAGCTGCTACAAAAATACAGTGAGAGAAATATCAGAAAAAGTCCCGAAAATCTTGGACCAACATCCTGCTTTGGAAAAGCTCGTCATTCACGCTGGATCAGCAGATATCGTGATGAGACAATCAGAGATTCTGAGACTTTTCTGATCTCCTACAGAGACTTGATGGACTTAACGTAAACATCCTCATCAGCAGACCAATCCCTGAAGAGAATGATGAAAGATTTAGCAGACTCCGCATGCTCCATAAATGGTTGAAGAAACAATCAGCTGAGAAGTCGTTCACATTTATTAATAAAGTATTTGGAAGTGCTAATCATCTGTTCAAAGGAGGCCGTTATCTTAACAAGGCCGGAGTAAGGCTGTTAGCAGCAAACATTTTCTCTTATCAAAATCAGAAAGCAAAACACTTGCTCCCAATAGCTGACCTTGAGGCGCCCATGGATATCAGTGAACAAAAACAGCAAGTCATGATGACACCACAGGACCGAACAGATAAACAACCATCAGAGATTAAGTCTTCATCTTCCTGTGACTCAGCCACATCAAATGAGTCTCCATTTAGAAACTTTACAGACAGACTAAACGAGCAAATCAAATTTCGGACACAATTAACACCTAAACTTAGACTACACCAAACCCCTGGGACTAGTGTCAATAAGTCTGGGAGCTTCCCCCCACTGATTATTACAGATATTTGAAATTTGAGGGAACCGGGCAATAAATCCATCCCTGCCGTCTCCCAGAACTCGATCGCCCCCCCCCCCCCGGAGTCTAAGATTTTAGTGATTATCAGTAGCAGGAAACATAAACCGTTAACCACACGCTCTCATATTAAACAAAATCTCAAATCAATAACCTGTCAGAAGGTTCAGCTGCCCATCATCACAATACTTAAGTTAGCTTTATTAAACATTAGAGCTCTATCCGGGAAGTCTTTTCTTATCAATGACTTCATCACTGAGCATAATTTACACGCCCTTTTTTTTAATCAGAAACTTGGCTAGATGAAAATAATGAAACAACTGCATTAATAGAATCTACTCCTCCAAATTACAATTTCTTAAGCGAGAACAGAAAACACAGACGAGGTGGAGGTGTAGCCACCATTTTTCACAACTCAATGAACTTTAAAAAGGTTACTCTGGGCACGTTTGATTCTTTTGAACACCTAGCCACCCAGATAAATGAGCCTAACAAAGCTTTATTAATAAGTTCATATAAACCACCAAAACTTAACTCTAACTTCTTTAATGATTTCAATGACCTTCTTTCTGTAATATGTATCAACTATGACCAACTAATCATTGTGGGGGACTTTAACATCCATACCGACAACCCCCAAGATAGACAAGCAAAAACATTAGATGATACTCTCCACAACTTCGGCCTGATCCAGCATGTCAAACAACCAACACACAATAAAGGACACACCCTGGACTTAATTATCAGCAAAGGTTTAAATATTTACAACATCTCTGTAATTAATATTCCATTATCTGACCATTTCTGTATTTTCTTTGAAAGTACCATCTCTGCTAAATTATCCAGCCACAGTAAGACCACTATAAAAAAGCGTTTTCTAGGGGACAGTTCAGTAGAAACCTTTAAACGTATTTACCCTTCCACCACATCCCCCTCATCTCCCAACTCAAACTCAGTAAATAAGTTGGTAGATAATTTCCTTGCTAAAATCTCAGACATCATGGATTCCATTGCTCCAACTAAAGTGAAAGTAGTCTCAGGTAGAAAAAAAGTCTCAGTGGACAAGTAATCCACTGGTACGTAGTGAAAAAAGAGAGTGTCGACAAGCCGAGAGAAAATGGCGGAAAACTCCACCCCAGGTTCACTGTGAGATCTACAAAGAGAGACTGAATAGATATCAGCTAACTATAAAAGATGCTAGGGAAACGTTATTTTCTGAAATCATCAACAGAAACATTAATAATGCACGGACCCTATTTGCAACAGTGGAAAGACTAACTAATCCTTTAGTGACAGTAGCCCCTGAATTAAACTCTACCAGGGCTTGCAATGAATTTGCCAGCTTTTTCACTGAAAAGATTCTAACAATTAGACGGTCAATCTGTACCTCAATATCGAACCCACAACCAGTGCCATCCCCAATCAACAACAATGTAGAGAAAATGTCTGAATTCCACGAATTAAACCAGAACAGCCTTGAAAAAATCATTATCCAATTAAGCTCCTGCTCCTGCTGTCTTGATATCCTACCCACAGCTTTTCTAAAGAAAGATCTTCCTGTTATTGGGTCTGATCTTGTTCAAATAGTGAACTCATCCCTGCTATCAGGTGTCTTCCCTCAGGCTTTAAAAACAGCAGTTATTAAACCACTGCTAAAGAAGAAAAATCTGGACAACACGTTAATGCAGAACTACAGGCCAATCTCTAATCTTCCATTCATCAGTAAGATGATTGAAAAAGCTGTGTTTCAGCAGTTAAATGGCTTCATAACAATGACAAACCGTTTGGATGTTTTTCAGTCTGGTTTCCGTGCTCACCTCAGCACCGAGACTGCCCTTGTCAAAGTATTCAATGACATCCGCATAAATACAGACTGTGGAAGAACCACAGTGCTGGTTCTGTTGGACCTCAGTGCAGCATTTGACACTGTTGATCATGATATTTTATTGAAACGACTGGAGAGCTGGGTCGGACTCTCTGGTACACTACTTGGCTGGTTCAAATCTTACCTAAAAAACAGGGACTTCTATGTTTCAATTGGAAAATTTGCATCAGAACGAACAGAAATCCCATGTGGAGTGCCCCAGGGCTCCATCCTGGGGCCCCTCTTATTTAATAGCTACATGCTCCCACTAGGCATGATTATAGAAACCAATAACATTAGCTACCATAACTATGAGGATGACACTCAGCTCTACATTACAATGTCACCAGGTGACTCTGAACCCATTCAAACCCTAAATCAATGCATTGACCAAATAAATGTATGGCTGTGCCATAAATTTCTCCAGCTGAATAGAAGCAAAACTGAAGTGATTATTTTTGGACCCAAGGAGGAATGCATGTTTTGTACATCATTGCCCCACTTACACACTCATTTCCAGTGCCCTCTTCCTAGTTCCACAAGCATTTTCACTTTCCTCGGCCTGTTTGAGCCCATGCCATCTGCCTCAAGTGAGAGAAAAGCATTATTGCACAACCTGCCATAACATATGATACTACCATTTTGGGATAGTTTACAGACAGAATACATTAAATATTTTAACTATTCCCATTTGTAATATTTTATGTAGAGAAATTATGTTTTTGGAACTATGTTTTCGTTCCCAAGAACCATAGCAGATTTACAACTTGAATGCATCACACATTAAGTGGCTAAGAGCTCCAGCTGCCTGTGATTGTGTACCTGGCCAGTAGGGGGATTTGTGTTCACATGAAGCCCCGTGAGATGAACCCTTCCTTGAACCAATGGGCTCAAGTGGTTCAATGTCTCATGGGGCTTCATCTCACCATCACCACAGGAAAGTAAGCAACTAGTAATGCAACATAGAGCTGACAAGATAAGGCCTGATTACCATTTGTGAGAAGGAACTATCTGCCATCTGCCTCAGGAAGACCTGCTCCTTTTACACTCCCTCTGATTACACCATATGAGCTTCAGCTGTGGGAGTCACCTTTGAGTCACACCCTGCAATGAGAGATGGTAGGAACACACACACTGACCAGTGGACAGCTATGAAGATATGACAACACGAACATGGAACACTCCAAGGTTGTGACAGGAATGAGGACAGATGATTTCCCTCTGAGTGGAGGAGGAGCAGGTGAATATAAATGCAGATGCACAAGTGGAAGCAATCAACAGGGATGGGAGGGGCAGTGAGCAGGAGTTTCATCTATAAAACTTAGGCTTAAGTGTAAAATTTGTTGAAGGCTGCTTTAAGAATACCTTATTATTGAAAATACATTTCAAGCATTTCCTAGAAACATCTACACAGACCTAACATAGAAAGCCCTGCTATTATTTCTTATGTTAGTTGCTGGGGCTTTATGAATCATACATGATAAAAATTATTTACTTGGCTCCAACAATATTTCAGAAACAAACTGGAAATAAATTCTGCCATAAACCCACCCATCAAGCCAATGTCTATTAGGGGTGTTCCATCTTGGGTGCCTCACGATTTTGATTTGGGTTCTATGATTTGATTATAAAACGATTATCTTTGTTGCATTTTTTTTTCATTTAGGTTTTTTCTTCATTCCTTCCATGGCTACTATCTACTCTTTAATCTATTCAGTTTCCATTAATTGAAATATCCAAACCAATTGATGTCCTGTCTTTTGTTCATGTCAAACCACAAATAAACCAACACATGTCCAAAATATGTCTCACAATCATATCAAGGTCAAATCTTCAATAAAAGCTAAATAAATGTGTCTTGGCAATTTATATATAAAAGAGAGTGACTTCTATAAAAGAGGAAACTTGGTCCAATCCTTAAACACATCAATCATATTCTGTTTACTTAAAAAAACTTTTTATTTCAACATATTTAAAGTATTCCTGTAATATAAAAACTTTTTATTTCAAAATATTTAAAGTATTCCTGTAATATAAATGAAAATAATTAATCTTCTATATTACAAAATAAACCTAAAACATTAATGGCTCCATTTTTAAGTCATACAGGACAAAAATTACACAAATATCTGAAATTATATTCTGAGAAAATAAGTATTACTTTCTATTCAAAGCAATATAAAATAAAAAGCAGCATTCTCCCAAAGACAATTAAAGTGTATACTCCAGTCTTTCATACAGCACAGTGTTTTCATAGTTTTTGCATCAGTTTGACCAATGGGATGTTTGCCACCTGTCAGACACAGAAACAGAAACAAATCTGGCAGCTACGAGTATGATGCTCTCCGCGACACATTAGTCAAGACTGGGATGGAATGAAGGCAATTTTTTTTTATGTTTCATACTTAAAGCTACACTTGGGCTGACGTCTGGTAAACATGAGCTACACTGCGCTTGGGGAGGGCGCCCCGGACAGCACCAAAAAAGTGGACACGTCCGGGGAAAAGATGTTGCTGCTAACGTGATACACAACAACAAAGCAGCTTCTTTTACAACTAAAGAGTAAAATAATTGCGGTATTTTGTAAATTTCGCGCTACATAGCTGAAACTCTAGCTGCAGCTATACTGTTTTGCCGGTCTGTCCCCTAAAACTGTCAGTGCCGCATGCCGGACTTTTATGTTGATCTCATTTAATTATTATGAAAAATAATCAATTTGTGAACACTTTTCAATCGCTCTCGATTTTGCAAGTTTCACATCACAATTAATCCATTTATGATGAATTTCTCATGTTTTTGCCCTGATTGTCAGGCCTCCTGCTCTCTCCCCTGCAGCAGTGGCTGATTGTTTGTTGCTGACACCTGCTCCACTTCCTACTTAAACACCTCTCTGCTGCCTGCTTGGTGCGAGATCGGCTGTTGCCTCTGTCACAGTCTTCAAGCCTTTGCTCTGTTTGCCTTCTAGTTTTGTTGCCGGAACTCTAGCCTGTCACTGACCTCTGCCTGATCCCTCCAGACTCTCAGTAAGTGCTTGACGTGCTTTGGACCTTGCCTGTTTTTTGACCTGGATAAAAGCCCTCAGGACCTTGGATCTTTTGGAAATTGGAGATCGCTGTGAATGACCTGAACTGTTTTTGGACCTCCTCTCGTGTAAAAGTCTTCGCCTTCCTGTCGGCCAAGCATTCCCCCCCCAGACTCTCAAGGTCTCTGTACCTCACTCTTGGTTTCTCTGTGGACTCCAGAACATGGACTTCCTCTGTCGTGGGACCAACTGCCTGTGCTGATATCCCGTTGGACCTTGGCCACCCGCACCTTCACCCAGCCTGAATAAACCTTTTGAACTATTATCTGTGTTTTGGCTGAGTTCTGGCATTGACTGAGTGATTTTTTTTTTTTAATCTTTACAGTACGATCTCGCCAAATGGACCCACAGCCAAATTTGAATCGGTGCTCCAATGTGGAGAATTGTATTACTGGGCTTGAATGTAGCATCCAGGAGATTTTGCAGGGTCTTTCTAGCCTCAAAGCTTCTGGGGCCCAGGATGGCCCTCCCACCGTTTGGCAGGCCACAGGCAGACCTTTCTTTTGAGCCCTATACCCCCCCCCCAAGCGTTTTGATGGGGATCCTCAACAGTGTAGGCCTTTTTTTTTCTCACTGTTTGTTATTGTTTGAACTTCAACCCTCTGCTTTTGCCTCAGAATGCGCCACGGTGGCTTATACAATCTCCCTGTTGTCTGGAAAACCAAGCTGTGGGGAACAGCTGAGTGGGAGAGTGATTCTGTTATTTTTTTGGGTCTTTTCTGGATTTTGCTGATGAATTACAGAGGGTTTTTGATCCCATTAATCCTGAGAGGGAGGCGGCCAGGAAATTATTTTCTATGAAACAGGGGTCGAGACTTGTAACAGAGTATTTTATTGATTTCCATACGCTAATGTTTAGTTGTCATTGGAATAATGAAGCCTTGCACGATGCCTTCCACCATGGACTCTCTGACCGCATTAAGGATGAACTGGTGGATCGGGACCCTCCAAGGACCCTGAAGAATTTGGAATAGCTGGCCACAAGGATTGATTAGCGACTCCAGGAGCGCAGGAGAGAACAGTCCAGTTGTTTCCATTCCAGGGCAGTGTTGCTAGCCCAGATCAGGTCCTTAGGAATATCTCCTCAACATGAGCTGGTGGAGGAACCAATGCAATTGACAGAACCAAACTGTCAACTCAAGAGAAGCTAAGGAGGTTCAGAGAGGGGTTGTGCTTCTACTGTGGAGACAAGAATCATCGGGTTCAGACCTGTCCACTAAAAGGACAGGCTCAGTAAGGTCTAAAGGGGTCCTTACTGAGCCCAATCTTCAGGTCGGGGAAATCCCCTCAGGGTCGGTGTAGCTTAAGGTTTATCGATTCCCCAGAATCCACTGAGGTTCCTGTGTTCATCGATTCTAAAGCAGAAGCAGACTTTATCGATGCCTCTCTAGCTCTGAGACTTCAATTGCAGTTGGAACCATTAATCAAGCCCTATAGATTTTTGCTATCGATGGTCATGTTATCAATCAGATAACCCACCAAACCAAGCCTGTCTCTACTCTGATTTCAGGGACCCATTTTAAAAGGATCCAGTTTCTGCTCGTTCAGTCATCCGAGATACCTGTTATCCAGGGACGTCCTTGGCTTATCAAGCATAAACCTATCATCTCCTTTGTTTTGTTCATATTCAAGGTAAGATAATTGTTTCCACACCATGTCACAAAGCGTTCCTCCAATTCTCCTTCAGCTTTTTGTCCATCTCTGATACACCCGACAATTGCAGAGTAATCTGAGTATTTCTGCAGATTACATGTCTTTGATTTGTACTGGATGTCTGAGGTGTACAGAGTGAAAAGGAATGGTGAGAGTACGGTTCCCTGTGGTGCTTCTGTGCTGCTGACTACCTGGCTTGACACACAATTCTTCAGTCTCTCAAACTGTGGTCTGTTTGTCAGGTAGTCATTGATCCAGGCGATTGCTGAGCGCTCCACCTGTGACTCCCGGAGTTTCTGACAAAGCAAATCAGACTGAATTGTGTTAAATGCATTGGGGAAATCAAAGAACATGATCCTCATTGTGCTGCCTGCTTTGTCCTGATGACAGTGGGTTGGAGGAAGCAGGTAAATGATGGCAAACTGCAGCGCGTCCTTGCTCGGGGGGGCAACAAGAGTCTCTCCAGGACCTTCATGATGTGGGATGTAAGGGCAACAGGTCTATAGTCATTGATGACTGATTGGTGATATTTTCTTTGGTACTGGAACAAGACTTGATGTCTTCCACAACACTGGAACCTTCTCCTGGGTAAAGCTAAGGTTGAAGAGGTGCTGCAGAATCCCACAGAGCTCCTCTGCACAGGCCGTTCGGACTCTGGGGCTGACACCATCTGGACCTGCAGCCTTGTTCCGGTTCAGTCTCTCCAGTGCCTCTTCACCTGACTTTTAGAGACAGACAAGTCGGAGGGGGAGGCAAATGGGGTAGCAGCATCTCCTGACTTGGTTGAAGACAAACTTGTGGAAGCAGAATAGTCCATGACTGAGGTGAAGGATAAAACATCTGAGGTGTGACAGGAAAGCTGTGGGTCAGAGGAGAATGGGATGTCTGTTTGGCTAGGTACAGGAGAGGAGGATGCTGAGCTAGTTTCTGAATTGAACCTGTTGAAGAATGTGTTCAGTTCGTTGGCTCTGTCCAGACTTCCATCTATCCAATCCGTCCTGTGCTTAAAGCCTGTGATCTTTTTCATTCCTGACCACACATCTCTGATATTATTCCTCTGTAGTTTGCTCTCCAGCTTCTTCCTGTATGCCTCCTTGCTGTCTCTGATCTTGACCTTAAGTTCCTTCTGTATACTCCTCAATAATTCCCTTTCTCTCTCCCCAATGGTTCTTTTTTATTTTTTAGCAGTTCCTTCAGTTCACTGTTGATCCAGGGTTTGTTATTTGGAAAGCATCTTACTGTTCTGGTGGGGTGATGTTGTCTACGCAGAAGTTTAAATAGACAATAACACACTCGGTCATGGCATTAATGTCATATCCATATGCTTAGCAAAGAGTCATCCAGTGTGTGGTCTCAGAATAACCCTGCAGGGCTTCCTCAGCTTCTTGTGACAATTTTCTCACAGCTGTCTTTGCCTCTGAACAAGTGGTTTATATTCTGAGCAGAGAAAAACGAGATTATGATCTGATTGTCCCATTCTTTACCTGTGCATAAATCAAATCCAAGGTCTTGTTTTCTTTTATGGAGCAGATGAGAAACTGTTGAAATGTTGGAAGTGTAGACGAGAGCAAGGCATGATTAAAATCACAGGATTTTGCCACAAATGCCTTGGGGTGCTGGGTCTGTAGCTTAGCGACAACAGAACTGATGACATCACATGCATTGTCGGCAAAGGCTGAAGGTAAAATGTAAACAAAGGGGAAATTCAACAGGACAACCAGTACATTTAGATCCCGTAAGAGAAAACCAAATTTGCCATAGTTCAACTGAATTTGAACTTTTGAAATGCATGTATGACCAACCGTCCTCATTTCCTAATTTCCCCGGACATGTCCACTTTTCACGTGCTGTGGAGGGCATCGGGGGAATTCATAGAATACTGAAAATGTCTGGGTTTTCATCGTTCAGCAGGGCACCATACCTAAACTGACTGTTGTGATGCATACAGTACTACTGCCTTTTTCTCATGTGATGTCCTCCTCCAGTTGCTGCCTAGTGCCTGGTTCTAATCTGTTCATAGGTGAAGCAGACAGCAGACTGCACTGAGTTGTGCAGCGTTGCACTGCGTTATGTTGACCAAGTAAATGTAAACTAAACACTGAGAGGATACACTTTTATTGTCTTTTTTAGAATACTGCTTTTTACTTTTATTACACTGAAGAGAAAATACTTGTTTTCTCAGATTATTTCAGATTTTTATTTAGAACCATGGAAACAGAAATAACAACACCCGTATGACGACAACACAGCAGCAACAACAAGTGTAGCACAATCAAACAGTACAGTACTCTGCATCATTGTTGTCATCCATTTCTTCGCTCATTGTGCGTATCCTGGTTTTACTCCATCTGCTTTACTGTCACCAAACAGAAGAATGACAACACGAAAGGGCATATGTCGCCACCTACCATTCCGAAGTCAAACGCACTTCATTCAGTGATTTGATTTTCTGAGTGACAATGTAAACTTGAATAAAAGCCCCTACTTTGGTTAAGGTTTTAGCTTGATCATTAGCATAGCTCGATTCAGATGTGCATGTAAACATACTGAATGATTCCAAAAACAGCAGTAGATCTTCAACTAAATGGTTAAGGAAGAAAATAAATTGTCTATCGTCCGTCCTTCTATCCATCCTTCCATCCATCTATCTATCTATTCATCCATGCTCAGCAATAGTCTCCCCTTCTGCTTTAAACTGTTATGTAACTGTTATGCTCATACTCTGTTCTGTATCTCTGAGGGTCTCTTTCATTGTATAATACTGTATTTACTCTATCACCCTAAAGTCTTTTGTTGGCTTTACTATTTTTATAACTCAGTATTATCATTTGTTGCATTTTCTCCCTGTAATGTAAGACTTTATGGTTTTTATTTAAAATTATTCTCAATGCTCTGGCAACAATCCAATTTCCTCACAATGATCCTTGAAGTCTGATCTTGTCTAATCAAATTTGTTTTTATATGCTGTGGAAAATGTGAAAGTTTTGTGAAAGTGTAAACCCCATTTGTGAAATAACCACCAAGCTCCCATTCATTCTGTCCTCTCTACACTGGAGTGGCCGTATGTTTCTGTCAGCAGAAGTTTGACTAGTAAATAACTGTCAAGTAGGCTATTCTATAAGGAGTGTGTATAAATGATGCTGAGAAGTTACACAGTTTGTGATTCCAGCCTATTAGTGGAATTTAGTGGCAAAAAAAGACAGATGAACAAAGAGAGATAGCCAGAGACATAGTGAGGTGTAGGCCAGGGACACACTTGATGGGATTTCAGAAATCTATGAGGCTGGTGATAAATGTCTAAAACAATTTTGCCTGTCCATTGAAAAGCCATTTGTTTTCATTAGATCAGAGTGCTTGGGTAAGTCTACAACAGGGATAGAGAAGGTTAGTTGAAGCTTATATTGAGGACTGTTATTCTGAAATAGACCTTGCTAGCCAAATGACTGAATCTAACTTCATTAGTGTAAAAGTCCAAATAGTTAGAAATTAGCTATATTTAATAGTAACCCATACTCCCCTGCTGCTAATGTTCTGTGCCGTATGTGCGCTTGCATTGACAATCAATACTAACACAGCAGGGTGCTAGATGACTGTGGTTGAGGTGGGTGTCTTCTAATAGGAAGATGGGTTGTTTGATTTCTGATTTGAATAAAGATCTAGATATTACCTGAACCTCAACAAATCTTCCTGCTGCTCTTACAAAGCTACTGTGTCATTGTAAGGAAGCAACCCTAAACTGGAATCAAGTCAAAACCCACTATATAATTAGCTGATAAAATCACAAGACAAGGGATTGTGGGAGACAATGCTTAGCTTTAAAAATAGGGTGCAATTTACACATGTCATTTCTAAATTTACTGTCCAAATAACTGAGTCCAGAGATAGCATCAACTTCTGTAGGTTACATCTGGGATGGGGCATCACTTTACATAATGATAATATTCATGTGTTCAAATCAGGTGTGCAAAGAGCAGAGATCCAATCCTGGTGCCAGCAAAACAGATCCCCTCAACACCTTGGCTCTGCCTAGAAATCTTGTCCATGAAAGTTATGAACAAAAACGGTGACAAAAGGCAACCTTGGCGGAGTCCAACTCTCACTGGAAATGAGCCCGACTTACTGCCGGCAATATAAACCAAACTCTGACACTGGTCGGACAGGGACCTAACAGCCCGTATCAAGGGACCTGGTACCCAATACTCCCGGAGTACCCTCCACAGGACCCTCCGAGGGACATGGTCAAATGCCTTCTCCAAGTTCACAAAACACATGTAAACCGGTTGGGCAAACTCCCATGCACCCTCCAGGACCCTGCCTAGGGTGTAGAGTTGGTCCAGTGTTACATGGCCAAAAAATAAAATAAAAACAGTGTTACTTAAATCAGGACGGCTAGTCTAGAAAACTATAAATATGGAATTTTTCAAACAAGGCCAAATACAGAAAGGACAATCACTTATCAGCAAGAGGTAGGGAAATCAGCCTATGTAAAGGTGTGGAGAGGGACTGGTGCCCTGTGAAAACTTAAAGTACACAATGGGAAGCTACTACAGTGGGGCAAAAAAGTATTTGCCAGCCACCGATTGTGCAAGTTGTCTCTCTTAAAATGATGAGAGGTCTGTAATTTTCACACTTCAACTGTGAGAGACAGAATGTAAAAACAGAATGTAAAAACAGATCAAGGAAAACACATTGTACGATCTTTAAAGAATTTATTTGTATAAAGGTGGAGAAAATAAGTATTTAGCACCTACGAACAAGCAAGAATTCTGGCCCTCACAGACCTGTTACTACTTCATTGAAAAGCTCTTCTATCCTCCACTTGTTACCTGTATTAATGGCACCAGTTTGAACTCGTTATTTGTATAAAAGACACCTGTCCACACCTTCAAACAATCAGACTCCAACCACCACCAAAGCCAAGACCAGAGAGCTGATCAAGGACACCAGGGACAATATTGTACACCTGCACAAGACTGGGATGAGCCAATCTACAACAGGCAAGCAGCTTGGTGAGAAGAGCTCAACTGTTGGGGCAACTATTGAATAAATTTAACAAATGTACAGTCACTAACAATCTCCCTCAACCTGGGACTCCATGTAAGCTCTCACCTCGTAGGGTACACATTATCTTGAGAATGGTGAGGAAAAAGCAAAGAACTACATGGGGGGAGTTGGTCAATGACCTGAAGAGAGCTGGAACCACAGTAACAAAGGTTACTATTAGTAACACACTACATTGTCATGGATTAAAATCCTGCTATGCTCAAAAGGTCACCCTGCTTAAGCCAGCAGATGACCAGTCCCGTCCTATGTTTCCCAGAGACCATCCGGATGATCCAGAGGAGAATTGGGAGAATGTCATGTGATCAGATAATACAAAAATAGAACTCTTTGGTATAAATGTCACTCGATATGTTTGGGGAGGGAATAATGCTGAGTTGCACCCCACCAACACAATGCCCACCTTCACGGCATGGGGGTAGAAAAATTATGCTTTGGGGCTACTTTTCTGCAAAGGGGACAGGAT
Organism: Valencia hispanica; assembly: GCA_963556495.2. Taxonomy (NCBI): domain Eukaryota; kingdom Metazoa; phylum Chordata; class Actinopteri; order Cyprinodontiformes; family Valenciidae; genus Valencia; species Valencia hispanica. The sequence continues at coordinate 7,279,562 of OY747701.1, forward strand.
GACTGATCTTCATTAACGAAAAGATGAATGGGGTCATGTATTGTGAGATTTTGGACAAAAACCTCATTCCATCAGTGAGGGCATTGAAGATGAAACATGGCTGGATCTTCCAGCATGACAATGATCCCCAACACACCGCCTTGTTGTGTAACACAACCTGGTAGATCTACATGGAAGAATGGGCCAAAATGCCAGCTACAGTGTGTGCAAACTATGGAAGCGTATGTGTAACATAAATAAAATTAAAATGCATTTGCAGAAATGCTTTTGCATTTTCTAAATCTAGCTGCTATTTTTGACTCATAAATAAAATTAAAAATAAATAACCCAAACTGCTTTTTCATTTTACAATTCAACATTGCTCATTCTGTAACTTAATTAAAATGAAATAGAAAAGGACATTTAAGATTTAATTTTCAAATTGCACCCCAGCAAAATAGTAACAAAATACAATTTGAAATGTCAAAGTTGAAAATTAAAATGCATTAGCAGAAATGCATTTTCATTTTCTAAATACAAATGCCCCTTTTGACTCATAAATAAAATTAAAAAGAAATCATCCAAACTGCTTTTTCATTTTACTATTCAACATTGCTCGTTCTGTAACTTAATTAAAATGAAATAGAAAAGGACATTTAAGATTTAATTTTCAAATTGCATCCCAGCAAAATAGTTACAAAATTCAATTTGAAATGTCAAAGTTGAAAATGAAAATGCATTTTCAACCTCACGCCAATGACTGACGCAATCTGCTGGGATTCCTTAAATAGGAAACTTTTTAACTGATTGGAATGTTTGTATAATTGTATTGAAATGACTTCTTGTTAAGTGCCTTGAGATGACATCTGTTGTGAATTGGCGCTATATAAATAAACTGAATTGAATTGAATTTGCAGAAATGCATTTTCATTTTCAGAATACAAATGCCCTTTTGACTCATAAATAAAATGAAAAATAAATTATCCAAACTGCTTTTTCATTTTGCAATTCAGCGTAGCTCGTTCCGTGACCTAATTAAAAAGATAAAGAAAATGTATTACTTTTTCGTTTTCATCCCTACCCCTGCAAAAGGTGTAACATAATTCAAACCGAATTGGCAATCCCTCACGGCGCAGGAGAATGACGTCAGGGCTCCTTCTTCTTCAGTCCCCAGCCTGACCGTGCTTAGCAATCAAAACGTTAGGGGGCGTTTGTGAACAGTTGATGCTGGTGAAAGAGAGGAAAAGTAACAAGGCAAGTGGAAAAGTATGAGAGTGTGAGCATACACATATATAAAGGCTGTGTGGTCCAAATTCAGGGGCTGCATCCTTCTAAGGACCCATCCTCCCTGGTCTAAGAAGGACGTCGGGTCATTCGTAGACCAGGTGGACCACCGCATGTTAGAGCACCTTCAAGTGAGGCAACACTTGGAAATATGCCGTCAAGCCAGCCGTTTATAGTAATATTACATTTCAGTTTTTCTTTTTTAATAAATTCACAAAAAATTCTACATTTGTTTTTCTTCTGTCAAGATGGGGTGCTGATTGTACATTAATGAGAAATAAAATGATCTTTTTTGATTTTAGAAAATGGCTGCAATGAAACAGAGTGACAAACTTAAAGGGGTCTGTACACTTTAAATAACTAAATATTACATAACTATATATATATATATGTTATTTAATAGTTATATAAATAATTAAATATTACATAAAATGTTTCTAATATTCAGTTGATTTAAAAACAAAATTGTGTGCCAAATTGAATTGAATATATAGTTTTTTTCTTACTATGTGATGTCTTGCTAATCGGCACTTTCTGAATAAATAGAATGAATAGATTTTTTAAAAACAACCAGTGCAACAATAACTTTACATTTTTATGTTTTTAACAACATTGCGGGTCATAACAGCATGAGCTCTTCTCTGCATCTGCCTCAGTGCTGGTGACATTGTGGCACCTGGGGATGAGTTTGAAGATGATGTAGCAGAGGATGAGGCTGGTTTGGAGAACTCAGTGGTGTTCTCCGGTGGGATGAACTGTCTTCTGAACACGTCTTAGTGATGTGGCAGCAGTCTATTAAGCCAGCCCTGGACGACGCAGCGCAAAGAACTGTCATGTTTTTAAGTTTAAACTTTAAGTTCAGAACACCCCAGGCGGAGTCAGGAACCCTAGGCGTGTCCCTCTGGACACCCTCGGCGGAGTCAGGATCCCGAGGCGCGTCCCTCTGGACACCCTCGGCGGAGTCAGGATCCCGAGGCGCGTCCCTCTGGACACCCCCGGCGGAGTCTGGATCCCGAGGCGCGTCCCTCTGGACACCCCCGGCGGAGACTGGAGCCCGAGGCGCGTCCCTCTGGAAACCCGAGGCGGAGACAGGAGCCCGAGGCGCGTCCCTCTGGACACCCGAGGCGGAGACAGGAGCCCGAGGCGCGTCCCTCTGGACACCCCCGGCGGAGTCTGGAGCCCGAGGCGCGTCCCTCTGGACACCCTCTGCGGAGTCTGGAGCCCGAGGCGCGTCCCTCTGGACACCCTCGGCGGAGACAGGAGCCCGATGCGCGTCCCTCTGGACACCCCCGGCGGAGTCTGGATCCCGAGGCGCGTCCCTCTGGACACCCCCGGCGGAGTCTGGATCCCGAGGCGCGTCCCTCTGGACACCCCCGGCGGAGTCTGGATCCCGAGGCGCGTCCCTCTGGACACCCTCGGCGGAGACAGGAGCCCGAGGCGTGTCCCTCTGGACACCCCCGGCGGAGACAGGAACCAGGGGCGTGTCCTCCAAAACACCCCCTGCGGAGCCTGGGATCAGAGGCGTGTCCTCTGGGACACCCCCCGAGAGCTGGCAGACTGTCAAGGCCGGGCCGAAACTAGGGGGCTGCACCTGGGGTCGAGGCGGGAGAGGCCTCCCCAACTGGCCAGCAAATGTTGCCAGTTTGTTCCACTCCGCCTCCTCCCAAAATGCAGTCAACCCCAGCTCGGCCAGTAATGGCGACCAGGGCCTTAGCAACGCCAACAGTTCATCTGCTGCCCCGATCCGGACCCAAGGCGGGGAGAGAGTGGCCATTTGGTCCAAATGCTGCCTTAAATACAGGTGCAACGTGAGCAGACAGCGAGCTTCTGCTGGGTCCAAAAACTGGCTGGTTCGTTCTGTCATGTTTTGAAGTTTAAACTGGACCCAAAAGCAGCAGAGTTGAAAACAAAAAGGATTTAATGAAAAACCACACGGAACTTACAGAAACTCGGGAGGGTACAGGCAGCAACAGGGAAACACAGGAACCAGACGGGCAACAAGGAAGGCAGGAATCAGGCGGGGAAGAAAGACGGACGAACCAGCGAGTTGTGACTGAGTGGGGACTGCATTTATACTGAGGGAGGAGAGTGAAGAGTGAAGCAGAGAAGGAGCAGGACCAATTAAGGGAAGCGGTTGCAGCTGAGAGGGAATGAGCAGGTGGAAGTGATTAGCTGGGACAGGAGGTGAAATGGCTGGGAGACAGAAAACTGGGAAACTAGGAGGATCTTAAGAAAACTAACTAAAGACAAGACTACGGGGAAACCAGAAAGTACAGAAATCACAAGAAAGACTAAGAATAACTAAACATGAAAATAGAACTAAATAAGGAAAATCACTAACAAAAGACAAACACCCGGGGAACACAACAAGAACAGTGCAAAGAAGCTACCCGAAGCCTTCTCTGCAGACCAACCTAAATGATGTTCCCCTCGTCAACCAAAGAAATACCACCCACAGGCCTCAGCTGGATAACTCCATCCACATCTCTGAGCTTTATTCAGCCTGTTTATTCTAATAAAGCTTAAAGAACGGTCCAGGAAGAGCTCATTCAGGTTAATCCTGCATGAGTAACTATAAATAATTACACAATGATTTATCCTAATGTTAATTTTTGTTATTTCATTTCAATAGTCATTTTAAATTGTTCAAAGTAAGCTCAATGTTCATACCTTTAAAAATTCAATGCAACTGTTAGTAAAATGACAATTATATTTCAGATTTGTTTTAATCAATTTATTTATAACAACCATGGAACAACTAAATAACCAAAGTGACAAAAACATAAATTGACAAACAGAAAACAGTGATCCATCCGGTCCTTCCTCTCCTCTCGTCTCCTCTCCTCCACCTCCCTTTGATTCCTCATGTCCTAAACAAGAAATCAATACACAGTTTACAAAAAAAGCAACACAAAAACTTGTAGCAAATCTCTATTTATTAACATGATCAGTCATAAGTTATGTATTGATGCATTGCTGCACATGCACATACAGTACTTTTTCATTACAAAAATAATCTCATTTGTTTTTGGCCAACAATGGGTGACATTCCCCTCCAGATTTACCATAATTGTATTTATAAAATAGATAGAAAATAAGTGCAGATGAGGAACATGGCAACTGTGTTATTTGTGAATTCAAAACTATAGTTTTTACAGTAGAACACAAAAGATCACATACTAAGAATACAGGTTATGAGGTTTTTGAGGCTTAATAAGACTCCTCTAAGCATTGGGTGTGTAATTTGAGTTATTCTTCTACCTCCATGCCACCGTGGCCCAATTTTGCGCCGGTAAAGAGGTAATAATTTCCCCTAAAAGAAGTCGTTTTTTTTCCCCTTTGCAAAACCCAAAATAAGCTGTACATAAGCGGGGCAATAGACGGAGAACCATTAGTCCAACATAGGAGCTCGTTTATGGGCGATAGTTTACAAATAATAATAATATTATATTATAATACATGTCTATACTAACAACAAAAGCCAAATAACACAACCGCGTAAAGTTTTACATTTAAAACTGTACTCTTCGCTTGCTCCGTCTCCAACTTCATCCGCCATTGTTGCTGGAACAGAAATCTTCTTGCAATGCCCTGACGTCATACTCCTGCGCCGTGTGGGATTGCGAATCCACTTTGAAATATGTTACACTTTTTGCGGCAGGAAGTTTGAAAACGAAAAAGCAATATAATTTTCTTTATCGTTTTAATTAAGTTACAGAACGAGCAATGTTGAATTGTAAAATGAAAAACCAGTTTGGATGATTTCTTTTTAATTTTATTTATGAGTCAAAAGGGGCATTTGTATTTAGAAAATGAAAATGCATTTCTGCTAATGCATTTTAATTTTCAACTTTGACATTTCAAATTGAATTTTGTTACTGTTTTGCTGGGGTGCAATTTGAAAATTAAATCTTAAATGTCCTTTTCTATTTCATTTGAGTTAAGTTACAGAATGAGCAATGTTGAATTGTAAAATGAAAAAGCAGTTTGGGTTATTTATTTTTAATTTTATTTATGAGTCAAAAATAGCAGCTAGATTTAGAAAATGAAAAAGCATTTCTGCAAATGCATTTTAATTTTATTTATGTTACACATACGGTTCCATAGCAAACTTGGTGGAGACCTACAGTAAGCATTTGACCTCTGTCATCACCACCCAAGGTTACATTTCCAAGTGTTAAGGTGAACTTTTGCTACTGACAAAATACGTATTTTCAGGAACCATTATACAAATGAATTCTTTAAAATGATTCTATGTGATTTCCTGTATATGTTTTACATTTTTTTTCACAGTTGAAGTGCACCTATGATGAAAATTACCGACCTCTCATCTTTTTAAGTGGGACAACTTGCACAATGGTTGGCAAGTGGCTGTCAAATACTTTTTCCCCTACTGTACTGTATGTTACATTTAGGCTTTTAACCTGTATGTTTAAACTTTCACATACAGCTTTGTGTCCCCCCAGTTTAAAGTTCTGTTAATGTTATGTTTTCACACTTTTAAAAACACTAATTTAAAAACTGTATAAATATATTTATGTGTAAGATATTTTTCTACACATGTGATTTGTATACCATCATATAAAGTCATACACAGTTTCAGTAATTTTAACCTATTTTGTGTCCATATAGATTGGCCTTTTCATCTATGAGAGGTTTTGTTCATGCAGAGCTGAAAATGACCAGAATCAATAAGAGAAAATGGCATGGCTCTCTCTCCAGATTAAAGATATAATCTTCAATATCCATTTACAGCTCAGGGCCACAAAGTAGCAACACTGCATCCCACTTACATCTCCAGAGTCATATTAGCCATCCTAAGACCATGCACTTCTGCTGTAACTGTCAACACTTTAATGTTTTTAAATTTAGAAGCTCTTCATTTCTTTCCCATAATGAGGGGAATGGAATTTAGCTTGAGTGTGGATTTGCATTTGACATAAAGTTCTCTATTTGACAAAGCCTTGACTTAGATGGGATGACAATTTAATGCTGTCAGTATAATAGAGCTACTTAATTTCTCCCCCCCGCCTTCCCCTTTGCATTTGTGCTTTTTTTTCTAAGGCAGCTAAATTTTGAGTTAAATATTGGTATCCTGCAGACTCCCAGGGATACATTAACAAACACTGACATGGATGTAGAATGTCATGAATATTCTTCACTAAGACATTTGCTTGCAGTTTGGTGTTATTCGTTCTATCTTGTGTTGCCCTCCTTCCTGTTCTCCTTCATCCTTTCCTTTCTAAAGCAGAAGCGCCTTTGTAGTTTCTGTCTGGTCTTATCGGTCCTGGCATGAAGCACTCGCCTCTGCCACTGTCCTCATGTTCTCAGCAAGCTCCCACTTTTGTGTTTCCTAATGAACTCTGACCAAAATTAGACATACTTTTCAAGTTTTAAACTGAAGGAACCTCTTCAATGATTCCTTTGTAAAGTGGTGCCACCAATGTGAAGGGAGGGTGTGTGTCTAAATTTGTGTAAATTACCATGTGTGTCAGTGCATCAAAAAGTAGTAACATACAGCACTTTTTATCATGTATTTTATGAATAATAACTTAACCTTCTAGTCGAGGAAACCATGGTGTGATCTCTTTCATGCACATATACAACACTATTAACTGTTCAGAAGGTTTACCAACCCTGACTACAGTTTCTCCAAAGATCCAACTTCCAACACATTTAACTTAATATTTTCTTACCTTTCTAGACTAAGATTCCTACAGTTTTTTTATTTTCATATTGTGGATATTTTAGGAGAAAGGATAGAATAGAAAGTAGACTGGTCTTATTATTTGTAGGTTTCATAAAACAACACAATATTGAAACTGTGGTTTGTGGTATATACCCATATTGGTGCTTTTTGGCATTTGGATGAACTTGAAGCAGCTGTATGTTAAAAACTATAATAATAATAATCATAATCATAATCATAATTAATAATAATAACTTAGACTGGATAATCCACCACTAAATGTAGATTCTGTTCATGATCTTTTTGATACCCTTTCTACTTTTACAAAAACTATAACCAACCCTAGTTTGAGAATTGCAAGTGTGTTTCAACCTGAAGTTAAATTTGTTTTGAGAACGAATAAATAGGTGCAATATGCCTTTTTGATTTGCTTGATGTGCGGTCAGAAAGACAAAATACAAATTACTGATGGTAAAATGTTAAACTGAAGTTGATGTGGCAAATTGATGATAAAGGATTTTATTCAAATAATTTCAAGATGGCCTAATTTATAAAGCATTAATAGATTTTTGTCTTTTAGAAAATAGAAGAAGCAAAAAACTTTTAAAAATTTGAAGTATTTTCTAGGGTTGGACGATATGGCCTCAAATCAATATCACAATATATTGACCAGTTCACCTCAATTACGATAAATGGACGGTAACTACCCCACCACCAAAAAAAAAAAAAAAAAAAAGTTTCTATAGATGGGGTAGTGGATTCTCTTCCTCCTTAACCAGCTCTACCCCCACCACGTCAATGTTTGAGTCCTCCTCTATTTGTTCACTGTATTTCCCTAATCCATTCTTGTTACATACTGGATTGCTTGCCAACTCCTCCGCACAAAAAGTAGTTATTGGCTGTCCCGAAAGTCACTAGAAGTCACTGAATGATGCCATTTGCCTACTGTCTATGTAATTGTAATAGACAGTGTGGAAGAAATGAATAATAAAAAAAATGGTTTGTACAATTATAAATTTTAACCGCTGATAGCAGTGTAGCTTGGGTGGGACTGTTATAAGGTTTTGCCTTTTGAGTATTGAGTCTTAGCACGGAAATCAGCCTCACGATATAGGCAGTATGCGGGTAGTATGCGGGTAGTAGTAACATCGCTAACTAGAATAGCACTTGGAGAGTGTAGACCTTCACCAAGGCATGTTAGTAATTTCTAGATTGTATAGAAACTCAGATCATTTCATGCATGCATCTCAACTGGTCTTGATTTCAGCAGCATCTTCATCAATTTAGGACAGTGTAGAGGCAAAAGACAGCAGATGAACAACACCAGAAAGTTGAGTCTTTAAGAAATAGGAAAAAAATCCAAACAAGGTGCAAGACCTGAGGGATGCATGTTTACAGCTTATAGCTCTCTGGGATTCAACTTGTTAGTACAAAAATATTTTAGAAATAATGTAAAATATAAATAATTATATTGATTTAAAAATTGTTACTGTGAACTGTAGAACCTCATTTGTGTTTGGACTGTTTTGATTCAGTTGAGCTTTCGGAATTATCAACAATATTAGCCTCATCTAAACCTTCAACTTGTATGTTGGACCCAATCCCAACCAAGTTATTTAAGGAAGTGTTCCTTTTGGTTACTGGCCCTATTTTAGATATGATGAATCTATCCTTAGTAAATGGATACGTACCACCGGAATTTAAAGTTGCTGTAATTAAACTTTCTCTCGATCAAGATGACTTAATTAATTACGACCTATATCTAACCTTCCTTTCCGATCTAAAATCCTTGAGAAAATAGTTGCTAATCAAGTATGTGATCTAAACGGTAACGACCTGTATGAAGTTCTTGAGAGTTAAAATTAAGAGACATTCGGCAAATGTCCCTGGGCCAGAATTGAACCCAGGACAACCGCATCGAGGACTAAGGCCTCTGAACATGGGATGCCCGTTTTAACCCACTGCGCCATGCGACGGCCCAACTATGTACTGTTTTGGTCACATACCTCAAAGTGTGGTGAAACTTCGTGGGTAGGCGACTCAAGGCTGCTTTGTGTGTTTGAAAGGGGGAATCTCAAACCATGTCCTCTGTTCAAGGTTGGTTTCATATCTTTTACACAGAGGGCTTCTTTCACTCCTCTCTCAAACCATCTGTCTTCTCTATCTAAAATATGTTTTTTTCAGTGTTTTTCTCTCCATTGGAGCTACACCTGTTCTGGTATCTTGCTTAGCTGCAATGCCCTGTTGGCATCCCAGTCACTGTCCTGTTATCAACTTTTTACTTTCTTCATTATAGAAAGGACTCTTATATCAGTCCTTTGTTCTTTCTGTGTTTCTGCTCTGTCTTCTCAAACCCCCAGACGGTCGAGGCAGATGGCTGCTCATACTGAGCCAGGTTCTACTGGAGGTTTCTTCCTGTTAAAGGGAAGTATTTCCTCTCCGCTGTTGCTACATGCTTGCTCAGTAAAAGGGATTGCTGTTGTTGTTCATCAACAAGGCGCAACTGCCAGTTAATGAGTTTATGCAATCTGCTGGGATTCCTTACATAGAAAACTAGCAAAAATTTAAATTGATTGGAATGTTTGTATTGAAATGACTTTCCTGTAAAGTGCATTGAGATGACATCTGTTGTGTATTGGCGTTATATAAATAAACTGAATTAAATTGAAAATAAGATTTCAGAAAATCAGACTCCTTTAGGGTCATAAAAAAATGACATGTGACTGAAGACTTTTTTTACATCAAGGCAACATCAGATACAGTGGGGCAAAAAAGTATTGGGCACCCACAGATTGTGTGAAGTTTTCCCACTTAAAAAGATGAGAGAGGTCTGTTTAGAATTGCCTTTGAGTAAATGATTGTCATGTGTTCATGCTCTTATGCTTTATTGATGTTTCTCTTGCTTTATTGGCTTTTAATTTCCAATGTAATATTCAGTTTTTTTCTCCTTTAATGACCAAATCATGTAAAGCACCTTGATTTACCCTGTTGTTGAAAGTGTGCTATACAAATAAAATTGCCTTGCCTTTCATTTTCATCATAGGTACACTATGAGTTTATTTGTATAATGGTGCAGAAAATAAGTATTTAACCAATAACAAAAGTTTATTTCAATCCCTTGTAATGTAATGTTGGTTTGAAATGACGGAGATCAAACGTTTCCTGTAGGTCTTTACCAATTTGGCACACATTGTAGCTAATATTTTGGCCCATTCTTCCATGCAGATCTTCTCTAGAACTGTGATGTGTTGGGGCTGTTGCTGGGCAACACAGACTTTCAACTCCTTCACAGATTCTCTATTGGATTGAGTTCTGGAGACTGGCTAGGTCACTCCCAAACCTTGAAATGCTTTTTACGTAGTCACTCCTTCGTTGCCCGCGCGGTGTGTTTGGGAACATTGTCATGCGGGAAAATCCAGCCACATTTAATCTTCATTCTGTTCTCACGGATGGAAAGAGGGTTTTGTCCAAAATCTCCCGATACATGGTCTAATTCCTCCTTTTCTCAATGCGGATCAGTCGTATTGTCCCCTTTGCAAAGAAAGCAACCCCAAAGCATAATGTTTCCACACCCATGCTTCACAGTGGTGACGCATGGGTGTGGGATGCAACTCAGCATTCTTCCCCCTCCAAACATGGTATTTGGCGTTTATACCAAAGAGTTCTCATCTGACCACATGGCATTCACCCAATCCACGTCTGGATCATCCAGATCATCACTGGCAAACTTCAGACGGGCCTGGACATGTGGTGGCCCAAGCAGGGAGACTGCAGAATTTTAATCCATGATGTGTGTTACTAATAGTAACCTTTGTTACTGTGGTCCCAGCTCTCTTCAGGTCATTGACCAGTTCCCCCCATGTAGTTCTAGGGTGTTTCCTTACTGGTCTAAATATCATGTGTACTCCATGAGGTGAGATCTTGCATGGAGCCCCAGGTCGAGGGAGATAATCAGTCTCTGAACGCATTTGGACTGTGCTCGTATCAATCGGAGCAATGAACAACTTGACATATTCATAGCAACGGAAATCAGTCAACTGGGCAGTTTGCCATTCCCTTCCAAAGAAGTAGTAGTACGGGGCAGTGATGGCGACCAACAGCAACATCAACTTAGACGACTTCTGTCATTTTTTTAGAAAAACATGAGAATATTTGGTGTGCTGACAACAAACCATTCCAAACCCGCTGCCATCTTTGTTGTTTTGCTCCGTTACAGCGCTGCTGTAATGCCTGCCCAGCGTCTCTCTACAAACATAGAGCGCTGTGATTGGCCTGGCCTACAATTAGCTAAGCCAATGGCAGACCTGCTGAGGCTACAATGAAGCGTGGCTAGACCAAACTGCAGAGCAAAATCATTGCTACTGCTACCCTTTGTCTAGATTTCTAGGCAAGGAAAACCATACCATGTGGCTGAACTACAACAATTCTGCAAATATGAGTGGGTCAAAATTAATTTAAAAACTGCAAACTTGTGTTGTTTTTGAATAATATTTAAATGTTTGATGATCTGAAACAAATGTGACAAACATACAAAAAATAAGAAATCAGAAAACTTTTTCCCACCATGTAGTCAGGATAGCAAACTTTGATTTTTGCTCCAGTGAAGTTCAGCCTGGTGAATGATTTATTTTAAACTCCAGAGCTAATCCTCTCAGCCTTGTGTGTGAAGGTTACATTTGGTGGAGAATGCAGGCATCAGATGAGCCTTGCCTGGGATTCAGACAGTGAAGAGAGACACTAGGAACATGGAGGAGGCCCTGACCGCCATTCTGCAGGCCCAAACGACCCTCAAGTCACAGAGCTCTGCCGAAGGACTGAGGCACACGGTAGGAGGCCCCAAGATTTTCTGACCAAAATGACTATAGAAGATGATGTTGAAACCTATCTCGATTTTTTTGAGAAGACTGCCCAAAGAGATAGATGGCTCAGGGCAGACTGGGCAAACCTGATACTCCCTCTGCTAACTGGGGAAGCCCAGAAGGCCTGCCGTGACCTCACCGTTCATGAGGCAACAAACTATGAAGTGGTCAAGAGGTCAATCCTGGCTCAATATGGGCTCAGCCTGCCTGCCAAGGCCCAGCGTGTCCATAGCTGGGAATACCATCCAACACTTCCAGCACGCGCCCAAGTAGCCACTTTAACCCGCATGGTGAGAAGCTGGCTAGACAAAGGAGATGGGCCACCTGCAGTAGAAAGAGTGGTAATTGATCGGTGCACACGTGGCCTGCCTACAGATGCAAAGAAATATGTGGCTCAACAGGGACCGCCAAGTGTGGATGCCTTGATTGCACTCCTAGAAAACCACCAGGTGACTGTGAGCTTGATGAGACCCGAAGTACCCAAAAACCTCTCTTGGAAACCAAGAGGAGAGCGAGAACCTCCTAGGAAGCACCCCGAAGCCGTCCAACCCGAACCCCTAAAAGTCCAAGGAAATTGGAAAGATGGAAGGCCTCTACGAAATCCTGCTACCTTCCGATGCTTTACGTGTGGGAGGGAGGGACACCTGCCCCGGGATTGCCCAGGCCGAAAGGAGCCGATGCCCACCGCCAGTACCTCGGAATCCCGTTTCCCGTGCCATTTTCTTACCGCCTGTTGGGCTCATGAGGGGACGGCCGCCCCTAGAGTTCCCATTAAGATTGGGGGCCAAGACACACAAACACTTATAGACCCAGGCAGTATGGTAACACTAGTCCGCCCAGAATTTGCAGGGCCTATCATGGGAAAAGAGATCTCCGTTTCCTGTATTCATGGGGACACCAGAAACTATCCCACTGCAGAATCAAGCCTGGTCACCCCACAGGGGCAGTTCCGAGTACGAGTAGGGGTCGTCGATCACCTGCCAGTCCCTGTCCTTGTGGGCAGAGACTGTCAAGCCTTTGCTGCCTACTGGACAAACAGAGCTACAGAGGGGAGGAAAGCAGAAGAAGAGACCGTGATGATATAGAATCACATGAAGTATTTTCTGAATTTCCCCCAGCAGAAATCCTCCAAGGGGAAAAGGCTGGGACGGTTCGGCGCCGCCCAACTGCAAGACCCGGTGCTGAGCCAAGCATGGGGGAATGCCCAGGTGATTGAGGGCCAACCACAGGTTGGGGTGAGTAGATTCACATATCCACATTTTATGATAAAAAACAGATTGTTGTATAGAGTGGATCAGCGAAGGGGTGAAATTATAAATCAGTTGCTGGTCCCCAAGCCATATACCACTAAAGTGTTATATCTCGCCCACACTCACCTGCTGGGGGGCCATTTAGGGACAGAGAAGACCTATGAAAGGATCCTCACACGGTTCTATTGGCCTGGGGTTAAAAAGGCGGTAGAAGAATATTGTCCTCACTGTTCTGAATGTCAACTCAACAGCCCCAAGATAACCTATCGAAACCCCCTTATTCCTCTACCAATCATTGAGACCCCTTTCAGCATGATTGCCCTGGACATTGTGGGACCGCTGCCAAAGTCAAACTGGGGACACCGATACCTTCTAGTCATCCTTGACTATGCCACCCAATTCCCAGAGGCCATACCTCTCCGATCAGCAACCTCAAAGGCCGTCGCCAGGGAACTGGTCCAACTCTTCAGCTGGGTGGGGATCGCAGACGAGATCCTTACTGACCAAGGTTCTTGCTTCATGTCTTCGGTTATGAAAGAGACCTGCCAGCAGTTGAGGGTAAAACGACTCAAAACCTCCATTTACCACCCCCAGACTGATGAGCTGGTTGAGCGGTTTAACAAAACTCTTAAACAAATGTTAAGGAAAGTGATTGACATTGATGGCAAAAATTGGGACCACATGTTACCATATCTCTTGTTCTCTATCCGAGAAGTCCCACAAAGCTCCACTGGTTTCTCGCCCTTTGAACTCCTCTACGGGCGACGACCTCAAGGGATTCTGGACCTCGCTAAAGAGAGTTGGGAACAGCAACCATCACCACACCGCACCATCATTGAGCATGTTGAACAGATGCATGACCGAATGGCAAGGATCTGGCTGATAGTAAGGGAACACATGCAACAGGCCCAACATCAACAGGCCAAACTATACAACAGGGGAGCCAAGATAAGAGATTTTCACCCCGGAGAAAAGGTATTAGTACTAGTGCCATCCAACGAGTGCAAATTCCTGGCCAAGTGGCAGGAACCTTATGAGGTTGTAGAGCAGGTGGGCCCTGTCAACTACAGAGTCCGCCAACTGGGGCGAAGGAAAGGCCAGCAAACTATAATGTAAACCTTCTGAAAATGTGGCATGAACCTATCGCACCCACTAGTGATGTGCTCGCACCCAGCGTCACTTCTCCTATAACCCCGCAGGTAAAGATGGGTGACCAGCTCTCCCCCAGGCAAAAGCAGGAGTTACAGGAACTCGTGTGGCGAAACCGTGACGTCTTTTTGGTCCTGCCTGGACGGACCTCCCTTATAGCACATGATATAGTAACTGAACCAGGGAAGGTAGTTAGACTTCGACCCTACAGGATCCCAGAAGCAAAAAGGGAAGCCATCCTGACCGAAGTGAAGAAAATGCTTGACCTAGGGGTTATAGAAGAGTCCCAAAGTGCGTGGTCAAGTCTTATCGTCCTCGTACCAAAACCAGATGGGAGTACAAGATTCTGTAATGACTACAGAAAACTAAATGAAGGTTCCCAGTTTGATACTTACCCTATGCCAAGGATAGATGAGTTAATCGAGCGACTGGGGCCTGCACGTTTTATCACAACCCTTGACCTGACCAAAGGGTACTGGCAATTACCTCTAACTCCCCAGGCCAAACCAAAAACCGCCTTCTCCACTCCTGAGGGGACCTTTCAATACCGGGTTCTTCCTTTTGGGGTCCACGGGGCACCGGCCACGTTTCAAAGGCTCATGGACAGAGTCCTCCGTCCCCACCAGCAATATGCTGCTGCATACCTCGACAACATTGTTATCCATGACAGGAGTTAAGAGGAGCATCTTCACCACCTAGAGGCTGTGTTACAAGCTTTACGGTCGGCGGCTCTTACAGCAAATCCAGGCAAGTGTTCACTCGCCCAAGAGGAGGCCAACTATCTAGGATACACTGTTGGGAGAGGGAATGTGAAACCCCAACTTAAGAAGATTGACACCATACTTAACTGGCCCCGACCTCGAACCAAGAAACGGTTAAGAACCTTCCTCAGGCTACTTGGTTACTATCGAATATTCATACCTGGCTTCGCCACAAAAGCAACCCCCCTGACTGAGTTGACCCGCCAGTACCTCCCAAACCAGGTGAGCTGGACCAAAGAAGCAGAACGGGCCTTCATTGAACTCAAGCAGTCTCTCTGTTGTGAACCGGTCCTACAAGCCCCAAACTTCAACAAACCGTTTGTTCTACAAACAGATGCCTCTGAAGTAGGGGTTGGAGCAGTACTATCTCAGTTGCAGGATGGCATGGAACACTCGGTCATGTACATTAGCCGTAAGTTGCTACCCCATGAAAAGAATTATGCCACATTTGAAAAGGAGTGCCTTGCGGTGAAATGGGCTATTCAAAAACTGAGGTATTACCTGTTGGGTAGAAAATTTGTTTAAATAACTGATCATGCTCCCCTAAAATGGATGTCTCAAAATAAGGGGAAAAATGCAAGAATCACTTGCTGGTTTCTTCAGTTGCAGGACTTCCAGTTTAAAGTAGAACACCGGGCTGGGTGTTCCCATGCGAATGCTGATGCCATGCCCAGGAGGCATGACTGCTCATGGGCGTGCGGTCCAAATAGGAGTTTGGAGCTGGAAAAGGGGGTATGTGGTGGCCAGAAGGAAACGGTCCATCATAATGCAGCACAGTCACATGCAGTACCATGGAGAGCCCCATCAGAGGGCACAAGGTCTGGGTGGAACAGTGGTGTTCAGAACCAAGGACAGCTCTAACACAGGTGTGCAGAATTCCCCTCTGACAGGCAGCCTCAGCTGCAGGCTGTTGGGCCAATTGGGAATCACATAAGAGTAACCAGAGAAATCTCAGTGGGAGAAGAAGGAGGAGAGGAGGACAGACACAGTCTGGGATGCATTCAAGGCCAGCCAACCCAACTTCCCTCATGAAGATAAAAGCTTAATGGACGGCGTGAGTAAAAATAAACTTTTAACTAATCCTACACCTCGTCTGCCTCTATTCCAGAAGTAAATTGATGCCAGAAGGAGCCACCTGGAAGAGAAGAAGTACCTAAGTTCAAGTTTTCTCCCCTTTTCCCCTTAACCTTGCCTTATGACAAATAAAGAACTTTAAGTTTTGCTCTAGTGAAGTTCAGCCTGGTGAATGATTTATTTTAAACTCCAGAGCTAATCCTCTCAGCCTTGTGTGTGAAAGTTACAGTATGTCAACAAAAGAAAAATCGGTTTCCAATGAGTGAGTTCACATTTTCTATTTCTTCATGGAATGTATTTTTTCACTCTAATTGCCATTTTGATTCTCTTACACCTGTTTTTACAATCTACTCAACCCCATCCCCACCCCCCCCCCCCCCCCCCCCCATGTAGTCAGGATAGCGAGCAATGAGTAGTGAAAAAACAATGGGAGTGGGATTATAAATCAAGGTAAACAGTGCCTGTTAAACCCCCGCTATGATGTTATTTCCTACATTGCAGCGACATGCTGGTTTGCTCTTCCAATGCCCTGCTGTACATTGCTCTTTGTAACATCCTATTCTGCTTTTAAAGAAACACACACATTGAAACTAGTACAACAGAGCTGTGGTGGACGTCAGCCACATAGACACATAGTAACCATTAGGGGGACAGTAGTGAGTTAAATACACTCTAAGCACCATAAAGAGCACACCAAGTACTTTCCATCAGTGGTTATCAAAAATTTCAGTCCCTTAGGTACAAACTAATCCTGGTCACTAGTTAATATACTTTATATAATCATTAAAGGTACACTAAGTAACTTTGTAATGGTTTTGATCATTTTCTCAAGCCAGTAGGTGCTAAAATGAGTCTTTACAGCCCCTTCTGCTCAGCCCCCTCTGCTCCTTTTGAGGAAAATACCGCTTTTGCAGCTTGAGTCTCTCCAAACTTGCAAAATCACATATCTCGCAAGAAGCAGTACCGCTTTACGGCAATCCGTGCTTACGCCCCTGTACAAATGACATCATGGACTTTTTGTGCAACTTTGCTCACCCATGTCCTCACCCCTTCCACATTCCTGAGATGGCAATGGAAACACAACCAGGCCGTGCTGGGGCAAGGCTGACCCGACCCAGCTTGGGCCGAGCAGACCCTAGTGGAAAAGGGGCTTTAGATTCTACTGGTTCTTTTGGGCCTATCAGTATTTATTCCCTCCTCAAAAAGTATTGTGCTAGCACAATAGTCACAATCTAAGGTTTAAGGAACTTTCATGAGGCACAACCACACAACCACATAACACAAAAATGGACATAAAAATACAACAACAATGTCACAGAAAAACTCATGGTACCGATTAATCAAGATCTAGTAATGATAACTTCAGCCCAAGAATATATCTGTAAACACCAGAGATCCCACACCTATCTGTGTGTGTGAGCATGCTGGTGCATATAATTTTTCTCCATCAGAGTGTTCGATAGCTGTTGTGAGCAGGCATCAATCCGTCTCTCAAGAATCGATGCAGACATTAAGGAGATCGGAGCCAAGACGTCCAAAGGACCCCCAGAGCCCCAGGCGGACCAGGGCAGGGCCGACTGCATCCCCCAAGAGAAGAACAGAGGAGAACCCCAGGGGAACGTCCAGCGGCTACAATGCAGGGGCCTGGGGGGCAGCAGTGACAAGCCCACGGGCCCCGCCGGCAACCAGCCGCGCCAGGGCGGGCCGGTCCATGGACCGGGAGAGCCGGGGCCCAGGGGCACCCCACCCCCCAGCAGGGACCCGACAAGGGACCGGCCAACGAGGGGCCCCCGGGACCGTGGGGACCACGCGCCACCGCCACACTAGGCCAATCCCTACTGCCAACATCCCAGCGCCCCACCCCACACAACAAATGTGTTTAATAAATTAGCTGAAAACTACAAAATAATGTCCAGAGACAAAAATCTAAATGCATTAAAAAAATGAAAGTTTGTATTTTCCCAAGGTTTCAGGAAAAAGTGGAGGAGGAGTCAGATGGTACAGATGGGTGAGTGTTATGCAGTAGAAGGTCTGGCCTGGAGGAAGAAGCGTGTGAAGGTGAAATGAAATATCAGGTGAGTATTTTAAATTTGGTGGTAGCAGTAGGTCCAGCATCCGACCCTCTGTTTTGGCTAACTTTTAAAATAAGTTTAAAGGAAAAAGTTTATATCAGTGAGATAAAAATGCTATATATAAAACGTTAACTTTGATACAGTTTTGTTTCACCCAAACAGTTCTGTTCCTGTCTGAGGTTTCATTGGTTGAGCCTGCCAACTGTATTAATCTGTGACTTGACAGATGTGCAGCAGTTCTGAGGATAGTACGTTCCTGTGCTTTCAAGGTCTCAGAGCTGCTTGTGAATCATCCTGGCAGATTCACCTGAATCAACCGATTCAACAAATTAGGTGATAAAACAGATGTTTAAATCTGCTAAGGATGTACTTTCCTTTTGGTCTTAACATCCTTCTACTACAAGTAAGTGAACTACTGAATATCTTCACAGAACTTAAATTCAAGAATTCTGAACTAATGTTTTAAACTAAACCTTTGACATCTTTTAACTTCTTCTAACCTTTGCAGAAGTTCCCTAAACCTATGTTGTTCCACAGACCTCTCAAAGGAAACCCACACATATCAGGCCAATTATAAGTCTAAAATCTGACTAGGTCAATCTGAAATTTTACCTTTCATTTTGAGAGGAGATTTTTTTATTCTGGATTTGGTTGTGCACTTGGATTTATGATGATGCTGAAAATGAAACCCCCTTTTATATTCAACTAGCAGAACTGACTGGTTTTAGGTACTTTTTGATATTTCCTTTTATCTAAAGAAAAGTAACTACATGGCATAATACTGCCACCACCATGTTATTCTGTGGGTATAGTGTTTATTTGGATAGTGTTACATGTGCCAAACACATCTTTTGTAATCAGAAGCTTAATCCTGGCTTTATCAGATCCTAACACATTCTCCAACAAGGTTTTGAGAGATTTGAGAGATCTAGGCCTAAATGTTTTCTTAAAAACATTCTGTTTTGCTACCCAAATTAAGAATAAATGAATTGTTTTCATATGTAAAACATAACATACACTTCACAGAAATTCTTGCAGCTCTTTCAGTGTTTCAGTCATCCTCCCTGGCCTGCTTTCATCTAGGCTTTTCATGATCACTATAAAAACACGTTTCTGTAATGTCAGTTCTATTTTGCATACAGATATTTTGCTTATTCTCTCTCTGACTGATATCTTTGTAAAGTAACATCATTGTGATTTTTTTCCTTTCTCTGCAAACTGTAGCTTTAGCTAAATGATGCAAATGAGCCAACTGAAAAGGAAAGTCTACAAAGACATCAAAACTTTATTTTGACTTTTTATTTTATTTGCCATAACAAATGTTAGGTTTGTACCTAAGCTGACAGATTACTACAATTATACTACAATAAAAAATGCCTAGAATAGGTATGTATTCAAACATGCAACCAGGTTTCTCCAGGTTTTCTTCAAACCGATGTTTGTTTATGTTTATAATGATTGTGCAAGTTATGTTACAATAATATCAGAATTAAAATAATAATGATAATCATAACTCTACAATACCCTGTTATTTAACCGTTGAGAGCTGTTTGTAGGGTTTAAAAAAAGCTATGTTAGAAAGATCCAGAATGATAAGTAATAGTTCAGATGAAGCTGAAGATTTACACACACACGCACACACACCCGCACACACACCCGCACACACACCCACCCACCCACCCACCCACACACACACACACACACACACACACACACACCCACCCACCCACCCACCCACCCACCCACCCACACACACACACACACACACACACACACACACACACACACACACACATCTTGGTGTTTCGAATACTTTAAGCACCCCATTTAATGTGTTATTGCCCCCAATTAATACTTGATTGTTCTTTATTAATTTTACTCTGCTATTGGTTTAGTCAGCCACATTTTCAGAGTACTGGATTACCTCTATCCAATATGTGGCATTAACTTTCCATTTACTCATTTATTTTGGCATTAGTCATAGCTAGATAACTGCGTTTTGCCAACTATAAATGACTTAAGAGTTTGTTGGCTCAGTTGATATCTTCTCCGTAATTAATATTAACATATGAGCTGTTCTGCAGATTGTCATACTGACATTTGTGTATTAAAAATAATACCTAAAAGTAATTGAAACTGAAACTGAAAAAAATGTATAGCTATGGTGCTCAGGAATCCTCCTGTGAGTAATTAGTCAAGAGATTGTAAGACTGAAAATCAGAGTACAAATCTTTAGTGAGGAGACCCCCTTTCTGATGTGGGCCTGGAACAGGGTGCTTAAGCATAGACCGACTGCCTGAAACTGTAATTAACATCCGCTTTTTGATTTATGCAACATTTTTCTCTTGTGCTTTTAACATTTTTGTGGGCCATTTCAAGCTAGGTCACCTGAAGCAATGAGAGGCAATATCATCAAATCCCTCAGTTGTATTTACAGTATATTGTTTGCACAAATTAGAATATAAATAGTGTTCCATTTACATTTATCATTTTCCCTTTTGTTGGTATAAAATGTTGGCAGTGATTTTTTTCCCCTCTGTAGATGCTTGTGACCTTTTCTATAAAAATATTTAGGTATTTATTTGTCTTATTCGTCACTCTTAATGTTTATCATTTTGTCTCTACATAAAGATTCTACTCCCAGACACACATTCGCACACACACGCACTCGCACACACACGCACCCACACACACACACGCACACAAAAACTTTATGGACAACATCCACAGGCCACTACCACATATGTTCCCTGGTTGGGCTTGATGAATGGGTGAAGTTTAAATTATTTTGCTCAGATCTCATTTAGTCCCTTGAAGAAGAGATCCAGCCTGTTTATTCATTTTACATTTTCACCCGGGTTTCAATATCTCTTTCTATGCCTGCAAAGAATTTACTCTTCTTCCAACCAAGAGCAAAAAAAAAGGTTGGAATAGCAAAGACTGAAAGAGACAAAAAGAAAGACGAATAGAGATGGAGAAAAAAAGCAATTTACACAATGTACATAAAACAATGCTCTCAGACTTTGATAACCTGCATAAATTATAGACTATAATTAAATATTATACCCACTGAATCACCAAGGAGAGAGGATGGTTTGAGAATAGACAAGGATACAAGCACAGAAAGGAAGGAGAGGGAAAACAAAAGATGGGGAGAAAAGGAGAACACAGCAGTGCTATAGTTGGATCTCATAATTGTGTATATTGATTATTTCTTAGGGTGGAATGGTTTTAGGACAAATAACAGGGAGTCGGGTAAAGAAGGCCAGAAATAAGGCCGTGAAATTTCGATGAAAAGGCATCTTTTTTTCACCATAAGAAAAAAACAACAGAAATAAAGGTGTTTTTTTGGCATTGTCAGATCGACTTAGTGGTGGCCCATATAAATTAAATGAAATATTAAAAATTTAAGTGGCTCTGAAAAAGGGTAGGCGTGGCAGCCATCTGTGGTAAGCTTTCAATTGACCCAAAAATATTCCAATTAGCATAACTAAACAGTGTCTGACTGTGTGCAGAGGAACGTGGACACATTTGTTCACTCACTTGTTCCTCTGTGACCCAGAAATGAAAGAAATAAGAAGATAGAAGATAGAAAAAGAAGCTAAGATTATGCTGCCTTCATTATTTCTGGTAGAGAGCAGGAAGACTAAAAGTTTTCTTCACATCCCATTCTTTTAGTATATATACTGTACATATCTGGGTAAACTAGCTTGACAAGATAATATCAACTTCTTATATTAACTATATAACCAAATTTAACAAATATAAATAACACGAGAAATATCCTTTATTATCCCTCAGTGGGGAAATTCAGGTATACCAGGCAATATATATACATATTCATATTCACATATTCATATATAAAAACTGTGCAAACATTTCAGTATGTAGGTATGAGTAGCTGGAGGAGATATAGCCCCGAAGCCCTACAGCCGCGTTCACACCGGTCAGCGCGTCCAGGCGTCAAATCGCTCAAACGGACGAAAGTCGACGCTTAAAAATTAAAACCCAGCTGCTTGCACACTTGTGGTCTGCGTCGGCGCGTCGGGGCATCAGCGCGTCACGTCATTACGTCAGCGTGCGGGCGTGGATTTGTCTGTTGCTAGTTGTTTACAACATGGCGGATCTTGTCGAGAGAGTGGCTTGGGCTTATTTAATTAATGAAGCTACACAAGCCAGACGTCGTCGTCGTTTGCGACGTGTGTGGGTACACCCCATTATTCAGAGGCGTTCGGACTTCGGAGAGTTTCACCATTTGCTCCAGGAGCTGCATATGGAGGAGGTTCGGTTTCAGCGCTATTTTCGTCTGTCCCGCGCCCATTTTGATGACCTCCTGACCCGCATCGGTGCTCGCATCACCTACCAGGACACCAACTACAGGCGCTCTATTCCTGCTGAAGAGCGCCTGTCCATCTGTCTTCGGTTAGTGGGTACATTGTGATTCTGAAAATGTTTTTTTTTGTATAAACGTTTAATCTGATGCTCATGTGCTTATACTATGCATATTAAAGAGTCACTGTAAAACCAAACTGTCTACTTACCAAATATGCCTTTTTTGCATTTGGTACCAGCTTTTTTTCCGCCACACATAACAGTAGATTAAAACAGTACACACAGGCAAATAAAAAAAAATCTTTTTCCTATATTAACATGCAGCCAAATAAAAGCCACAGGTAACAACATAGGTGAATGTATATTTAGTGAACAGTTAAGTAAGTTATCTCACCCCACTGTCATTTCTCATCTCCTGCCCAATATATACCCCTTTCCTGGACGTGGTGGCCTGACCCCTCAGCAGCGCGTCTTCAAATACCGGCTCTCCCGGGCCCGGCTGGTGGTGGAAGATGCATTCGGGATCTGGTCTGCACAGTGGAGAATGTTTCACAGCAGACTGGAAGTCAACCCCGAAGTTGTGGAGAAGTGTGTGAAGGCGACGTGTGTTCTCCACAACTTCATGAGGGTTTCTGGAGATGGCCGGGTTTCTGGAGATGGCCAGGTACCTGCAGTGAGGGGAGCTGCCGCTGCTCATGGAGAAAGACCACTTCCAGCTGTGGGGCGAATCAGAGCCAACAACGCAACCAGAGAGGCAGTGGAGACCAGAGAAGTTTTCATGGCCCACTTCAGTGAGGAGGGGGCAGTGCCATGGCAGCCGGCAGAATAGTCATGTCCATACAGGACTGACCCAAAACGGCTCTTTTAAGAGCCACCCAATAAAAAAAATTAAGAGCAAAACTTTCTGAAAATTTACACATCTATATTTACTATATTATATTTTAGTAATTTGTTTTTCTCTATACATTCATATATACATTCACAAATCCCTTTCATTTATGGATTATAGTTTGTTCTGTACCTATATACTTTTGACCTGTTCACCTGTACCTCTCGTTTCCAGGTAATCACTGACAGACTGCTCTGCTTTCTCCCACAAACTCGTCTATGGATATGGTGAAATCAATCAAATAAACTCAAATAGTTCTTGCTTTTGTACTTCTGTGGTATTTTATATAGTCAATAAAAAGGTATATTTCATTAAGGTAATTATTAGCTGTTATTAAAAACAATATTTTCACCCAAATGGCATTACATAGGACAGTAGAATTAAATTAAGGAAAGTAGCTGACCAAAATGTTACATATAAAAATATTTAATATAAAAAAAATACATACAACATATATACATATAATAAACAAACAATAAAATAAAGAATAGGAAGAGAAAGGACCTTATTTGGAGGAAGTGCAGTGGAAGACAGGAGGGACACAGAAAGGAGTCTCCTTCCTCCCCTGAAAAAGGTGTCAGCCCGATCAGTAAAACTACTGAGTATTGTCCAAATGGGTCAAATTGAGTGTTACATTAATTCTTTCAAAATTCAGTCTATGAATGTCAAATTTTAGGATGTCTCTTTCTAGAGGTGACACCCTTTTCAGGAGAGGATGAAGAGAGAGAAGGAAGTGCATGTCATCATCTGCAGGAGGAGCAGGAGCTGGTTCAGGCCGGGCCTTGAGCGCATCAAGCAGCTTTTGCTGGAACTCTGTTGGCACTGACAAGTCCTGCTGCCTCCGCCTTTGTTTTCTTGGAGGGCCTGTGAAAAAACACAGTAGAAAAATGTGTTAAAAATGCTTACAATTATGTTGAACAAATATACAAATTAGATAAAATTATAAGCAACATTTTAAGTCTGTATGAAAGGCTGAATGTGAATTCCAGGGTATACACAGACATTTCAGAAAGTACAAAAAGTAATTCGCCAAGTGTCTGGGAACCCAAAGAAAAAGATTGACATCTTTGAATAAAACCTACATTCCCAACCTTTCCAAACAGCACTACACACCTGCAGGTGCTGGAGCAGAGGAAGGGCCAGGCTGGTCAGAAAAAGAAGCAGCAGCAGAGGAAGGGCCAGGCTGGTCAGAAGCAGAAAAGGAAGGGCCAGGGGACTCTGGTTCAGCCATGTCACCTGCCTCCATGTTAGCTGGATCTGTCAAGACAGAAAGGAATATTATTGACCCTCCTGTTTATTATGCTTTATACCAAGATCACAAATACTACTTCTACTGCTAGCACTAATAATAAATAGCAAAACTTTGTAGTAGCAAAATGATGTAGGTTTCAGCTTTACAATAATTATTTTCATGTTTCTGAGCACGTTTTTGTGTGTGTTTGTGTGCCACTATGTCTGGGTTTTCTTCTCAAAATCACCAACCTTCTGCCTCTAACCGCCCTGCTGCTTCTTTTTCTGGCTCCTCTGGGTGGTCATACCCCTCCGCCTGCTCCTCCTCGACCCCCATGTTGCTCGATGTTTCGCGGGGGGCGATGAAGGGTTCGAGGAAGGACAGGACAGAGAGGTACTTCCATTTCTGCACTTTCCCTCCTTCTGCTCCGCTCTTCCTTCTCTCTTTCTCCTTTCTGCTCTGCCTGATATATGTGTCCCTCAATGTCTTCCACCGTTTTTTGCAGATCTCGTCTAAATACACAATGGGAAACTGGTAATGCGTATTTAGTACCGTAGTTGCCCTAACCGCTTTTGGCTAGCGTAGCGTTAGCTAACATAACAAGAAAGTTAAAAGAAAAAATATTTTTTTCTATGTTTAACTGCTTACCTGGCACTCCAGTATCCTCCGATATCTTCCTCCAAATCAGATCCGATCTCTTCCTGTCTTTGTAAAAAGACGAAGACGGGTCATACAATTCACGGACATTACATACAGCGACGATCAGTTTGTCCTCCATCTTGAATAAAAAATTTGCCGATTCCCCCATGGAAGGAGTTTATACGTCAGTACAACGAGTCGCTCTGATTGGTTGACGCCGCGCGTCTGCTGCCCGAAAGTTCAATTTTCCCAACTTGAGCAGCAGACGCCCCAACGGACCGTCTGGGTGTCCGGGCATCAGCCGCGGCGACGCGCGCGACTTGCTGCTTGGCAGTTTGGCGCCCACTAGATGCGTAGATACCATAGACTTGCGTGTAATCTAGCTGCCCTGCTGCCTGGACGCGCTGACCGGTGTGAACGCGCCTTACAACTGTAACTGCAACGGTGGTTCTACAAAATATTGACTCTGAGGTGCTGAATACAAATTCATGTGTACTTTTTAATGATAAAAAATAGAAAACTATGTATCCTTTTGTATCATCAGTTAAGCACTATTTTGTGTTATATTCCGCTAATCCCAACATATTTTAATAAGACTTTTGGTGTTAATAAAGTTAAAGATGTGTTTATACAATTGAAAGACACTGTAGATTTACTAACACCTCGCCCCTTACAAAAAGCTTAAAGCGTAGTTTATGCTTCTCCGTCAGCAAGTTGACGGAGACGTTTTCCTTTTATACTTTCTTTTGGTGTGTCAGTGTTGCAACGCAAATCTTTGCCAAGACGGGGGGGGGGGGGGGGGGGGGTGCAGACCTTTCCTGGCAGGTCTTTAGTTCTTTAGCTTTATTTACTTCAGCTTGTAAACACACATCCACATAAGGAGAAATGGCCAACAGAGAGCAAGTTTTGATTGAGTTGGAAAGCTTTTTACTAGGAGTGGAGCTCATAGAATACACTAAAAATGCATGTGAATGAACACAGCGGTCTCTTTTGTTGTTCTCTACATCTCCTGGTGTTCAAAATTGCCAAAAGACCATATTAGATCAACTGGCCTTGCAATATAAAGCATCTAGTTGAAAAAAGCTGCATTGACAACTAATTATAAACTATAGAGCACATTGCGGTCAAATGATCTAGGGCTAATGTTGAGCTGACCAATCACAGATGTGCGCTCTCCGTTGCGTTCGACAGTTAGTTAAAAAAATGGCCTCTACTCCCTGACTGCTTGCATACCTGTTTTGGGTCATAATAGTCTTCAAAGTTGTTTTTCATTGCTTCATTTTTGGATTTGTTTTTCCTGTTTTGGAATTTGGAAAGAAAACATCTACATCAGGGCTGTAAGTTAGCTTTTTAGCTTGTAGCACTAGTGCTACAGAGGTTACTGGTTTTATAGCACCGACAAAAAAGATGTAGCACCAACACAAAATGTCTTTTACAATCTCTAAAAACCAACTGTAGTGCATCTCGTTACTTGGAAAATAAAATGCATACAATGAACACACAATAAAATATTTTCAGTCGTGTTTATTCAGTGAAAATGCTAACATATTAGCTTTATTTATATTAGTGTGGATGTATTTATTACATAGGTAACCGCAACCTCAAGTCAATGACTCGATGCAATCTGCTGGGATTCCTTGAATAGGAAACTAACTAAAACTTTAAACTAATTGGAATGGTTGTATAAAATTTATTTCTTGTAAAGTGCCTTGAGATGACATCTGTTGTGAATCGGCACTGTATAAATGAACTGAATTGAATTGAATAGGTGGTGTGCATATACTTTGAGGAATGTGAGCAATTTGGGTCATAATGCAATACATAAATTACAGTAGAAATGTCCTTAATTGTCCCACACTGGGGAAACTCAAGCATAATAGCAACTAAGTGACAGATTCACACAAAGATAAAAAACATAAAATAGAAAACAGAATTTAGAATAAAAGTGTAAAGTAAGGGCAAAATTACAACACTAAAATACAGTGAAGTTATTAAAAATAGCATACGCTGTTTCAAGAAATGTGCAGCTGAGCAGGGTAATAAAAAAATATTTACAAAGTACATGTCTATTTGTGCATTAAAGAATAGGCAATTGAAATGGCGTATGCCATCTAACAGAGGAATGGCAACAAACAATCGGAGATTGTGGAAATTGTTTTAGGTTATAAGGTTAATTACATTGATAAAATAACACTTGGTTATAACAATAGACTATAGCCACTATGAAGTATTGAGATGTACCATTGCTTCATCTGTCGCGGTCACATCTTACTTACAGGTAAAAAAATACAAGCAGCTTAGAATGCTGTCGCACGAGTGCTATGTATGAATGTACAGCCCTGTACATTGATGGTAAACATCTGGTGGCATCCAGCTGCTGTACACTGCAAACCCAGAATTTGATTTCACTAAATAAATGTAGTTCACATTACTCATATATGGCTCATTTTTCAACAGTACTTGTTAATGTCTGATTAATTGTTTGATTAAACTGAGCTGTTTCGTGTTCTTTTTTATTGTAATGGCGTTTTTAAGTTCAATCAGTAGCATCTACTGAAACAAGCTAAGTTCATATTACTATAACATCTGTCATTTCTTTGACCTACCCATGGGTGTGTGTTCATACTCTGGTGGTGTTATTGATTCCAAACCCACAGCAATTACAAAATATTTTCGGTTGGAATACTCCTTTTCTGAGGCGCCACACTGTTAACAGTAGTTTTTTCTTAGTATATGGTAAATTGACTGAACATATTTACCACTTTTCTAGTCATACTGACCACTCGAAGTGCTGTACACTGGAGCCACACCCCCCCATTAGGTAGGCAACTTGAGGTTAAGTGCCTTGCCCATGGGCACATCCACATGAGACAGCAGGAAGCTGGAATTGAACCTGGGTCCCTCTGATTGCTAAAAACTACTCTACCTACTGAGCCACAGTCGCCCCCAATATGTCTTTAGCTAGCTAAAGATGGAGTGGAAATGTAAATATTGTGGTTTTATCAGTGGGAAGAGGGCACAGCTATTTAACCACTACCAGTTAAAACATGGAAGTTACACATGAACAGTAGACTTACCAGTTTCTAGTTTGCACCAGATGTGCACTCTCTTAACAGCACATTTAACTTAAAACTTCCATCCCATTCCATTAGGGGCACAAGTACACTAAAAGTAGTCCACTGCACTTGTTCAACTACTGCTTCATCACTTAAAATTTCAGGACATTGAGTTACCTGGATTTTTTAAAAGTGCATTCAGAGTGCATCTGGGTTTACAGTGTACAGGGACTTGCCTCCACAGACATGGCTAAGAGACTCATCTGGTACATCTAGCAAGACCCAGCACTTTGCTAAAAATATGAACATGTTCTTTATTCTAATAATATATCTAATAACATGCCTCTGAGGGTTTAGGATATTCTTTTATAAATATATAGTTTATTATTTTCAAGCTTTCTGTTTTGAAATGACACTGATTTTGATCTGTAGATTGACATGTAAGTAATGGTTGCTAATAGAAAAACTATGGCATAGAACCATTCACAACGCAAACTGCAGTCTTTAACTTTCAAGTGAAAACACACCATCTAACGACCACTCCATCTTTGTCTCTCTGCCTCTCCTCCCCATTGTTTATTCAAATTTTACAGATGGGGTACTTTTTCCAGTTCAGCACCTTCACCAGTTTTGTGAGAGAATGGCATTATGCCTGTGTTATTATGCAATTCATCACCAATAATAGATTTGTTTACGGCGGCTCTCATCTCTCGCCTGCTCTCAGCGCTGCATTTCAAAATAATAATAATAATACATAGTGTATAATGACGGTAATGGTACGAAGGCTTTGATAATAGATGTGCTTGGAAGGATAAGGGAGCCTTGATCAGCCTGGGTCTCAGCTCAATTGTCTTCAAAGCACTGTTTAATGTGGAATAGGCATCCTGGGAGATTGTCTCAAAACCAAGAAAAAGGTGGGTGTACGGATAAGAGCGATCAACGCACCGATGGGAGAACCCGTGCACGTATGCACACACACAGCACATGCGTCGGCACACACACCGGCAGTAATACTCTACATACTCAAATAAGCTCTTGCACAACCACCCACTGGTGCATCTCTCCTCAGAGAGCTCTCTGGTGTAAATGTGTTAAAACTCTCCCTTGGTCTTTGGCTTCTGCTGAATAAATCTGTGTTTTACTCTTCAATGTAGCCCTTTAAACTCCGGGTATTTTCAGCATGTTTTCTCCCGGCCTCCTCCTGGGTTTTAACAGAGATCTCAAGCTGCTGACAGATATAACAGAAGTGTCTTTTGAGAATGTGTAGTGGCAAATGTAGGTGAACATGTTTCAGCCCTTGTTACAGGCAAACTACATGTCACAAACACCTTCTTTTTTAAGCTGTAATGAAATAATTAAAAATTTATCCAAATATGGTTTTGTTTTTTTTAGGTTTGAAAAATGGAAAACACACACACACAAACACAAACTGTACTAAAACTTTCTCAATTAAGCTAAAGGAATACTATTGAAAAAAAAAAACAGTCAATCAGTATGTTTAGATTCACAACTAAATATAATTTTGGCACTAATAGCTTAACCAGAGAGTCTTTATTCCAGTTTACATGTCATTTAGAAAATCGAATTATTGAATAAACTACAGGGTGGGCCATTTACATGGATACACCGTAATAACATGAGAATGGTAGGTGATATCAAAGTCCTGTTTGTGGCACATTAGGATATGTGAGGGGGGAAACTCCTTAAGATGGGTGGTGACCATGGTGGCCATTTAGAAGTCGGCCATCTTGGATACAACTTTAGTTTTTTCAATAGGAAGAGGGCCATGTGACACGTCAAACTTATTGGTAATGTCACAAGAAAAACAATGGTGTGCTTGGTTTCAACGTAACTTTATTCTTTCATGAGTTATTTACAAGTTTCTCTTTGTTCACAGCCATTGACATGTCGAAGAGGTTAACACGTGAGGAGCAGATCGAAATCGTGTTGATGTCTGGTGAACGCAGTAACCGGGTCATTGCAGCAGATTTCAATGCAAGACACCCTACGAGACCACCCATCTCCCATGCTACAGTCAGCAAACTGCTTGCTAAATTTCGTGAAACTGGTTCAGTGTTGGATTTGTCAAAATGTGGACGCAAGAAAACTGTCACTAATGAAGAAACATCAGTGGCTGTCCTAGCTTCATTCAGCAAGAGCCCACAGCGTAGCACTCGCCGCACGTCACTGGAGAGTGGCATTAGTCGAACATCCCTTCGGCGGATATTAGCTACTCACAAATGGCACCCTTACAAACTCCAGCTACTGCAGCATCTCAACGAGGATGACCCCAAAGATAAAAGTCTAAGGGGGTCAGATCGGGAGACCTTGGGGGCCATTCAACTGGCCCACGACGGCCAATCCACTTTCCAGGAAACTGTTCATCTAGGAATGCTCGGACCTGGCACCCATAATGTGGTGGTGCACCATCTTGCTGGAAAAACTCAGGGAACGTGCCAGCTTCAGTGCATAAAGAGGGAAACACATCATCATGTAGCAATTTCAAATATCCAGTGGCCTTGAGGTTTCCAT
Organism: Valencia hispanica; assembly: GCA_963556495.2. NCBI lineage: Eukaryota > Metazoa > Chordata > Actinopteri > Cyprinodontiformes > Valenciidae > Valencia > Valencia hispanica. Next base: position 7,310,358 of record OY747701.1, read on the forward strand.
TGATGAAGAATGGACCCACTATCGTTGTACCCCATATACCAAACCAAACCATCACTTTTGTTGTTCCAACAGTCTTGGAGGGATCAATCCAATGTGGGTTAGTGTCAGACCAATAGCGGTGGTTTTATTTGTTAACTTCACCATTCACATAAAAGTTGGCCTCATCACTGAACAAAATCTTCTGCGGAAACTGAGGGTCCTGTTCCAATTTTTGTTTTGCCCATTCTGCAAATTCTGTGCGCCGATCTGGGTCATCCTCGTTGAGATGCTGCAGTAGCTGGAGTTTGTAAGGGTGCCATTTGTGAGTAGCTAATATCTGCCGAAGGGATGTTCGACTAATGCCACTCTCCAGTGACGTGCGGCGAGTGCTACACTGTGGGCTCTTGCTGAATGAAGCTAGGACAGCCACTGATGTTTCTTCATTAGTGACAGTTTTCTTGCGTCCACATTTTGACAAATCCAACACTGAACCAGTTTCACGAAACTTAGCAAGCAGTTTGCTGACTGTAGAATGGGAGATGGGTGGTCTCGTAGGGTGTCTTGCATTTAATCTGCTGCAATGACCCGGTTACTGCGTTCACCAGACATCAACACGATTTCGATCCGCTCCTCACGTGTTAACCTCTTCGACATGTCAATGGCTGTGAACAAAGAGAAACTTGTAAATAACTCATGAAAGAATAAAGTTACGTTGAAACCAAGCACACCATTGTTTTTCTTGTGACATTACCAATAAGTTTGATGTGTCACATGGCCCTCTTCCTATTGAAAAAACAAAAGTTGTATCCAAGATGGCCGACTTCTAAATGGCCACCATGGTCACCACCCATCTTAAGGAGTTTCCCCCCTCACATATCCTAATGTGCCACAAACAGGACTTTGATATCACCTACCATTCTCATGTTATTACGGTGTATCCATATAAATGGCCCACCCTGTATATTTGACTCTGCGACGCTAGGTGGCGACCATAGACTGTATAATTACTGGACGAAGCCGCGGTGACAACACGCATTGGTTTCTGAAGAGCAAAAATGAAGCCAAATGGGCTGTTCCCACCGCCGTCATCTTGTCTGCGTCACGCGTTTCGACACTCCCAGAAAATACAAAAATGGGCAAAGAGGTGGAGCTGAGAGTGGCGCTGTGAGGGCGGGGGCAGATGATTGACACTCTGAACCGATGTAGCCAGGAGCTAGTCCTGGAGCTAACTGAAGCTAACGGAGGTTAGCAGGCGCCTTTAGCCTGAAAGCTGCGGGTAGAGCAACTCTGCTACCCTCTTCCATCCAGGCTGTAAATACAATATTAAATCGGTATGTTAATATTTAAATTGAAATAAATTATTCAAATCAAATGATCATTAACTTAATGCAAGTTTTAAATAATATTTTTAACTTAGTTATTAATAGTGTATGAGATCTATTTAGTCGATGCATGATCAAGCTACGTTAGTTAGGATAGTTCACATATTTATGTTAATATTTGTTTGTATTTACCCTAATTGTTAGTGATTGTACTACTATGTAGGATCTCCCTGTTAAAAAATGGTTCCCACAGCTATTGTAGATTAGCAACAGGTAATATGAATAATTTCAATCCTAGTCAATTCTGCAATGTATGAATTTTACTAATCATTCATTGAGGTCTGGGAAGGGATAAGTTGCACTTTTAGTAAGACACTTGTTTCTTTTTATACATTTTGTTCACCAGGTCACAATGGCTGCATGCCTGTCCTCCACAACAGCCAAACAAAGCAGAAAATGTAAGTACCTGTCTCGATCACTTCATGTAGAATTTTAATAGTATTATACTTTCAACTGATAGGCCACACCTGTTCAACTGCCATTCATTCCAGGTTCCAGTGTTGTGGAAGACATCCTGCCTTGTTCCAGTACCCAAAAGAACTCACCCATCAGTCATCAATGACTATAGACCCGTTGCCCTGACATCCCACATCATGAAGGTCCTGGAGAGACTCCTGTTGGCACCCCTGAGTAAGCAAACAAGAAAGTATCAGGACCCACTGCAGTTTGCTTATCGCTGTGGAGTTGGAGTTGAAGATGCCATCATCCACCTACTTCAACCAACCCACTGTTATCTGGACAAAGCAGGCAGCACTGAGGATCATGTTCTTTGATTTCTCCAGTGCATTTAACACAATTCAGCCTGATTTGCTTTGTCAGAAACTCCTGAAGACACAGGTGGAGCCCTCAACTATCGCCTGAATCAATGACTACCTGACCAACAGACCACAATTTGTGAGACTGAAGAATTGTGTGTCAAACCAGGTGGTCAGCAGCACAGGAGCACCACAGGGGACCGTACTCTCACCATTCCTTTTCACTCTGTACACCTCCGACTTCCAGTACAAATCAGAGACCTGTCATCTGCAGAAATACTCAGATGACTCTGCAATTGTCGGGTGTATCAGAGATGGACAAGAAGCTGAATACAGAGAGCTGGTAGACCGCTTTGTGACATGGTGTGGAAACAATTGTCTCACCTTGAATGTGAAGAAAACAAAGGAGATGATTGTAGATTTCAGAAGAAACAAGAATACGTCAAAAACTGTTTCCATCATGGGAGAAGAAGTGGAGGTGGTTGAGGAGTATAAATACCCCGGAGTTCATCTTGACAACAGACTGGACTGGAGGCGCAATAGTGAAACCGTCTACAAGAAGGGACAGAGCAGACTGTACTTCTTGAGGAAGCTTAGGTCCTTCAAGGTTTGCAGCAAGATGCTGCAGATCTTCTACAAGTCTGTTGTGGAGAGTGTAATCTCTTCAGCCGTCATCTGTTGGGGTAGCGGCATCAGAGCCAGGGACTTAAATAGGCTAAACAACCTGATAAAGAAGGCTGGTTCTGTTCTTGGGACAACTGTGGAACATCTGGAGATGATAATGCAAAGAAGGATTCTTCATAAAATAAAAAAAATTATGGACAACCCTGAGCATCCTCTTCATGAGACAGTCATACAACAACAGAGCGTCTTCAGTCGGAGGCTTCTTCAGTTTCGCTGCAATACAGACCGCTACAGGAAATCCTTCCTGCCCACAGCCATCATCATCTACAACAATTCCTTAAAGAATTAATTATATGAGCTATACCAACACTTAATTTCTCTCTGGTATCAATAAAGTATTTTTGAATTTGAATTATGTTAGTTTTTTTCTCCATAGCCATTTGGATCATTGGAGACAGCTATGTCAGACATAGTTCTGAAAGAGCTGAAGAAACCATCGGAGGAAACCTCCACGTCCGTATCTCCTGGTTTGGCTGGGGAGGCTGAGGTGGAAAGGAGGAAGAGCAGCTCTAGCTGTCCTCATCATCACCTGTGGCGGAAATGACATGGGGGTGGTCAGCAGTGTCCAGTTGGTGAACATGATGGAGGACCTGCACCAGCTTAACCTTCTCCACCCTCAGATGTCCATCATCTTCTCCTCCATCAGCCAAAGGCATTGATAGAGGGCGGGTGTAAACCCAGCAAAAATAGAAAAGGCCAGGAAGTTTGTCAACAGTGTTATGGCTTCTTTTATTCCTAGTTTAAATCCTGCCATCTTTACGCATCCTCACATTAAACATGACAGTCCTTTTGAACAATTTATGTTAAAGCAAAAAGTATAACTATAGCCCTGATTGTTATGTCTAATGTGTTGTTGGTGTAGTTTTTTTATTTCAACAATTACATCTGTTGCCATAACACTTTTGACAACTCTGTCCCCCCCATTTTACTGTACATAAGTCTCTTTTGCTTTCTGGCCCCCCTTTGTTTTTTTTATCTCTGTCCCTTTCTATTATATTATCTTGTGTTAAAAAAAATAAATGTTTTATTCTATATAATGACTGAAAATTCTTTCAACAGTATACAGGTCCTTCTCAAAAATTTTGCATATTGTGATAAAGTTCATTCTTTTCCATATTGTATTGATAAAAATTAAACTTTCATATATTTTAGATTCATTGCACACCAGCTGAAATATTTCAGGTCTTTTATTGTTTTTTTATTGATTTTGGCATACAGCTCATGAAAACCCAAAATTCCTGTCTCAAACAATTAGCATATTTCACCCGACCAATAAAAGAAAAGTGTTTTTAATACAAAAAAAGTCAACCTTCAAATAATTATGTTCAGTTATGCACTCAATACTTGGTCGAGAATCCTTTTGCAGAAATGACTGCTTCAATGCAGCGTGGTATGGAGGCAATCAGCCTGTGGCACTGCTGAGGTGTTATGGAGGCCCAGGATGCTTCCTTAAGCTCATCCAGAGTGTTGGGTCTTGCGTCTTTCAACTTCCTCTTCACAATATCCCACTGATTCTTTATGGGGTTCAGGTCAGGAGAGTTGGCAGGCCAAATGAGCACAGTAATACCATGGTCAGTAAACCATTTACCAGTAGTTTTGGCACTGTGAGCAGGTGCCAGGTCGTGCTGAAAAATTAAATCTTCATCTCCATAAAGCTTTTCAGCAGATGGAAGCATGAAGTGCTCCAAAATCTCCTGCTAGCTAGCTGCATTGACCCTGCCCTTGATAAAACACAGTGGACCAACACCAGCAGCTGACATGGCACCTCAGACCATCACTGACTGTGGGTACTTGACACTGGACTTCAGGCATTTTGGCATTTCCTTCTCTCCAGTCTTCCTCCAGACTCTGGCACCTTGATTTCGGAATGACATGCAAAATTTGCTTTCATCCGAAAAAAGTACTTTGAACCACTGAGCAACAGTCCAGTGCTGCTTCTCTGTCGCCCAGGTCAGGCGCTTCTGCCGCTGTTTCTGGTTCAAAGGTGGCTTGACCTGGGGAATGCGGCACCTGTAGCCCATTTCCTGCACACGCCTGTGCACGGTGGCTCTGGATGTTTCTACTCCAGACTCAGTCCACTGCTTCAGCAGGTCCCCCAAGGTCTGGAATCGGTCCTTCTCCACAATCTTCCTCAGGGTCTGGTCACCTCTTCTCGTTGTGCAGCGTTTTCTGCCACACTTTTTCCTTCCCACAGACTTCCCACTGAGGTGCCTTGATACAGCACTCTGGGAACAGCCTATTCGTTCAGAAATTTCTTTCTGTGTCTTACCCTCTTGCTTGAGGGTGTCAATGATGGCCTTCTGGGCAGCAGTCAGGTCGGCAGTCTTACCCATGATTGCGTAATGAACCAGGCTGGGAGTTTTTAAAAGCCTCAGGAACCTTTTGCAGGTGTTTAGAGTTAATTAGTTGATTCAGATGATTAGGTTAATAGCTCGTTTAGAGAACCTTTTCATGCTATGCTAATTTTTTGAGATAGGAATTTTGGGTTTTCATGAGCTGTATGCCAAAAACATCAGTTTTAAAACAATAAAAGACCTGAAATATTTCAGTTGGTGTGCAATGAATCTGAAATATATGAAAGTTAAAATTTTATCATTACATTATGGAAAAGAATGAACTTGATCACAATATGCTAATTTTTTGAGAAGGACCTGTATAACAAGGGAAGAAATAAGAGTCAACCAAGTAATTAATCAGCCAACTGCATTTTTGAATTTGATAAATTCCTTCAACATCTCAATATTAAAAATTAACCCTGGCGTCTGCAATATTACAAAGCCAAATCATACTTCTTATGCGGCTACAAAACTATTATTTTTTTTCCTGAAATGGAAACAATATCTGTGCGAAGGAACAACAGAAACTTCATTCATTTGTTGTTTATTTAATCAAAAACAAAAATCAGACAGCACCTAACCATATGAAAGAAGTGGCATTAAAGGTGATGCACATATATTGTTAAGTACTTCTCCTTATGATCTTCCTGTAGTTTTAGGCGATTGATATGATCTGTAAGGAAAAAAACAATGTATATTAAAAACTTAAAATTTCACCATTGCCCGTCTTAGTTGGAAACCCACTCACCACAACAAGACAAACGTGCTGTAAACAAATGAGCACACAGACATAACATGGGTGTATGTATAAAAGTACAACAATGAAGGTGAATCCCATATGACAGCACATCAGAAATGGTTAATGCCTTAACTGACGACTCTTATTAATTTTTAAAAAGTAAAAAAATCTCTGACAACAAAATATGAAATATATCTGGAGTTAGTTGGGAAAAAAAGGATTTCTTTTTTAAACAAATGTGCCTCTAAGCCAAGGCTGCTTGGTCGACAACGGGTTGAAATGATCACATTTCTTATCTACTTTACATGGTAAAAATAACGTGCTGGTACACACACACACACATATTGACATAACTAGGGATGTCCCGATCCGATTACGTGATTGGAAATCGGGCCCGATCAGGTGATTTTTAAATGATCTGAATCGGGTGGAAATGATCGGCTAAACCTCATAAAACAACAAGCATTATGTTTTAAATTAATCCTGAGACAGAGTTTGTCAAACGGATTGAAAGTGGTTTAGTTTTTTCATTTCAGCAAGTTCCACCACATCAATATTCACTGTTGCATGGATAACAACAACACTGTAATGTCAAACAATTTATGGCAGGCGTGGGGTCTCTGTTGCCTGTGGGGGCCGGGGCCGGCCGGCGGCCGGCATGTGCAGCCGTCTCTCTCTTTTTCTCTAGGCCGATTGTCATCGACGGTCCCTGTATGGCGTCTCGCCTTGTTTGCTGGTTGGGGTGCCTGGCTGCTGGTCGCAGCGGCTGGGTGGCATTTCTGGGCCTGATCAGTCCTTTTTCGCACTGGACTTAGCTCCTGGGTCTTTGTGTGCTGCGTGGCGCTGGGGTCGGGCGTTTGCCCGGGTTCGGTCGGACCTGCGGGTGGACTGGCCGGGTAGTGGGCGTGCAGGACAGGTGGGTGGGGCGCTGGGTTTGGTTGGGTTTCCCTCCTCGCTATCCCGTGGCGTCCTGGGTCCCAATTTTAATATACAACTTAGACACTCCCACTTATAAAATTTTCATGCGACACACATGTAGGGACTTTGGGGTGGGCACACTTTTCGACATCCAGAGGGGGAGCGGTTCAATCAGCTTCACCTCTGGTGCCGGTGCCCACTGTTAAACCACATATAGACACTGAGGGCTCGGGGTGGGGGTTGGGGGATGTGTGGCTGCCTTCCCCACATCCCACCCCTCTGTTTTAAATGCACATTATAACAACACGCATCAACACCATACTTGAGCGGGAGGATAGAGGCTAGGGGTCTTCTCACACCCCTGTTCGCTACGGGCCATCAGGGGTTGGGGTCCGGAGGAGGAACAGGTGGTCTGGTCGGGGTCCTGGGCTGTCGGGCTGCCCCGCTACTGTGGGGCCCTTGGCAGTCTGATTGTCTCCGTCTTAGAAGGTAGGGGGTCCGGGGGCTGGCGCACCTCAGGCCTTACATTTAATGGGGGGTCTAATTCCCCTCCGTCACTCCCCGCTGGTGACGGATGCCCCTGCCTACTGGTGCGTCAGTGGTCAATGCGGTTCGGACCTGGTGCGTGCCTGGCCGGGCCTGGGGGGGGCTGGTGTGTCAGTTGGCCGATGAGCTGGGCCGATATCTTCCTTTGGTTGGTTGGGGCACCTCTTTTAGGGGTGCCAGGTTTGGGATTGTTGGGTGGTGCGTGCTCGGTGGCTCGGCGGGATACGGATCCAGCGTCTCTACTCGTTTGATCACCTGTTCTGTGCGCACCGTGCGTGGTCGGTTCATTGGCGGGTTGGACCGACCCTGGCCTTTGTTGGATGCCTGGTCTCGGCGCTCTGCATTGTGCGGGATCAGGACTCGGGAGCTGGTACAACTTAGTTTCCAGGTGCTGGCTGAGCTTGGCCTGGGGATGCTGTCCATCCGCTGCGGCTATAGGTGGGGCCCCCCGACGTGGGGCAGGGGTGGGGCGCTGGGATGTTGGCGGTGGGGATTGGCCCAGGTTGGTGGTGGCGCGTGCCCCTGCGGGGCCGGGCGGCCCTCGACGGCCAGTCCCTTGTCAGGTCCCTGCTGGGGGATGGGGCGCCCCTGGGCCCCGGCTCTCCCGGTCCATGGACCGGCCTGCCCTGGCACGGCTGGTTGCCGGCAGGACCCGTGGGCTCATCACTGCTGCCCCCCAGGCCCCTGCATAGTAGCCACTGGACGTTCCCTTGGGGTTCTCCTTTGCTCCTCTCTTGGGGGATGCGGTCGGCCCCGCCCGGGTCCGCCTGGGGCCCGGGTCCACCTGGGGCTCTGGGGGTCTTTTGGACGTCTTGGCTCCGATCTCTTTCATGTCGGCATTGATTCCTGGGAGACGGATTGATGCCTGCTCACACCAGTTATCGAACACCCTTATGGAGAAACCTTATATGCACCATTATGCGTGTTTACAGATATATTCTTGGGCTGAGGTTATCATTACTAGAGCTTGATTAATCGGTACCATGAGTTTTTCTGTGACATTGTTGTTGTATTTTTATATCTATTTTTGTGTGATGTGGTTGTGTAATTCTTAGTTCACAATGTTTGTTTTGTTTTGTCGATGTTCCTTTTTCGTGTTTTGTTTTGTTTTTCCCCCTCTCTCTGCCGTTCTGTGGGTATGGAGGCAGACTTTTCCGTCTCCGTGTCCATAACATCAGGAAATAAAAACCCCAACAATTCATAATAAAGATTTTTCACACATATATCAAGTGGAGGACTATAGCAAAAGCTGTAATGCTCCGCTTGTGAAAGTAAATCTGTTGGGCTTCTACTTGGTACTCAGACACCAATTCTATACTCCACACTGCCAAACAGGACATGTAGAAAAAAAAAAAAAAGAACATCATATACATCCTCAAAAAACTTAAAACGATAACTTGGATGTGTTGTCCTTTAATAAAAATTTTTTATGCATTGCGGAAGGATCATTTTGGGCCTTGGTATTATCAGATATTTAAAATCAAATGACTCAGACTCTACTTGGGGGTCATGAAAATGTGATTGGGGCATAGTTAGACATAACCTTGATATATCAAAATATTTCTGTAACGGGGGTTGGAGTTATATGCAGAGAAATTAGATTTTCTAACCGCATTAGCTGGGTACATTAGTTCGATTAAGATTAGTCCACCCCGACTAAGGTGTATACATGCATTTCAAAAGTCCGACCTCAGTCGGACTAAGGCAATTAATCGGCTTTCTGTTAGTGCATGTAAACGCGACTGTTTTCTATGGAGATTCCATCCATATAGGCAAGGCAAAAGGCAAGGATATTTTATTTGTATAGCACAACATGGTAATTCAAGGTGCTTTACATGATTGGGGGATAAAGTAAAAACACCAATAAAGCATAAAACACACACATAGCATATGACACATAAAAACATTACTCAAAAGCAGACATGAATTTAGGATAAAGTAAAAACAGCAATAAAGCATGAAGCACACATATGATACATGAAAACATTACTCAAAGGCAGCTCTAAACAGATTGGTTTTTAGCTGTGAGAACTTAAAAGTGTTTCAGCAGCTTTGCAATTGTCTGGAAGTTTGTTCAAGTTTAGAGGAACACATAAACTGGAAGCTGCTTCTCCATGTTTGGTTCTAATTCTAGTGATGTTGAGTAGACTGGAATTAGAGGACCTGAGTGGCCTGGGGGTTGGTAGAGTGACAGTACATCTTCAAGATACTTTGGCACAAGGCCATTCAAAGGTTTATAAAGTAGTAAAAGTCTATTACTTCTGTTTTGTTTCTGTTCAGCTGGAGAAAGTTATGGCACATCCATCCATTGATTTGCTCGATGCATTTAATTAGGGTTTGGATGGATTCAAAGTCACCTGGTGATATTGTAATCTAGAGCTGAGAATTATCTGTATGGTTATGGTAGCTAATCTTATTGGTTGTTATAATCTGGGCTAGTGGGTCTCATGCTGACTATGACTCTGGAGCAAGTAACAACTATGAATACACAGGGTAGATTCTAAAAGGTTTCTTTCTCTCTTTGATTCAACGAAACAAGGATGACACACAGGGAATCGAATGACTGGTGACGTGACTACTCCGGGAAGCACTGGAAGAGAGGTGAGCCAGTAAGTGTCTTTGTAAACGCTGATCAAGATGAGTACAGAATTTAGGAGATAGTGGAGCTTACTGTTTAGTGAGGGACTGGAAAACCCTGAGAGAAGGAACCAGCCAATTACTGTACCAGAGAGTCCGACCCAGCTCTCCAGTCGTTCCAATAGTACATCATGATCAACAGTGTCAAATCAAGGGGCAAACTCTGCCGCTCAGAATTGAAGCCATCCCTGAAGTAACACAAATTGCAGTTCACCCCTCATCCGCTGGGGGCTGGCTCCAGAAAGGAGCAATTTCCCATTGACTCCCATGTTAAAAAGGCCAACTGCACAGCAGAAATAAACATGTTTACAGCCTGGTTCAAAAAACCATTTTAGGTTTAATAGGTCAGGTTTACTGTCATGACAACTCTGAGGGGGTTGAATTTTTTTCTAACTCATCCGTTTAGACATAATTTAATCTTGAAATTATGAATAATTAGGGGCGTGTCCTTTTGATTGACAGGTCTCGGATGAGCCGTCAGCGCTAGAGCTGGTGGCTAACGGTGGCTAACGGTGGCTAGCAGCTTGCCGCCCATAGATATATATACTGACTAGATGTCGCCTTGGGCATCGAAGCATACGTCAACACCGCCTCCATCTTGGGTCGGGGATCTGAAGCGCCAAATTAGTTTCCCAGCATTCAGATCAACTCTGAAGATCCCGGACTTTTGTGCCGCATATGGTTGTTCTACCGAAATAAACAAACAGGAAGGGATAACATTTCACAGGCGAGAATGTGTTTTATGACATTGTGGTTACGAAATTATATTGTTTCAGTATCATGTTTCAGTCATTTGTCAACGACCGCCATGTAGTTAATCCATGCTAACTTTAGTTAATTAGTTAGTTACCCATGCTAGTGCAAGTTGTTTTTGCCCGTTATGAAAATCAACAATGAACAGAATGTTCAGAAAAATTTTAATTAAATTAAATCAGAAAATTTAACATTCTGAGAAAACAGGTATTATTGTCTCTTCAATGAATAACAAAATTTAAAAACAGCAGTCTCAAAAACACAATAATGCCTGCTCCATTTTTTTAGATTTTATATTCATCCTCCTCAGTCAGTTTATAGATGAATGATTATTATAGATTTCGTTTCCATGTGGACCTTCTGGATCTTTGCAACTTTTGTCACACAAAGAAACACATATGCCAGCTCTGTCTGTAAAGCTACACTTGCGCTTTAATATCTTGTAAACAGTCGCAACGCCGTGCGCGCAGCTCGGTGAAGGATACAGTGGTGCAGAGCATCAAAGCCCGCTGTCTTACGTCTATGAAACGGTTCAGAACCATCCACGAAAGCGTCGGAAATTTGTCGTATTGCATGCATCGCACCAGTCACTTTAAGTATACTTATTAGTCTCCTTAAAAACAATGACAACCCGGACATTTTCATAAATCTATGAAATCCCCCCAGACGCCTTGGACAGCACGTGAAAAGTGGACATGTCCGGGGAAAACAGGACAGTTGGTCACCCTATTTATGGTGATGACCACAAAGTTAATGTTATCTTATGAAAGAGAGCTAGGTAATGTTAAGTTATGTTAATGTATGTTGAAGAAAACCAACGATGAATATAATATAATTGTAAGATGGTGAAGAGTTGCCTAAAGTTTGTCAGTGTTAGTTTGTAAAGTTAATCGTTAATGTGAATGACGATGTTCATACATTTTAATTTTTTTATTTTCTCTGGACTCGATCATAAATACATGTCTGTCAGTTGGAACAAACCAAAAAACAAACCAAAAATCATTTGAGATTTGGACGATTTATGATTATTTAATTTCGGCCTAGATTGACGCTAATGCATTAAGAGGGACCGGCGCAGGAGCGCGCGCTGCGAGAGCGAGCAGAAAGGAAGAGGAGTTCCGTTTTTGGCCACATGGGGTCAGTCGCGAGTTTAAATTTCAGAAAATTGCATATAGCCCCTTTAAGACTTTGGCCCTTTACTTTCTCTGAACTTGGACATCAGTTGTATCCACAAACTTTATTAGTATTTAGATATAAATCGTGCACTTATTGGACAAAGATGGCTTGCTGTGGTACTGATTGCACTAACAGACCGTCTAAGAAGTCTCTGCTTCATTTTTTTCCGGAAGTAAAATAATATTTCTGTAAGTTAATTTGTAGATGAAGCTCCTGCAGCTGAGCTCCTTAATTAGCAAACTAGCTAGTTAACCACGCTGAGAAACTACAAACTGAACAGGTTAAGATGTTGTGCATTTAAGATAAAGCTGCTTGGTCGAAAATGGGTTGAAATTATCACATTTCTTATTTACTTTATATATGGATTTATTCAATTCAATTCAGTTTATTTATATAGCGCCAATTCACAACAGATGTCATCTCAAGGCACTTAACAAGAAGTCATTTCAATACATTTATACAAACATTCCAGTCAGTTAAAAAGTTTCCTATTTAAGGAATCCCAGCAGATTGCGTCAGTCATTGGCATGAGGTTGGGCCCCGTTGATGCAGACTTTCCAACCACAGCAATCCTTCAGCAATCCCTCATACTGAGCAAGCATGTAGCGACGGTGGAGAGGAAAAACTCCCCTTTAACAGGAAGAAACCTCCAACAGAACCAGGCTCAGTAGGATAACAGGACACAGTGGATGTTCAGTTACTGCAGTCCATGCCCCCCATCCAACAGGGCATTGCAGCCAAGCAGGATACCAGACCAGGTATATCTTATCTTATTCAAACTTCACATACTTTTAGTAAAAGCTATGGACAAACGGGGCTTCATGATTTTATTTGACAAAATTATTGAGTTGTGCTCATTTCACCGTCAAAATAGCGTATTGATCGCTTCGCAGTCAAGACAGACACACACACACATATATATGTGTGTGTATATATATATATATATATATATATATATATATATATATATATATATATATAAATAAATAAAAGTTAGAAGTCAGAAAATTGGTGGATTTAAACTAGGAAATGGGCTGGGCCTCGGAATTTAAACGGGATATATATATATATATATATACACACACACACATATATATATATATATATATATATATATATATATATATTTCCGCGCATTTCCTAGTTTAAATCCACCAATTTTCTGACATCTGACTTTTATGAACCTATACATGTTTTATATCATTGGAAAACTAAGAGTCTTGTGATTCCAATTATGCCTGGCGTTTAAGGATACAATCATAACTGAAGACACAGTGAGCGCTTTTGCCAACACAAATGTTCTCCTGATGGAGGTATAAAAATATGGAACTCACCACTTTGTAGTCCAATAAACGTGACAAAACTGATCAATTTCGAACAAAAATGGTCTTTTTACATCAATAAGGGTCCGATTAAAGTCCTCCGATAAAGTTATTAGACCAGGACAACAGCAAAACCAAACAAACAATGAAAATGTGCTCCCAAAATGTCTGGCCATTTTTGTAGTCTTTACGGCTTTGTTTCCGATTCATTCACTTCCACTTCCGCCTACAAAGGTCACTGAGCATGCCCAGAAGGAAAAAAATAAAATAAATAATAATAATTCATCCGGTGTTTCCTTACGTAGGGTACATCTCCAACCAATGGCGCATGGATGGAAAGTCGCATTATGGTAAGTAACTCGAACCAATTGCGGTCAAGAACTCTGATGATTGACGCATCGAATAGCCAATGTAATGCTGTAAACGCAGATATATAACATGACCGGGCAGACTTGTTCGCAGCCATTGTATATGACGTGCGTAAAATGTCTTATTCATGAAGAGATTACGCACAGCGCGTACCAGTAACATATTGTTTCAGCACCGTGTCAAAACACCCTTTATGATGAAAATACAACATTGAAGAAAGCCGTGGAGCTTTATATGGTAAGATGAAGTTATGATTCTGATGATATTTTTAATTCAGTGAGGACTACGGCATTTACCCAGGAGATGGCACACTTTTGACCACCTTTGACCTGTAGTTATAAAAATGTGTGCAGAATATTCATTTTTTGGTTTATTGCTATCAAATTTGGTGTGGATGAAGGTAATACTTCAGACTTTAGACCCATAGTGTGTTTTAGGTCACCACCTCTTTTTTAAAGCCATTTTTACAGCATGTATTTATATAAAATAGATGTTTGGACACAAATAAAATAATTTTTGGGGTATTAAAATTAATATTGCTTGGTAACAATAGCACTCAGAGATATTAACACAGTTCTGGGATAAATTTTAGAGTGTTTGCTTTCCAAAGAGACCCCAGCCATGTCTCCACTCAAAATGGTTCAAGAACAGCTTTAAGTTAATTTTGGGTATGCGTTTTAAAAAGATGTAGGACGGAATTTAAAATATATATATATATATATATATATATATATATATATATATATATATATATATATATATATATATATATATATATATATATATATATATATATATATATGTGTGTGTGTTTGTATATATACATACATATATATATATGTGTGTACCAGCACGTTATTTTGACGATTTTAACATATAAAGTAGATAGGTAATGTGATCATTTCAACCCATTGTCGACCAAGCAGCCTTATTTTACCACATTTGTTTAAAAAAATTACCTCTTTTTTTCCAACTAACTCCAGCTATATTTCAGATTTTGTTGTCAGAGATTTTTAACTTTTTTTAAATTTACAAGAGTTGTCAGTTTAGGCATTAACCATTTCTGATACGCAGTCATCTGGGATTCACCTTCATTTTTGTACTTTTATACATAAACCTATAAGTGTTATGTCCTTGTGGTCATTTGTTTACACCACATTAGTCTTGTTGTGGTGAATTGGTTTCCAACTAAGACAATGTTGAAATTGTAAGTTTTTAATATGAAATGTTTTTTTCCTTACAGATCATATCAATCGCCTAGAACTACAGGAAGATCATAAGGAGAAGTACTTAACAATATATGTGCATCACCTTTAATCCCACTTCTTTCATTTCCTTAGGTGCTGTCCGTTTTTTGTTTGTTTTGATTCAATAAACAACAAATGAATGAAGTTTCTGTTTTTCTTTCACACAAAGATATTTTTTCCATTTCGAGAAATAAAAATCAGTTTTGTAGCCGCATTTTGAGTATGATTTGGCTTTGTAATATTGCAGACACCAAGGTTTATTTTAATAGTGAGATGTTGAAGGAATTTATCAAATTCAAAAATGCAGTTGGCTGATAAATTTTGTCTTTTTTCTTCCCTTGTTATATACTGTTGAAAGAATTTTCAGTCATTATAGAGAATAAAACATTTATTTTTTTAAACACATGATTCTATAAAAGAAAAGGACACAGATAAAAAAAAACAAAGAGGGGCCAGAAAGCAAAAGAGACTTATGTACACTAAAATGGGGGGACAGAGTTGTCAACAGTGTTATGGCAACAGATGTAATTGTTGAAATAAAAAAACTACATCAACAACGCATTAGACATAACAATCAGGGCTATATTTATACTTTTTGCTTTAACATCAATTGTCCAAAAGGACTGTCAGTTCTAATGTGAGGATGCATAAAGATTGCACCATTTAAACTAGGAATAAAAGAAGCCATAACACTGTTGACAAACTTCCTGGCCTTTTCTATTTTTGCTGGGTTTACACCTGCCCTCTATTGACGCCTTTGGGTGATGGAGAAGAAGATGATGGACATCTGAGGGTGGAGAAGGTAAAGCTGGTGCAGGTCCTCCTCCATCATGTTCACCAACTGGACACTGCTGACCACCCCCATGTCATTTCCGCCACAGCTGATGATGACATCTAGAGCTGCTCTTCCTCACTGGGAGTTGGAAAAAAAAAAAGGGAGAAGGCCTTTCTTCCTCAGCCCCCCCAGCCAAACCAGGAGATACGGACGTCTAAGAGGCCGAGGTTTCCTGCGATGGTTTCTTCAGCTCTCTCAGCTCTCTCAGAACTATGTTGGAGACATAGCTGTCTCCAATGGTCCAAATGGTTATGGAGAAAAAAACTAGCATAATGAATGGCAGTTGCACAGGTGTGGCCTATCAGTTGAAAGTATAATACTATTAAAATTCTACATAAAGTGTTGGAGACAGGTACTTACATTTTCTGCTTTGTTTGGCTGTTGTGGAGGACAGGCAAGCAGCTATTGTGACCTGGTAAACAAAATCTATAAAAAGAAACACAAGTGTCTTACTAAAAGTGCAACTTATCCCTTCCCAGACCTCAATAAATGATTAAAATTCATACATTGCAGAATTGACTAGGATCAAAATTATTCATATTAGCTGTTGCTAATCTACAATAGCTGTGGGAACAGTTTTTTTAACTGGGAAATCCTACATGGTAGTACAGTCACTAACAATTAGGGTAAATACAAACAAGTAATATAAATATGTAAACTATCCTATCTAACTTAGCTTGATCATGTATCTCATGCATAGACTAAATAGATCTCATACACTATTAATAACTAAGTTAAAATATTATTGAAAACTTGCATTAAGTCAATGATAATTTCATTTAAATAAATTATTTAAATTTAAATATTAACTTTCCGATTTAATATTGTATTTACAGCCTGGATGGAAGAGGGTAGCAGAGTTGCTCTACTGCGGCTTTCAGGCTAAAGGCGCCTGCTAACCTCCGTTAGCTTCAGTTAGCTTCAGTTAGCTCCAGGACTAGCTCCTGGCTACATCGGCTCAGAGTGTCAACCATCTGCCCCCGCCCTCACAACGCCACTCTCAGCTCCACCTCTTTGCCCATTTGTGTATTTTCTTATAGTGACGAGATGCGTGACGCAGACAATATGGCGGTGGTGGGAACCGCCCATTTGGCTTCATTTTTGCTCTTCAGATACCTATGGGTGACGTCACCGAGGCTTCGTCCAGTTATATACAGTCTATGTGTACCAGCACTGTGGTTCTACCACTGTGTATTTATCGGATGTAATTGAAAACTTTGAAGAGGGCAGTCTCAGTAATATGGTGAGCGCAGAAACCAGACTGAAATACATAAAAGCAGTTGATCATTGTTAGGAAGCTATTTAACTGTTGAAAAACAGCTTTTTCAATAATCTCACTTATGAATCGAAGATTAGAGATTGGCCTGTAGTTCTGCATTAACATGTCCAGGTTATTCTTCTTTAGCAGTGGTTTAATAACTTCTGTTTTTAATGCCTTGGGGAAAACCTCTGACAGGAGGGATAAGTTCTTTATTTGAATTAGATCAGACCCAATGACAGTGAAACTTTCTTAAGGACAACTCTGGGTAGGATATCAAGACAGCAAGAGGAGGAGGTCAATTGGTTAATTATTTCTCCAAGGTTATTTTAGTTTAATTAATGGAATTCTGACATTTTCTCTACAGTGGTGTTGATTGGGGATGGCATTGGTAGTGGGTTCGGTACTGAGGTACAGACTGACCATCTGGCAAATTCAATAGCAGGCCCTGGTAGAATTCAGTTCAGGGGCTACTGTCAGTGGAGGTTTAGTTAGTCTTTCCACTGTCTGAATGTATGTATGTATGTATATATATATATATATATATATATATATATATATATATATATATATATATATATATATATATGTATATGTGTATATATATATATATATATATATATATATATATATATATATATATATATATATATATATATATATATATATATATATATATATATTGGGAATATTGGGGGTGGAGGTGGAGGTGGAGGAGCATGATTTTTAGTAAATCACATCCAATTCATTATAACCTACGTTGATATTTCAATGCATGACTAGTTAAAACAAAAAGGAAATATTACTTTTTAATACAATTTTTTTTGTAAGTAGGAATTTTAATTAATATATTGTCAAAAATAAAAACAGTAGGCACGTTTCCACTATCGGAACTTGAGGGCAATTTTACTGGACCTTCAAAGTATATGTGTGACTTCATTTCAACAGGCCGCCCCGACAGGGCCTCTCCAAGAACAAACCAAGTACCCCCCTTGGAGTATGTACTTGGCAATGGCCCGGTAGAGTTGCTGGGCGAGAGCTGATTGGTTGCAACTAAGAGGGAAATGAGCAGAAGGTGCCAAACAACCGGCTTTTTAAATTTGAAGAGTAGTTGGCGGAGAAGTTTATAACAACTTAGCAAACAGTAACAGAACAATGATCCCTGCTTCTTCCATTGACGATATCTTGGTATTCTCTGATGCCATGGGTGCCTTTTGGCACTGATAAGAGACACTACTCACTGCTGAAATGGTCGTCTTAGCAAATTCCTTAAAGGGCCAATTCTGTACGGAGACACGATGGCTTAAAGGACTAGGCAGATAAGAACCGGTAACATTACCCTGAAGTTCTGATAGTGGAAATATGCCTAGTAATAGTTGGGTGCTGATTGTGTGGAGTTATCAGTAATTGAGGTCTTTCCTGTTCTAGACAGGAGTTTTAGCAAATAAAAAACCTGTAGAAAGATGAATATATTCTTTTAAAGGACCATAGCCAATGACTAGTCAGGGTACTCCTCCTAAGACCTTTAAGTAAATGTTTTCTTACGAGGTGCAGACTCCAGTAACACCTGAAGTACTAGGAAACAACCTTATTAGCAGACCGTTTTTCGGTCCGTTGCCTCATCAGGGTCAAGTCAGTAAATGTTTACTTCAAGTCATTTTTCATTACACCTTAAAGCTACATTGTGTATTTTTCTGAGTTAATTCTTAGCAAAAACCCCTTTGTTGATTTAAAAATATGTGCTCATTCATCTGTCATTACTTCCACCTACTAAAGAAAGTATTCTCGTAAGTGTAGGATCTGCTATTCAGAATACATACACGTGAGTCGCGCGAATGGCTGAATCTGTGTTGAGCCTCCATCTTTGAAATACATTCGCCAACGAGGGACATTCCTGGAAATTCTAGCTCCGCCTTTCGCGCTTTGGCTACACTCAGTTGCACCGTGATGAATGCCAGAGGGAGATTGTCTACTCGCGACGCAGCAGACGTCTGACTATATAACTAAATGCAATGTAGTTTTCTAAAGTAACCTCATCACTGGAAGGAACATTGGACAAAGTCGTAGTAACGGAAGCCATGTTAACCTTGGCATGGAACGGCCACTGTAGGAGTTAAAATGCGCTCGGAATTGGGGGGTGGGAGGTGGGGCTAGAATGTAATATTCAATTGGTTGTTCCACCGCTAGATGGGAGAAGTTCTTACACAATGTAGCCTTAAGTTTTAGTGCCAGTAGGCAAGGCAAGGCAAGGCAATTTTATTTGTATAGCACACTTTCAACAGCAGGGTAATTCAAGGTGCTTTACATGATTTGGTGATTTAAAAGAAACACATAAAAGAAACACACATTACACATGATACACAATAAAGCAAGAGAAAAATAAAAAAAAGCAAGAGAGCATGAACACATTTCATACATATAACATCAAGCATTTACTCAAAGGCAATTCTAAACAGATGGGTTTTTAGTCTCGATTTAAAGCAGTTCAAAGTTTCAGCAGCTCTAGACTCATCAGGAAGTCCGTTCCAGATAAGGGGAGCATAGAAACTGAAAGCTGCTTCTCCATGTTTAGTTCTGAGTCTAGGGATGTTTAGTAGGCTAGAGTTGGAGGACCTGAGTGGTCTTGGTGGTTGGTACCATGACAACAGGTCTTCAACATATTTTGGTGCTGAGCCATGTAATGATTTATAAACTAGTAAAAGTATTTTAAAGTCTATTCTCTGAGCTACAGGGAGCCAGTGTAAGGACTTTAGAACTGGGGTGATGTGCTCTACTTTCCTGGTTCTAGTGAGGACGCGAGCGGCAGCGTTCTGGATCAGCTGCAGCTGTCTGATTGACTTTTTAGTGTCGGCTTCCTATCATAATATGCTCTGCAACTCACTTTCTACTCAGAGAGGTGGGGGCGCCAAACTCCAAAACCCCGGCGGGAACTGTTTCAAAATAAGACCCAGAACTGAGAGACAGAGAGTAAAACAACACACACAAACAGATATCTGTTTCACAGTGGACGCACCTGCAGATGGGAGCCAGAAAAGATCTGACTCACTTCTCTACAAGGGTGTACCATTTTTATTACAGAAGAACAAAGAACATATCACATGACTCCTCTCTCCTCCTTCTACATCTTGACAGATCATATATTTTCTCCAGGTCTCCTGACCGTACCATGAACTAGGGTTGTAACATGAACTAGAGTTATAACCGATCCTCCCTGCTTTCAGTTCATATCTTTACGCAAGAGTTTATTTACTTAAAACCTTAACCCCATAAAATACTGGTAAAGAGTCATGTTTTACTACCCTGAATAATATAAACAGGCCTATTTACTTCTAAAGCTTACTTAAAGATATAGTTAAAACATATGTACTGCATAATAAAAAATAGCCCCAAAAAAGTAGAATACAACAAATCCCTCTTTCAATCTATTTTCAAATAGATTGATCACTCCTCTGTACTTCTCCTTCAGGCTCCATGTGAGGGAGTAACAGATATTGACCTTGCATATTATCACCAACAGCTTTTTCAATACACTTTGTGAGCAATGAACGTATACAAGGAATACAGCAACATCCACATAACAACATAGTTGACACAAATACTGCTAAAGAAACCATTATAGACATTGCCAGAGTCTTCCATTTACCAAACATATTATTTAACAAATCGTCCCTCTTTCTAACATGATTATTCAAAATGAGAAGAGTGTCTGTTTTTTTTTTATCTTTACCTTTAAGCAATATATATATATATATTTTTTTTTTCTAATTTATTATTATTGTTTTTTATGTTTTAACCTAATTCTCAATATTCTTTTAGTAAAAAGCAAACTCTAGCAATTATCACCAACCCCAAAAGCATCCTACAAAAACCACATCATAATGAAAAAAGAATAAGTAAAACAAAAATTAGTAGTCAGTCAACCTGATTATACTTTAAACATCCCTTAAAATATTTTAGCTTATTACTAAAAAGTTTTATAAAACCGTAAAAACTGAATATTAAGAAAAAATCCTACAAATTAACTACTTAAAAATTCTTTGACACCCTCTTAGGCAGTGTCTAACAATCTGCACCTGTAAATAAAAATTGGTTAAACAACCTGTAAAATACAAGAAAAATGATTAATAAGTGTTCAGTCTTTATTATTTTGTTCTCTAGTCTTCGCTCTTGTTTATTTCTCTGGCAGCAGGCGGCTACCAGAGTGATGAAATGATTCAGTACAGTGGACTCTTTATTTTTCCCAATGTTACTGTCTTTTATGCAGATCGCCCTCACTGAAATGACAGTTACTTCATTAACTGAACATTTCCCCCAATAAACACAAATGCACAGACAGGCCCCGCCTCCAATAGCTTCCCCCACCGATTGTGAGGTGGTTAAAACCTGCTGTGAAATGTGTTAGATTTCTTGCGATCTTTTCTCTTCGGTATAATCCCTCTTCGAGAAAAGCAAGTCCAAATTGCTTATCTCGCCCAATTTTTTTTGCACATATAGATTACACTGGATGATTACAGCACCATCAACCAATCTTCTGGGTGTGCCAGGCCCCGCCTCCTGGCTTCGGCAGTCGACACCGCCTAGTCAGAACCGACACCACCCACTGCAAAGAGATTCTCCCAGGTCAGCAGAGAGCTGCTGCAGCGTGAGGGACAGGAGGGGGGTCGGAAGGAAGGAGGAGACCAGGCCCTTCAGATGCTGATGATCACTGCGAGGGTCCGGGTCAGGGTGCGGTGAAACCTGTGGTTCTCTGCCAGCTGTAACTTTAAGTTGAATTAGACCGCTCGATGACGCCCTGAGATTGCGGATGGTAAACAGTACCGAACTTGTGGGTTATTCCCATCTGTTCCTCAACCTGTCGGAGATGTTTATTTTTAAAATGTGTGCCATTGTCAGACCTGATCCTAGTCGGAAAGCCATGGCACGGAATCCAGTGGTTAATCAAAGATTTCACCACTGTCTGAGCATCCTCCCGTCTAGCAGGAAAAGCTGAAACCCACGAGGTCAGTGGATCAATCATCACTAACAGGTAACGGAAACCTCTAACAGGGGTCACCATATCTGTATAGTCGATAACGACCTCCTCGCCAGGCCTGCACAAGTCCTGGAAGGCGCCCATTTCTGGCTTGATAGTAGGCTTAGGATTAAATTGACCACACACCACACATTCACTCAAAAAACGCTTAATTAAATGTGGCAGGAAGGGATGCCACCAAAAACAAAGATTACGTTTCATCTGAGTGTATGACACATGTGCCACACCATGAGCCTCCTGAAAAAGGGTGGGTTTTAACGCGGCAGGTAAAACCAAACGGCCATCAGGCCCACGCCAAAAGCCATCAGAAAAAATCGCACCTCTATCCTTCCACACAGTTATCTCCTGCGACGCAGCAGCCTGCTGTGCCAACTTTACTTCCTCAGCAAAACTGTCTGACATTTCCTGTGCTGACGTGACAATCAGCTGCGTGTGGACATGTGACAGGTAACCTGCTGCTCCTTTCGCCGCCAAATCTGTTGCCCTATTTCCCCACGCGTCAACAGTGTCAGCCTTGCTGTGACCCCTACACTTAAGAACAGCGAGGTTAGCTGGTAACTGTACAACATCCAAAAGCTCCATAATATCTGCATGATGGTGTACAGGTTTACCAGTAGCAGTAACAAAGCCTGCTCTCTTCCACTGTGGTAATTCATAATGTATAACAGAAAACCCGTAGTTCGAATCAGTGTAAATCGTGACGTCTTTATCTCTTCCCCATTTGCATGCTTCAATAAGAGCCCTTATCTCAGCACGCTGTGCGCTCTGCTTGCCGTCCAGCTTCCCTGAAACGACAGTCTGTAGTGAATCTCCATTTTGCTCAACAACTGCAAAACCTGATCTCAACTGGCCCTGTCCATCTCTAAAACAACAACCATCTGTATAGAGCACAAAACCTGTAGGTAAGGGATCAGACCGTAAATCAGGACGTATTTTTTGAGCAACAGAATTCAGCCTGACACAGTCATGCTGCTCCCCAGAGGCGGTGATTTGGTCAGCCATGTTTATTCCTTCATGCGTAAAAATAATGTTTGGTGCCTCCAAAACTCTGCTAATCCGCTGCTGACGCAAAGTAGAAAGAGTAAACGTCTCAGAATTAACCAATGCCATGACTCCATGAGATGTCAAAATATTAAGTGGATAACCCCTGACAATGTGTGATGTTTTTTCCACTAGATGTGCAATTCCTGCTGCATGTCTCGTGCAAGGTGGCTGTCTCATTTCAATAGCTTGCAGCTTTATGCTAAGATACATAAGAATGTGTCTCTGACCACCTTTTTTCTGAAACAAAATCCCATTAACCACCCCATCTGTTTCTGATGTGTTAAGAAAAAATGGACATGTATAGTCAGGAGTGGCTAAATCAGCTGCTTGTGCTAGAGCCTGTTTCAACTTAATAAATGCCTCCTCAGCTGGTATGTCCCATTCTTATTTAGCATGCAGATTTTTCATCTCAAATGTGATGGGTGTGGTTTGCACTAGACCGACATCAGTGGGACCATCTGACCACAAAGAGTCAGGCACGACCTTTAAGGCCTCCACTGCATCAGGATGATCTGTTTTTTCTCTGCCATGATTTCTAGAAAGCTGCAAATGTTCCAGAATGGTAGTATCAGAGAGCTGCGTGTCTATTTTGTACATCTGAGTAGAAGGAGAAAAAGAGACTGAAGGTATCTGGGTAGGAACCCAATCCTTTAATTCAACTCCCCTTTTAACCATTCCCCCCAAATCTTTAGCTTGATGTTTCGGATGCAACAAAAGCGATATGTGTGGAAGCGCTTCAGCTTCCATCATATACCATTTATGCTGCTCTGAAGTCAGATCAGCATACAGTGCAACACCCTCTTTCCCCACAAAGCATGGACCCGAAGCCACAGACCAACTTTGGCCTTCAAGTTCTGTTTCAAATTGTTCCTGATATAAAGTAGGATCGCCTCTCTCATAGAGGAAGGTCACATGGAACGGGTCAGGCGGTGGAACAAAAGGCTGGAGTTCAAGCAGCCAAGGCTTCCAGCATCTCAGAAATTTAGCCGCAGAAGATTCATGTGCAGACATCGTAGTCAATCTGGCCCAGAAAATATCAGCCACTTGTGAAGTGTCATCCTTCAGCAAAAATTGACCACTCATGGTATCACAGCAATGCGTATGTCCATTCGGAAAAGTCACCATAAGTCCATCAGGGGTACATAGGATCGAAGCACCAAGTTTGATAAGCAGATCTCTGCCTAACAAGTTGACAGGCGTGGTTTGAGCAATGACAAAAGGATGTGATAGTCTTTGATCCCCCACTGAAACAGGCAATGGTTGAGTGATAGGGAGAATCATTGGAGCCCCAGAGATTCCAATCACAGACACTGTGTTCCCAGAAAAATTGACGTCTGGTAAAACTCTGTCCAACGTGCTGAAAGTAGCACCAGTGTCGACAAGGAATGGCAATGAATGTCCATGTACGTCTATTGTGAGCATCGGATCCCCCTTTGTCCTGCTCACTAAGGTACTCTGTGGGCATTGTCAATACTGAGGTCCACTCTGTCCTCCTGGATAGGAGGGAGGAGCCATATGCTGATTCGGAGCCATATGTAGAGGTGGCTGACCGGGAGGTATAGCGCCCCCTTGTGGGTGTGGGCACTCCCTCACCCAGTGTTCATTGGAGCCACACCTGTGACAACCGTTAGCACCTGGCTGCCCTCTCCCCATGCCTCTAAAATCCCCAAACCTGGCCCTGCCACGTGACCTGCCACGGGGCTGCCATGTCCTATAAGGAGCAGTAAATGGCGGATTCGGCGCAGCTCCAGCATACATCACAGGAAAAGAAGGCAGCACTGTCGCTGATCCAACAGTTGGTGCTGCTTCAGCCACCATCTGCTTCACTTTTTTAGACTGATACAAGTCAGTCAATTTATTCTGAGCCTCTTTTAACTGTAGCTTTAACAAAGCAGTCTCCATTTTCTTATTCTCCTCAGCGTCCTTTAACGCAGAATCTTGCACGTCTTGTAAATAATATGTTACGTGTCTTTCCCATGTAGGCTGATCATAAATGTGTGAATCAGGATTCCGTTTCATTAATGTAGCAACAGACTCTGGCATGCCTGCTAAAACTGCTTCTGTAAACCAAATCCGATTGTTCCCGGATCTCGAGGGTGTTCCCCAGTAACGGCAACCCATTTATCTTTACATTTTGCCATATGTTCTGCGGGAGTAACATCAGTTGACCAGGGAAATTTCAAAATTTTAGACGCGGGCGGAGTAGGATATTTTCTTCTGACCCACTCGGCAAGATCATGTGCATGATGCGTGAATGGGGCTTCATCAAGTACACGTGCTAACTGGCACTGGAGCATCATCTCATTATAATCTGTCAATGTCAACATCCTACCCATAATGGCTTTCCAATCTCCCACCGCTAGGGTTTGCCCTGAAGTCAGCTGATTTAATTTATTTATCCAACAGTTTCCTCCACCAGTCAAAGCAGGGAGTTGCAGAAGGATGGCAGATATGTCAGCCATCTTCCATGGTTTGTAAATTACTGAACCATCTGATGCTCCCACTAAAGGAAGCATTAAATCAGGGCCCCCACATGCCCCTAGTGGCAACTTAGATCTGGTATTCTTAAATGGTCCCTCACTCCCCTTGTCCCCCAACGTCTGCATATTTTCGACCTGTACAACTGCTGCACATTCATCACGTTGACTGGGGCTGGCACTCCCTGAAAGGTCTGCAGCTTGCCCCCTTACCACAGATGCTAATCTTTCCTGATCCTGCAGCACCTCATCCATCTGTCGCTGAACTTTAGTTAACCTGTGTTCGTGCTGCTCCATCTCGTCCATCAATTTAGCATTATACGCCAAGACCAATTTATCGGTGTCCTGTTCTACTTTGTTGCTAACTAATTTTAGTAGCTGTCGCTTTTCCTCCCCAGTACACATTCTGTGAGAGACTCCGCTTATAATCCCCTCGGGCACCATGACGAGCCCACATGGCCGTCATAAGGCCTTGGAACTGGTTTTTATCTTTTTTACCGGGCTTATCAACTAAAACAGAATATAATTTAGAAATGTATACTAACAATTGGGCATCTAAAGTGCGCCAGTTTTGTCCCTGTGGAGCAGAAAGTAATTTATATTCGGCTGCCATCGAAAAATTCGTAACAAAAATCCAAAATGGATTAAAATTTAACAAAGTAGGTTATTTGTATTAACTCTATAAATTATTTATTTTAATTGATAAACTATCAATTCGTAGGCCCAAATTTATCCCAATATTAATGCAGTTAACAGTAAAGGCAGGCACAGTTTTTATTTATTTAATTTTCATTTATTTCTTTTTATAGTGAAGGGGTTTATGTATTATTTAGTCATGCAACATTAACCTTAATAATGTTTTAGGCAAAGCCGAAACGAAGGAAAGCTAAAAAGGTTTATAACGCACTGTTTATCTTATCATTAATTTATTTATATACGGAGATTATTGCCGTTTCGTCTAAAAATCAAAGAATTCCTAATAGAGTCCGGCCTGCGCCAAAACCCGGGACGCACACTTCGGCAAAACACACGAAGAAATAGAATTCTCCCAATATAAAGCAATTTTTATTTATCATTAAAACATATACCGAAAGAAATACATTTAAAACTCGCTTTGCAACACAAAATCGTCAACAGTTTGCTCAAAAAAAAAAAAAAACTCCGCCGGACTGACAGATCAAAGTCCGGCCCAATAAGACTTCCGGGTCACACCGCGGAATGAATACGCCGGTGCACAGATGACTAATTCTTCACTACGATGTTAAACTTAACAAACCGTACTCATAAGTAAACCAACCAAAGACAAGAACAAAATGCCTCCAACAAAACCACACTTCACCATCAATACTCGAATGACTGTTTAACCGAGCCAAATAAATACAGTTCGGAAGCTAAGCTACCAGAGATTAGCTGTCATCATGAGCAACCTAGCTCAACCGGAAGCCAAACGTGACCGCTCCGTTACCATAAAAAAGTTATTTTATATATATTCTAAAGAGTTTACTACCAGTTATCCATAATAACAGTCCTATATATATGTGTTAGACAATGCTTTAGACGTGTTTACGTAGTTGCACAAGGTTGAACGCCTTTATTTCCAGGCGAGACTCATCCAAACTGTATGTTAGCCGTAAGCTAGCTTATGGTGGTACTTTAGCTGACTGAAAATGATATTCCCTTATTCCTCTACAATGTCAAGCTTCTACGCTTATTGTCTATACAAGAAGCGCGGGCATTGTCTAGGCGTTTAAGATTCGCAGAGGAATTATGGTTTTAGATTCAGTCGGTTAGTTCCCCTAAATGAGAAGTTTATATGAGGCCGGTGTGCAAAAAGCTACATGGTAGCTCTTTTTTCCGTTACCTCCACTTCTCCAATCACACACACAGTCACACTAGAAAGAAAGAAAGTACAACAATTTTACAATTTCATCAAACACTAACCTCTACCGGAGCCACCTAAAGCCGGACCTTTAAACACAATCCAATTCACGTGGCTCAAACGTGCGTTTGGAAGATACGCCGGCCTCTCCAAGGGAATCCGTCTCGACACAGAGAGCACACAGGCTCTGCTGCTGTCTACTTTTCCCGTTTGCCAGCCTTGGAGAATTCCGGCAGCGTCCTACCGGAGGCGAGGCGGCCAACCCTCAAGCCCTGGTCCGCATTTTGGTCGGCCCTCAACCGAAAGAACAACACGTCAACATTAAATGGAGAACGTTTAAATCGATCAATACCTATTAATTTGGTGTTAGCGCTTTCCAGATTGATACAAAACCACCCGGGTGTTGATTAGCAAGGATCAATCCAGTCGCTCTCCGATTCTCTGTTGAACTCAAAGAAAAAACACAAAATTACTATAATTGCCACAAACACATGTATCAATCAGTTATGCCACACTCATTACTCACACTCAATCTCTCCCAGCCCTGAGAAAACTCAAAACCAAATCAAATGCCCGCATTCTCCACCATTTTGTCGGCTTCCTATCATAATATGCTCTGCAACTCACTTTCTACTCAGAGAGGTGGGGGCGCCGAACTCCAAAACCCCGGCGGGAACTGTTTCAAAATAAGACCCAGAACTGAGAGACAGAGAGTAAAACAACACACACAAACAGATATCTGTTTCACACTGGACGCACCTGCAGATGGGAGCCAGAAAAGATCTGACTCACTTCTCTACAAGGGTGTACCATTTTTATTACAGAAGAACAAAGAACATATCACATGACTCCTCTCTCCTCCTTCTACATCTTGACAGATCATATATTTTCTCCAGGTCTCCTGACCGTACCATGAACTAGGGTTGTAACATGAACTAGAGTTATAACCGATCCTCCCTGCTTTCAGTTCATATCTTTACGCAAGAGTTTATTTACTTAAAACCTTAACCCCATAAAATACTGGTAAAGAGTCATGTTTTACTACCCTGAATAATATAAACAGGCCTATTTACTTCTAAAGCTTACTTAAAGATATAGTTAAAACATATGTACTGCATAATAAAAAATAGCCCCAAAAAAGTAGAATACAACATTAGGCAGACCTGTGAAGATGCTGTTGCAGTAATCAATCCGACTAAAGATAAACGCATGGATTAGTTTTTCTAGGTCGTGTTGCAAAATCAGTCCTTTAATCCTAGAGATGTTCTTCAGGTGATAGAACGCTGACCTTGTTATTGCCTTTATGTGACCCTGGAGGTTCAGGTCTGAGTCCATTACTACACCTAGGTTACGAACCTGATCAGTAGTTTCTAGCTGTATTAATTGAAGCTGTGTGCTGACTCTTGATCGTTCCTCCTTGGGTCCAAAAATAATCACTTCAGTTTTGTTTCTATTCAGCTGGAGAAAGTTATGGCACATCCATCCATTTATTTGGTCAATGCATTGATTTAGGGTTTGAATGGGTTCAGAGTCACCTGGTGACATTGTAATGTAGAGCTGAGTGTCATCTGCGTAGTTATGGTAGCTAATGTTATTGGTCGCTATAATCTTGCCTAGTGGGAGCATGTAGATATTAAATAAGAGGGGCCCCAGGATGGAGCCCTGGGGCACCCCAGATGTGATTTCTGTTCGTTCTGATGAAAAGTTTCCTATTGAAACATAGAAGTCCCTGTTCTTTAGGTAAGACTCGAACCAGTCAAGTACTGTACCAGAGAGTCCGACCCAGCTCTCCAGTCGTTCCAATAAAATATCATGATCAACAGTGTCAAATGCTGCACTGAGGTCCAACAGAACCAGCACTGTGGTTCTTCCACAGTCTGTATTTATGCGGATGTCATTAAATACTTTGACGAGGACAGTCTCGGTGCTGTGGTGAGCGCGGAAACCAGACTGAAAAGCATCAAAACGGTTTGTCGTTGTTATGAAGCCATTTAACTGCTGAAACACAGCTTTTTCAATAATCTTACTGATGAATGGGAGATTAGAGATTGGCCTGTAGTTCTGCATTAACGTGTTGTCCAGATTTTTCTTCTTTAGCAGTGGTTTAATAACTGCTGTTTTTAAAGCCTGAGGGAAGACACCTGATAGCAGTGATGAGTTCACTATTTGAACAAGATCAGAACCAATAACAGGAAGAACTTTCTTTAGAAAAGCTGTGGGTAGGATATCAAGACAGCAGGAGGAGGAGCTTAATTGGATAATGATTTTTTCAAGGCTGTTCTGGTTTAATTCGTGGAATTCAGACATTTTCTCTACATTGTTGTTGATTGGGGATGGCACTGGTTGTGGGTTCGATATTGAGGTACAGATTGACCGTCTAATTGTTAGAATCTTTTCAGTGAAAAAGCTGGCAAATTCATTGCAGGCCCTGGTAGAGTTTAGTTCTGGGGCTACTGTCACTAAAGGATTAGTTAGTCTTTCCACTGTTGCAAATAGAGTCCGTGCATTCTTAATGTTTCTGTTGATGATTTCAGAAAAGAACGATTCCCTAGCATCTTTTATAGTTAGCTGATATCTATTCAGTCTCTCTTTGTAGATCTCACAGTGAACCTGGAGTCGAGTTTTCCGCCATTTTCTCTCGGCTCGTCGACACTCTCTTTTTTCACTACGTACCAGTGGATTACTTGTCCACGGAGACTTCTTTCTACCTGAGACTACTTTCACTTTAGTTGGAGCAATGGAATCCATGATGTCTAAGATTTTCGCAAGGAAATTATCTACCAACTTATCTACTGAGTTTGAGTTGGGAGATGAGGGGGATGTGGTGGAAGGATAAATACGTTTAAAGGTTTCTACTGAACTGTCCCCTAGAAAACGCTTTTTTATAGTGGTCTTACTGTGGCTGGATAATTTAGCAGAGATGGTACTTTGAAAGAAAACACAAATGGTCAGATAATGCAATATTAATTACAGAGATGTCAGAAATATTTAAACCTTTGCTGATAATTAAGTCCAGAGTGTGTCCTTTATTGTGTGTTGGTTGTTTGACATGCTGGATCAGTCCGAAGTTGTGGAGAGTATCATCTAATGTTTTTGCTTGTCTATCTTGGGTTGTCGGTATGGATGTTAAAGTCCCCCACGATGATTAGTTGGTCATAGTCGATACATATTACAGACAGAAGGTCATTGAAATCATTAAAGAAGTTAGAGTTAAGTTTTGGTGGTTTATATAAACTTAGAAATAACGCTTTGTTAGGCTCATTTATCTGGGTGGCTAGGTATTCAAAAGATTCAAACGCGCCCAGAGTAACCTTTTTAAAGTTCATTGAGTTGTGAAAGATGGTGGCTACACCTCCACCTCGTTTGTTTTTTCTGTTCTCGCTTAAGAAATTATAATTTGGAGGACTGGATTCTATTAATGAAGTTGTTTCGTTATTTTCATCTAGCCAAGTTTCTGATAAAAAAAGGGCGTGTAAATTATGCTCAGTGATGAAGTCATTGATAAGAAAAGACTTCCCGGATAGAGATCTAATGTTTAATAAAGCTAACTTAAGTATCGTGATGATGGGCAGCTGAACCTTCTGACAGGTTATCAATTTGAGATTTTGTTTAATATGAGAGCGTGTGGTTAACGGTTTATGTTTCCTGCTGCTGATAATCACTGAAATAGCCTCAGGGGTGCCGGGTGAATTCTGAGAGACGGTAGGGGTGGATTTATTGCCCGGTTCCCTCAAATATCAGATATATGTAAAAATCAATGGGGGGAAGCTCCCAGGCTTATGGACACTAGTCCCAGGCGTTTGGTGTAGTCTAAGTTTAGGTGTTAATTGTGTCCCAAATTTGATTTGCTCGTTCAGTCTGTCTGTAAAGTTTCTAAATGGAGACTCATTTGATGTGGCTGAGTCACAGGAAGATGAAGACTTAATCTCTGATGGTTGTTTATCTGTTCGGTCCTGTGGTGTCATCATGACTTGCTGTTTTTGTTCTCTGATATCCATGGGCGCCTCAAGGTCAGCTTTTGGGAGCAAGTGTTTTGCTTTCTGATGTTGATAAGAAAAAATGTTGGCTGCTAACAGCTTTACTCCGGACCTGTTCAAATAGCGCATCCCTGCTTTGAACAGATGATTAGCACTTCCAAATACTTTGAAATTATTAATAAATGTGAACGACTTCTCAGCTGATTGTTTCTTCAACCATTTATGGAGCATGCGGAGTCTGCTAAATCTTTCATCATTCCCTTCAGGGACTGGTCCGCTGATGAGGATGTTTACGTTAAGTCCATCAAGTCTCTGTAGGAGATCAGAAAAGTCTCTCTTCAGTATCTCTGATTGTCTCATCGCGATATCTGCTGATCCAGCGTGAATGACGAGCTTTTCCAAAGCAGGATGTTGGTCCAAGATTTTAGGGATTTTTTCTGATATTTCTCTCACTGTATTTTTGTAGCAGCTATAAACTTTGGTATTCTTGCTACAAAAAGCCTCAATTCCATTAATTGATCCGTCTTGTATGATAACAGTCTTTGCTGGGGGCGCTCTTACTTTATGTGTCCGTTTGATGCGGCTGGGTTTCTCCTGGTGCCTTTGACTGGTCCTGGGGGATGCGTCATCTTTCGGGGAACTCAAGGCTGCGAATCTGTTTTTCAGCGGGATTCCAGGTGGAGAAATATCTCTTGTTTTTGGCTGAAACCTCTTTTGTTCACTTTTAGCAGAAGCGGCAGTTCTGGGTTCAGAGGTTTCTCTGTGTCGGAGTTTCTTTTGTTTTTTCTTCCTTGGAGAACGGGCTGGGGTTGATTTCATGCGTTTTAAAGCTGGCCAGTGTTCATTATAGTGCGGAGTTCTGCCGCTCAGACGCCTGTAGGGAGTCTCTGTGACACGGTTAGACCGACATGACACAGGGCTGTTTGTATTCAAAGGTAAAGTTGTTTCATTTTGTCCATAATCAGCGTGGAGATCAAAATTAATTTCCAGATGACGTAGCTTCGTTTCAATGCCCTCAATTCTGTGGAGCAGTTTTTCAAAATCCTCAGCTGAGCAAAAAGCCATGTTGATAAGTCCATAGAAAAGTAATCCAAGAAGAGATCTGGTCCAATACAGTAACTCCAGGGGCTGGGTAGATAAAGTAACTAAGAAAAAGTTAAGAAAGAAAACAAGAAAAGCAAACAGAAAAGAAAATAAGTGAACGGATCTGGAGAGAGACAGAGAGCAGCTGCTCCTCCTTCAGCAGAGTAGAAGTCTCACAGGTTTGTGTAGAAAGTTTTACCCAGTTTTACCTTGCAAAATAGCTGAGATAGCTATTTAGTCTATATAGATTGGCTGATGAGTCTGAAACTTGAAGTTGAAGGAATAATGATCAAGGATGTGAGTGAGAAGAGAAGCGGAAATTCTGGAATAAACTAGATGATGTGATGTAGTTTATCCCCAGAGTTGAGAGAGTGATGATTAGTGCAGATTTTTACGGACATGTTGGTGAAGAGGTCAGGATGAAGTGATGGGTAGGTTTGGTATCCAGGTTTGGTGGGCAGGAAGTGCTCCCAGATCACTGGACAGCTACAGCTAATGTGATTAGGGAGACAGGTAGGAGGGTACTTCCTGTGTCATCTAGAAGGACTAAAGTACATAAGGAGACTTGGTGGTGGAACGGTAAAATACAGGAGCACATACAGAGAAAGAAGTTAGCTAAGAAGAAGTGGGACACTGAGAGGACCGAGGAGAGACAGGAGTACAGGGAGATGCACCGTATGGTGAAGGTAGAGGTGACAAAGGCCAAAAAAGGGCGTATGATGACCTGTATGTTAGGTTGGACAGTAAGGAGGCAAAGTATGATTTGTACAGGTTGGCGAGGCAGAGAGATAGAGATGGAAAGGGTGTGTAACAGGTTAGGGTGATTAAAGATAGGGATGGAAATGTACTGACAGGTGCCAAGTGGGTGATGGGAAGATGGAAAGAGTACTTTGAAGAGCTGATGAATGAGGAAAATGAGAGATAATGTAGAGTAGAAGAAGCTATTTTTGCTTTAGGGATGCTGACGGAGAAGTATAGAGAAGGTCAGAGGGAGCTGCATTGTGTCTTTGTAGATTTAGAGAAGGCGGTCCCGAGAGAAGAACTGTGGTATTGCATGAGATGGTCTAGAGTGGCAAAGAAGTATATTACAGTGTTGCAGAACATGTATGAGAGCTGTGAGACAGCAGTGAGGTGTGCTGTAGGAGTGACAGGGGAGTTCAAGGTGGAGCTGGGACTGTAACAAGGATCGGCTCTAAGCCCCTACTTGTTTGCTTTGGTGATGGACAGGCTGACAGATGAGGTTGGAGAGGAGTCTCCATGGACTAAGATGTTTGCAGATGACATTGTGATCTGCGGTGAGGGCAGGATGCAGATAGAGGAAAAGCTAGAGAGGTGGAGTATGCAATGGAAAAGAGAGGAATGAAGATTAGTCACAGCAAGACCAAATTCATGTGTGTAAATGAGAGAGACACAAGTGGAACGGTGAAGTTACAGGGAGTGGAAGTAAAGAAGGTAGAGGACTTTAAGTACTTGGGCTCAAAGGTACAGAGCAACAGAGTGTGGGAAGGTGGTGAAGAAGCATGTCCAGGCTGGTTGGAATGGGTGGAGAAAAATGTCAGGTGTAATGTTTGATAAAAAGGTTTCAGAAAGAATTAAAGGAAAGGTCTACAAGACAGTAGTGAGACAAGCAATGTTGCATGGTTTAGAGACAGTACCAATGAAGAAAAGACAGGAGGCAGAACTGGAGGTTGCAGAACTCAAGATGTTGAGATTCTCTTTGGGAGTGACAGGGATGGAGGCCCAGAGGACAGGACTAAATGGAGACAGACGATTCACTGTGGCGACCCCTGAAGGGAAAAGCCAAAAGTGAAGAAGAGATACTTAGCTTACCACCTGCTGGGGCTAGGGCATCAATCTTATAGGGGCCTATCAAATCTTTAGTTCAACGCTCACTACGCATGTTTCAAGAAACATCATCTCACCACTGCTGTTCTTTACTCTACTGTGGTGCTTGTGAATGCTCTGATATGTTAAGGCTCTGCAGCAACAAATCCCCGTCTGAACTTGCTGCTGCGTCTTACTGCGCATGATTTATTTAATATATTGATTATTAAAGGTGCCCTGCCACGCGTATTTCATTACTTTTGTTGTAATTTCTGAAGTTTACCATGGACCCTGTAACATTTTTTGTGGAAAAAATGCCTTGGTTACCTTGTTTGAGAGATTGACAGAGAACAAACACTTCCTGCCTCACTAGCAGCGAGCAAAGATGTACAGCGCTCACCACAGCGTTCTTCAAGTATTCCAACGTCATCCGACTCATCTCCACCAATTGATTCCCCCTTTAGAAATTTATCAGATAAACTGAAGGCACAAATTAGAATTGGGACACAGCTAACACCGAAACTTGGACTTACATCAGGCCTCTGGGACTAACACTGGATGTATTCCGCCCATGCCCCAACTGGTAATAACAGACATCTGATATAGAAGGCAACCGGACAGTAAATACACTCCCATCGTCTCCCAGAAGTTTCCTGGCCTCCATGAAAGTAGTATTCAAGTCCTTATAAGCAGCATAAAACAAAAAACTAAAGCCAAACTCTCTCATATTAAACCAAATCTCAAATTGATCACCTGTCAGAAGGTACAGCTAGCCATCATAAACCACTTAAATTAGCTGTATTAAACATCAGGTATTTATCAGGAAAGTCATTTCTAATCAATGAATTCATCACTTAACATAATATAAACGCTGTTGGAAACACAGCAATGGTTACCGGACCAAAACACAGACCTCCCACCGGTAGGAGTGCTGAGTGCACAATCCACTCAATCCTCTCCTTGCTGCTGCTCCGCCGGCCTGCTGCTGTGCCGCTGACCTGCCGAAACGGTAGCCAAGACCCGCTGAGAGGATTGCTCCCCCGCGAAATGAGAGCGGTCCGTGGGGGAACTACGTTTCGAGCTAACGGTGGCTAGCAGCCGCATCCAAAGCCTCACTTAGCACCCCACACAGCTGCTGCTAATTGACCAGCTACAACAGCTGGTTTCTCTGCTTCAACGCAGGTATTTTCAGACGACGGAGCTAGCCTTCCCTGGATGTCTAAGAAATGTTCACATAAGGTTGTCTGGGCAGAGATAAATTATCTTAAGATAAACAATTTAAGGTTTATTTTAATTGTGTATTTCACCAGGGTTTTGCTGCATTTGTAAGAAGTCATCCTTCAATTATTTGGGTATGAGCAGTGTTTTTAAAGGTTTATGACCAACTGATAGTCATTTTAAATAATGCAACATGAGTTAATCCTTCCGACCGGAGTTTTGCTTTATTCTTTGGTGCTAATCTAAAGCAGAGTAGCTATGAGGTTTGCTAGTAGACAGCCAGGGCTTCATAAACAATAAAGATTGCTAATTAGGGTATTCAAAATACAGATCGGCTTTAAAACAGACAGTTTAAATACCGAAAACTAATAGTTTAAGTCGTTTTTGAAACCACCTTCTTAGTATGTCGAAGTGGCAATCTATACAATACAATCAGTTCTCCAAAAGGTTAAATTCCCCAAATGGTTAAATGAAACATTACTTCCTCCAAATAATGTTTTCTGTCTTCACTTCTGCTTTGCATTGTGAATTGGTGGTTTGAAAACAAACCAAAAGGTACTAATTAGTCTTAAACTAATTACAATTAGTTCACACTAACTTAGCTTCACTCCCAAAACTCTTCAATAAAGCCTTGGTCTTTGAGCATACATATTCTTACTGAACTGTGACATCACGATGAATTTATTGGTTATTGTTTCTACTTCTTTGCATATTTGTCCATTTTACTGTTTTAACTTTGGTAGTTAGTTTTATTATTCATTCTTCCTTTTTCTTAGTAGTTTAGTTGGGTTTTACTAGCTTAGTGACTTTGTTGATTAAAGCATTAACAGAAGGTTGAATTATTTTGTAATAAACTCTTGTATTTTGGAAAGTCACTGTTGTGACATTGTTCCACATACATGGTAAGTAACTTGCTGTTCAAAGAACGCTAAGAACTTCCTTAATCTATTGTTTAATGATCTCAGCCTTATCAGGCAGGTAATCATAAACACTAACTGAGACTGAACCATTTGGCTATTATTATTATTATTATTATTATTATTATTATTATTATTATTATTATTATTATTATTATTATTATTATTATTATTATTATTATTATTATTATTAATTTTCTGGATTCCAGGTGGTGTCCCAAACTTGGTAATTTGTACATAAAATTATGAATCTTATTAATAATTGCCGTAAGCGATTATACATAATTATTCATAGCCACAACCTACCTATCTTAGTCACAGCAATGCCCTTTTTATCAGAAACCTGGCTAGAGGTAAATAGTGAAACATCTGCATTGATAGAATCTACTCCTCCAAATTACATTTTTTTAAGTGAGAGCAGGAAACACAGACGAGGTGGAGGCATAGCCAAAATTTTTCCTTACTCAATGAACTTAAAAAAGGTATCCCTAGGCACATCTGACTCTTTTGAATACCTAGCCACCCAGATAAATGAGCCTAATAAAGCTGTATTTATAAGTTTATATAAACCCCCAAAACTTAACTCTAAAGTCTTTAATGATTCCAGCTACCTTCTTTCATGTAATGTGTATCGATTATAACCAATTAATCATTGTGGGGGACTTCAACACACATACCAACAACCCCCAAGATAGAGTACCAAAAACATTAGGTGACACTCTTCATAACTTTGGCTTGACCCAGCATGCCAAACAACCAACACACAATCGAGGACACACTCTGGAATTAATTATCAGCAAAGGTTTAAATATAGCTGACATCTCAGCAATTGACATTGCATTATCTGACCATTTCTTATTTAATATATACATGCTCCCACTAGCCCAGATTATAACAACCAATAAGATTAGCTACCATAACTATGCAAATGATACTCAGCTCTATATCACAATGTCACCAGGTGACTTCAAACACATCCAAATCCTAAGGGGCGCTCCGTCTGTCTCGGTTGTTGTGTCTTGGGCAAGACACTTCACCCACCTTGCCTGCTGTTGGTGGTCAGAGTGGCGCCTGCATGTACAGCAGCCTCGCTTCCGTCAGCATGCCCCAGGGCTAAAGTGTAACTCACCACCATCAGCGTGTGAATGTGTGCATGAATGACTGAATGTAGTGTAAAGCGATTTGTTGTCTTCTGACTGAAAAAGCGCTATACAAATGCTCCCACAGCCACAGGGCTACAATATAGTTCATCACCATCAGCGTGTGAATGGATGAATGACTGAATGTAGTGTAAAGTGCTTTATCGTCCTCTGATTGAAAAAGCTCTATACAAATGCAGGCCAAAAGTAAATGGATCTACCAAATCAATGGATGGAAGTGCCATAACTTTCTCCAGCTGAACAGAAACAAAACAGAATGAATTACTTTTGGAACCTAAAGAGGAATGATCAAGAGTCAGCACACAGTTTCAGTTAATACAGCTAGAAAATACTGATCAGGCCTGAAATCTAGGTGTAGTAATGGACTCAGATCTGAACCTCTAGGGTCACATAAAGGCCATAACAAGGTCAGCCTTCTATCACCTGAAGAGCATTTCTAGGATTAAAGGACTCATTATAAACTGTCCCAGACAAATCAGGTCCTCTAATTCCAGTCTACTCAACATCCCTAGAATTAGAACCAAACATGGAGAAGCAGCTTTCAGTTTCTATGCTCCTCTAATCTGGAACAAACTTCTAGACAACTGCAAAGCTGCTGAAACCCTGAGTTCTTTTAAATCACGGCTAAAAGCTAATCTGTTTAGAGCTGCCTTTGAGTAATGATTTCATGTATCATATGTTTTGTGTGTGCTTCATGCTTTATTGCTGTTTTTACTTTATCCTAAATTCATGTAATGCTTTTTTAAAAAAGGTTTTTGGGCCTGAGTGGCCTTTATTGACAGTGGACAGAGTTCTGAAGGGGGAGAGAGGTGGGAGAAGACACGTGGCAAAGGTCGCCCGGGACGGGACTCAAACCGGGGACAGCCGCGTCGAGGACCGAGGCCTCCACACATGGGGCGCCCGCTCCAACCACTACGCCACACAACACCCCATCATGTAATGTTTTTAAATGTCATATGCTTTGTCTATGTTTCATTGCTATTTTTGCTTTATCCCCTAATCATGTAAAGTACCTTGAATTACCTTGTTGTTGAAAGTATACTATACAAAAAAAATTGCCTTGGCTTGCCTTACAGCTGCCTTCAATCAATAGTTTGGTAACTTTTCTTCACTTTTCTCTGTTATGCTACTGCAGCGTACTCTTTTTTTTTATCTTGTAAAGATTTTTTAAATGTGTGTTCACTTAAATTTCCTATAGAAATAAACTTGCATTGCCTTGCCTTGATGCTTCTGATCTGCTGAAGACATCCCTAGCTGTTGTATATTTAATAATATGCTGTAATGTAATTAGAAATGATGTCTAAGATGCAGGAAAAAGAAACTAAAATCCTCACTGAAGACTGATGTAAAAAATCTGAGGTTTCTCATTAACTCTGATTCCAATATCAAGAGTGACTTAGGTACATATATGGTGAAAATCTATACAATAATAAAAGATTGCATACCACAACTGGTGGTTTATATGTCATGAAATGAGTTATATAGTATTATTGCACATCTGTTTCAGTGTCTGAATAAATTAAATTCAAATACACTCATTGTTATCAACTGCTATGACAGTTGATAACAATGTGTGCATGATAGTAGTTGCCAGCCTGCCCACTAGGCACATCAGTTATCAGATGTTAATGTTTTTGATTTCTGAAGTAACACACTGCCACATAATGTCATTCACATATATGATTCTTCTAAAGTAAATGTAATACTACACCTACCTCATGTTGCTATGTGAGATAGTTTCAATCTCTTGGATATTCACCTCTATAAATAATGTAGAAGAACATTCTCATCATATATCCAGAAGATGATTTCTCTCTTTACGTAATCTTCCAAAGCAAGTGACCTGTGTATCTTGGTGGTTAATCATTTTTACCTGGTTGCAGTTCTTTTGTATGTCCACGCTTCAACGGCCTGACTGGCAATGTTACGTCAGTTTTATGTGGTGAAAATACTGGGGAATGTTGAAACATCCCAGAATGCCTCTTGTAATGTATGTTATGTGTTTTCTCCTTTTTCCTGCAGTTTATGATTGCCGTTGAATGCAAAGTGTCTGTCGGTGATCCTCATGAATGCCGAAGTAGCTCATTGACTGAGAAATGGCTCTTGTTAGCAGTTGGGTAAGCAGCAATAGAAATATAAGCACTTAAACTATTTATTCATACAGACTGCACTGCACAGGATTTTTGAAAATAAAGATGCGTGCGTGCGTGTGTGTGTGTGTGTGTGTATGTGTTGGCGTGTGCGTGCGTGTGTGCTCCTGTCAGGGGCGGAAATCCCATTTCATTTTTGGGGGGGACAATACACAGTAAAATTTTAGGGAGTAATTTTTTGGGGGGACATGAAAGAATACCTCTTTCCTGCTTCTTTGCAACTTGCCTTGCAGGGTGGGCCTTCAGCATGTTAAATAATGTTATGGAATGTTACATAATATTATATCATGATCCTTTAAAGATCTCATGACACGAAACTGACTTCATGTAAATGTATTATGACATAATTAATCTTGTCAAAGTATGTGGTTGTGTAAATTTATGAGCCGAACAGACTTAATTTTACGCGATAATTAGAGTTTCAAAAATATTAGCTTAAAAACTACTTCAAAACTACGTCTCCATGTGACGTCAGCGACAGAACCGCTCAGGCTGGACAGTCCGAAAACTCCGCTGTCAGGCATGATGGAGGCGTTCATATTTGAAGGCTCGGAAGATTCTTCCTCCAGTTTTAGCCTTGAGATGGTTTTAGAGGTGGAAAATGCAGCCGGTTCTGGTGCCTCTAGAGGTGGTGGTGGCCTAAACCGCACAGGTACAAGCAGTACAGAATGACTGAGATGGGACAAGAAAGCGGGTCAGAAAAGCTAGTGGTATAAGTGACAGTGGGAGAAGTGACGTCAGGGAAACACAGGTTGGTAAGGATTAGAAATAACTTTTAATCGTGCCTTATTTTCAAATAATTAACAAAATGATATAAATGAGCATAATATTAACGTGGTGAGTTTATTAGTGACCTGAAAAATAAACATTAGCCTACATAATGTAAATATGGTAAATCAGTTTTAAAACTTAAAATAATCAACTAGTCCAGACGTACTTATTTATAAGGTCTGAGACTGGTATCGGAAAAATTAAATCATATTGTAGGCAGACATTCAAGGCAAACAACAAGTAGCCTAAGACTTGCTTCATTACAATTCTTCTTTATTGTACCAATTTATTAGTTTCACGTGAAACACGTTTGTTATTTAATTTCTTTGTCAGACTCACTAAATAGAGTTTGAATTATTCATAATTATAGAAAAACTGCTTTGAATAACTGTCTCTTCTCGACAAGGTCATCAGTTTGTTTTTAAAACTGCCGGGGACAGTTGTTGATTATTAATATAGCCTATAATTATTCAGCTGTTGGCTATATAGGCTATATGTGCAATAATAAAACGCGTTCCCTTTGCAACCCTTGCCTTTCTGTGCGGGGAAACTTTAACTAACAGTTCAGAGTCCTGCAATGGGGCGGGTACTCGCGGGTGGAAAATTCCAAAGCAATAAAAGAGAAATAATTAATTCTACTATAATTTACATTAAATCAGGGATCCGTTATTTTCTGTCTTTGACGTTTTTTGTTTTATTTTGAAAAAATCTGAAACATTCAATTCAATTCAATTCAGTTTATTTATATAGCCCCAATTCACAACAGATGTCATCTCAAGGCACTTAACAAGAAGTCATTTCAATACATTTATACAAAAATTCCAATGAGTTAAAAAGTTTCCTATTTAAGGAATCCCAGCAGATTGCGTCAGTCATTGGCGTGAGGTTGGGCCCCGTTGATGCAGACTTTCCAACCACAGCAATCCTTCAGCAATCCCTCATACTGAGCAAGCATGTAACGACGGTGAAGAGGAAAAACTCCCCTTTAACAGGAAGAAACCTCCAACAGAACCAGGCTCAGTAGGAGCGGCCATCTGCCACGACCGTCTGGGGGTTTGAGAAGACAGAGCAGAAACACAGAAGGAACAGAAGATCTGATATAAGAGAACCTTCTATGTTACAGAAAGTAAAAAGTTTATAAAAGGACACAGTGGATGTTCAGTTACTGGGAGGATCATCCCAGTCGATGCCCCCCGTCCAACAGGGCATTGCAGCCAAGCAGGATACCAGACCAGGTATATCTTCTATGGAGAGAAAAACACTGAGAGAAAACAAAGTTAACAGTCGAAATAACAGAATGTACTGTAATACAACTGGAGAGTCGTAGGAGAAAAGGAAGTAGCAGAGTGAAGAAAATTGGTAAGTCTGTCCTCCAGCAGTCTAAGCCTATAGCAGCATAACTACAGAGATAGCTCAGGATGACCTTAGCCACTCTAACTATAAGCTTTATCAAAAAGGAAAGTTTTAAGCCTGGCCTTAAAAGTAAACAGAGTGTCTGCCTCACGGACTAAAGCTGGGAGCTGGTTCCACAGGAGAGGAGCCTGATAACTAAAAGATCTGCCTCCCATTCTACTTTTAGAAATCCTAGGAACTACAAGTAAACCTGCAGTCTGAGAGCGAAGTGCTCTGTTAGGAACCTATGGAACAATTAGATCTCTGATGTATGATGGAGCTTGATTATTAAGGGCTTTGTATGTAAGAAGAAGGATCTTAAATTCTATTCTGGATTTAACAGGGAGCCAATGAAGGGAAGCTAAAACAGGAGAAATGTGATCTCTCTTTTTAATATTCATCAGCACTCTTGCAACCGCATTTTGGATCAACTGAAGGCTTTTAATGGCATTTTGTTGACTTCCTGATAGTAAAGAATTACAGTAGTCCAGCCTTGAGGTAACAAATGCATGGACTAGTTTCTCAGCATCACTCCTGGACAGAATGTTTCTAATTTTAGCAATATTCCGGAGGTGAAAGAAAGAAATCCTAGAAACCTGTTTAATATGGGATTTAAATGTCAAGTCTCGGTCAAAAATAACGCCG
The DNA here is from genome assembly GCA_963556495.2 of Valencia hispanica. Lineage (NCBI taxonomy): Eukaryota > Metazoa > Chordata > Actinopteri > Cyprinodontiformes > Valenciidae > Valencia > Valencia hispanica. The sequence goes on from OY747701.1 coordinate 7,352,863, forward strand.
AGGTTCTTTACGTTATTACTGGGGGCCAATTTAATGCCATCCAGATGAAGTGATTGACTAATCAGTTTTTGTTTAAGAACTTCTGGTCCAAAGACAGCAACTTCTGTTTTGTCAGAATTTAAAAGCAAAAAGTTTAGGGTCATCCATGTTTTTATGTCTTCCAGACATGCCTGTAATCTACCTAACTGACTGTTCATCAGGATTTATGGATAAATATAGTTGTGCATCATCTGCATAGCTGTGGAAATTTATCCCATGCTGTCTAATGATTCTGCCAATTGGGAGCATATATATGGTGAACAGAATTGGTCCAAGCACAGAACCCTGTGGAACTCCACAACTAACCCTTGAGAGTGAGGAAGATTTATCATTTAGATGAACAAACTGGAATCTATCAGACAAATATGATTTAAACCAGCCTAGTGCTGTTCCTTTGATCCCTGCAACATGTTCAAGGCTTTCTAAGAGAATATTATGATCGACTGTGTCAAAAGCAACATATGCAATATTATTTAATTCTTAATTCTTTTTAGTTAATATTCAGCCCGAACAATCTGAACAAAGAATCACTATCGTGCCATCACACATGGAGCAGATGAAAACACGTACCCGCAGTCTCACAACTTTCTCATCGTCTATAGACGTGAATTGTTCACCTGCTTGTGCATAAGTGAGGCTGAATCCGGTCGCTCCGGTCGCACACTGCAGACTGAAATAACAAGAGACACTTCTTTCTCAACTTTCTTATTGCCTCAGCAGGAAGAAATAGCGTTGCATTGAGTACGGTGTCCAGGTCTGAGATGGTGATGCTCAGATGCTCTCATAAGAATTGTTTTTGATTTATTCAGTCTCCTAAACTCTGTGCGTAAAGTTGAAAATGATTGTGCGTCTGCATCAAGTGGTCAGTGGCGTAAATTGTAAACTTTCACAATGAAGGACGTCTGTTAGTTCGGGTCCACAGGTGTTTCTGATAATTGTTCTGACTGATGAATAGAGGTTGCGTCATAATAAACTGACGGCAAAAGCTCATCACACAAACACTCTTCAGATGGTAGGCCTATTCCTTTTTGTGAATGCACTCACTACCTGATGGAGTACTGGAGTGGTTGAGCTGCCCATCAGAAACTGAACTTTTGTGTGATGTCCTACTTTATTCTCTCACTCGATTTTCCTGCCACACTGTAAGGAGCCCTGCTAACAATGGCCTTTCCATTTTTCCATTAGGCTACAGTTTAAAAAAACCGATCAAAGACAGAAAATAACACAATCCCCAAGTGATTGTAAATTATATTACAATGAATCATGTCCCTTTTATTTCTTTGAAACATTGTACATCTGAAATTAATTTAATGCAGAGATCGCTGAGCAGAAACAAAATATTGTCCACAGTCCCTGGCTTTATCTGTGCAGAAAAATCTCTCTCTGGCAGCGCAGGATAGCGGGAACATTCCGCTGACAGCGCAAAGTTGGGGGAATATTCTGGCATGCTCTCTCCACAAACACAATATATCAATACCATTCTCTTTAGGAGTCTAAAACCCCCAAAAAGTATTAAATTAATATTTTTTAACTTGCAGTAAAGAAACTTCAACCAGAGCCATGAAATTTAATTTATATATTTTTCCATCTTGAAACCAGCGGCACCGCAGGACTCTGACCTGAACGTGTTTGCATATGGACTAATCTTTTAAAACCTTGATGTATCCACTGCAAAGAATGCTGCAGCATCTGCGCAGAAAGAAACCATGACTGTTTAAGAAAGTGCAATAGAATAATTTAAATAATAGGCTATTCAGATATTGATTATGTGGAAATTGTGCTGGAAGCACAAGTGAATGTTAGATCTGCGCTGGTAAGAAATTCCGCATCAGGTTTAGAAAAGTGGTGGAGATATGTCCCCGGCTAAAATGACATGCTTCTGTAAACACGAGATCTAACTGGGCAGTCAGTGGAAGTCGAGCTTGTAGGAGTAGCGGTGCAGACGCTGTCAGTGTCGCATCGCAGTCTACAAGCACCACCACGGGTACCGCCACCACACGCTGTCACACTCCTGTGGAACACTGTAGACACAGCTGCCGGCAGCAACACACGCTTGTGTTGAACTAAACAACCCAGGGATTCCTTTATCATAGTAATCAAAACAAATATGTTCAAAATGTTCTGAACAGAGGAGAGAGGAGGAGGAGGAGGGAGCCCACTAGTCACAGGTGCGTCTAACCTGTTTCACCCACTTAGACAGTAACTCTGGGTCTTTGGGAAACTTAAATAAGCTGACACCGTCCTTGTGTGTATTTGAGCAAAATCCTCCAACACAACGCAAAAGGCATTGCGATTACTTTTCTTTGTCAAAAATAGAAAATAGCGGTCCCAGTCACAGCTGAAAAGCCGCTGTCAAATGTGCCAACAAACAGAATGCGTTCTCTCGCTGACGTCACTTCCGGCTTACAGTTTGTTCAGTGCGCTGCAATACAGTGCTAAAATGCAAGTCACCGCAGTGGTTTTTTGCTCTCAGTAGGATTATGCAAGGCATGTTTATGACTTTGACATAGTCCATTGGGTTCAGATTTCTTTATTTTATGTTATGTTTAAAAATGTCAACTTCGTGTCATGAGGTCTTTAATATTATGTTAATGTAATATATTATATTATTATGGTCAGTTATATATAACAATATAATGGTATGGCATGTTATGTAATAATAGCTATAGCATTTACTATTATCTGGGTTAGTTCATATTCTACCTGTATAAAGGTTTTTCTATGTACAGCCAGCAATATCAACAATGGTATTAGGTGGAAGCAGGCATTGATACACCTTTATGACCACATCTAACAACATTTATTTGCACCCTTCTCTAATTTCCACCATAGTCCATGAAAGTAATTAAATGCAAAACTTAAGCTCAAAATAAAGTTCCAAAACTATAAACGAAAAACTTTCAAGAATAATCCAACATCAAAGATGTCTTGAATTTCCATGGCTACTTTTATTAGCAGAGCAACAACTGTATAGTGCAGATGTGGACGGATGTTAAACCTAAAGGTAACGTTCTTCAACATCTCTGTAATCTTTTCAAAATAAAGAGAGAGAACACCACAAAAAATAAATAAATGTCAAAATGACTAAGACACATGATGTGGGAGCTATTAAAAAATCCACAAATTCTCCGTGAACATAACATTAAATCTGAAAAGTTATCTTTATAGTCTAGTAGAATAATTCTGGGGAGACCAGGGAACATGACGTGAACGCTGCAGATTTTATTCTGTATTCTGTCACTAAGTGACTTGCTGTGATCAGCAGCAACACAATGAGATAAGCAGGATCAGTATCACAACTTGTTCAAACATTAATATCTGTCAAATTTACAGCCTAAAACCAACTTCAGTCTGGTTTCATTTGGCTTTTTATGGCGCTGAATCTGAGACCGTGGTAGACTATTCGTAATTTGGACCGACAGGGTCAAAAAAATCCCGTCATAATCAATTTTTCCCCTTAAATTTTTAAAATGGCAACATATTCAATAATATTTTTTTAAATTCTTTTAAATTCATATTAATTCCAAATGAGCTGAACAGAGAATCCACACACCTGTTGGATTCAGGTAATTTATTTTTCCACAGAGACAAAAATCACTGATTGTGACCCCAGGAACTAGATATAAACAATGCAATTAAACGATAGCACTCACAACTTCTTCGGTTCGCATGGACCTGAAATCTACAGAGGTTATTGTCATGAAGTGTTGGACTTTTGCCTGGGACTGATCATCACTCACTGATGACTTCTTTTGGGGGTTTTGATGAAAGGCTGAATCCGCGCTCCGCTACAATACCGGAGAGGGAATTTCAAGCGCCAATTCAGTTAAGGAGTTGAAATCACGGAACATTTCTGCAATTGAAGTGATCAGTAGTCGGAAAGACTCTCTGAATGAGCCATTTCCTGACCCGCAAACTATCACTTCAGCGAGACGAAATCTGCCTCTTCTGTACAGGTGCTTGGCATGACACCGGACACTTTGGAACTGCTTCAAAGCCTCGGTAGCTCTTCAACGTGCTGTCAGCTCACGGAGAGCAACATGCCAAGAGATAATGCTCAGATGGGAAACCCGTTTTTTATTTGATTTGTTTGTGCGTTTGCAGCAACGGGTCAGGGTATGAATGCTAATCTATCAGCCTTCAGATTTATCCGTCACTGTTCTACAAAAAAACTGTAAAATACGGAAATGTATTCGTTAATGTTACCCCTGGCGCTGATGTAGATGTTTAAAGAAAAAACACCTCTGTTATGCTTATTCTTTTAAATCGTTTTCAGCAGTTAACTTTAGTCTAATGTTCATCTAAAACTTAAAATCCAAACTAAGTTGCACTGTTTCCTTTATTCCCCGCTGTGAGAGATTTCTCCTGCGGAGGAGCAAGGTGCCTCAGAGAGGAGGAGCCGCTGCAGTTGGTGAGGAGAAATGTACGGAATGAAGCTGTCTTTAGTGATTTGTTGATGTAGTTTGCTTTTCAGGGTCAAATATCTGTTGAATAATACAGATATATTTCAAAATCTCAAGATATTGTCCAACATTCGGTGGCAATGTTCCACCTTTGTGACCACATCTAACATACATATTTGAGCTTATAGAACAACTGATGAGATAAAAGGCTTACTGGTTTCACACATTGTTTGGTTCCCCTCTCTCAGCGACTGTTGGTACTGAAACTAACTATAGGAGTAGCAGCGCAGCCGGTAGCCCCAACCGTTTAAAACAGCTTTTGTGGACTGTAGCAATTTGAGGAATGGGGAGGTGGGAGATAATAATCTTTCACCATATAAAAACGCATTGTTTTGCATTTGTAATTTGTATAATTTTGTGTTGTACATTTATTGGATAATGCTACATATAAAAAATGTATAAAGTGTGCAAAGATTTTTGGGGGGGACAACTTCATGGGAGGGGGGGTCATGTCCCCCCATCTCCGCCGGTATCTCTTCCTATGGCTCCTGTATAGCAATTTGACTGAGGACCATTTTTCACCGTTTCAGGATTTTCACTGGAAAAGTGAGGACTGTTTAATAAAAGGTGAGGACATTTTGCCTGGTCCTCACTTTAGGACAATGTTACTGAGCTCAACTAATTGGTTTTGGTTAAGGTTATTAGTAGATTGGTAGTGGTTAGGGTTAGGAAAAGTGTCTGGGTTAGGTACAATATAGTCACTAAAATGAATGGTTAATGAAGGTCCTCACTATTCAATTCAGTTTATTTATATTGTGTCTGTTTATTTATATAGTGGCGATTCACAACAGATGTCAGCTCAAGGCACTTTACAAAAAAGTCATTTCAATACTATCATACAAGCATTACAATCAGTTTAAAGTTTTAGTTAGTTTTCTATTTAAGGAATGCCAGAAGATTGCATACAGTCATTGACTTGAGGTTATTCCCCGTTTATGCAGACCCCAACCACAGCAATCCCTCAGCAATCCCTCATATTGAGGAAGCATGTAGCAACAGTGGAGAGTAAAAACTCCCCTTTAACAGGAAGAAACCTCCAGCTAAACCTGGCTCAGTACAAGCGGCCATCTGCCATGACCGTCTGGGGGTTCGAGAAGACAGCAGATACCCAGAAAGAACAAAAAGAACTGATGTTAGAGTACTTTCTATAGTAAAGAAAGTAAATACTTGACAATAGGACACGGGGGATGCTCAGTCACTGGAAGCATTATCCCAGTCAATGCCCCCCGTCCAACAGGACATTGCACCTAAGCAAAAAACCAGACTAGGTGTAGTTTCTATGGAGAAAAAAAACACAGAAAAAACAAAGTTAACAGTTGAAATAACAGTAAATAATACAACTGGAGAATAGTAGAAGAGAAAAATAGCAGAGTGAAGAAAAGTGGTCAGTCTGTCCTCCAGCAGTCTAAGTATAGCAGCATAACTACAGAGATAGCTCAGGATGACCTAAGCCACTCTAACTATAAGCTTTATCAAAAAGAAAAGTTTTAAGCCTGGCCTTAAAAGTAAACAGAGTGTCTGCCTCACGAACTAAAGCTGGGATCTGGTTCCACAGAAGAGGAACCTGATAACTAAAAGATCTGCCTCCCATTCTACTTTTAGAAATCCTAGAGAACACCAGTAAACCTGCAGTCTAATAGCGAAGAGCTCAGTTAGGAACATATGGAACAATCAGATCTCTGATGTATGATGGAGCCTGCTTATTCACCCCCAATTTCCACTGCATGTGCTCCGCTCCGCTCCGGTCTGCTCCTGTCCGGTCCGCAGCCCAGAGGTGGTCAAAGAAGCATGCGAGATCTTGCGCTAAAAGTCAGTAATAATTGCGGAAGTCAGAACAAAATTCTTCATTCCGTGGAAGACGAACAGAAAAGAACAGTTATTCTCTGTTATTCTGTGTGGAGATATTTTGGACAACATATGTATAAATATATGCGGGCTTATATTAATATAGCTATGCATACAAAAAGTTCTAGTCCGTCTTTATTGATTTATTTTGAAAACACCCGGAAATGTGGTTGTTCTATATCCGGTTAGTGCTTAGAGATTTGTCTAGATTGATTGCCGACTTGTTTCGGCGTCCGGCAAAAATAGAATCTATCCTATTTTTGCCGGATGGTGAAATGGCTGCTCGGCGGCGGCAGTGGAAAGGCTCTCATTGACTACAATGGGAGCAATTTTGCTTCAGAGTGCGTGCCGGAGTGGAAATTGGTGGTAAGGACTTCACATGTAAGAAGGAGGATCTGCAATTCTATTTTGGATTTAACAGGGAGCCAATTAAGGTAAGCTAAAACAAGAGAAATGAGATCTCTGTTTAATATGGGATTTGAATGTCATGTCTTGGTCAAAAATAACACCAAGGTTCTTTACGTTATTACTGGAGGCCAATTTAATGCCATCCAGATTAAGTGATTGAGTAGGCAGTACATTTTTTAGAGCTTCTGGTGCAAAGACAGCAACTTCAATGACCTCCGATTGGCGTAACCGGGTGTCATTACGGCCAGCGTGAATAACAATCTTACAGTATTCACACTTATCATTAGCCAGCAGTTTCAGGTAGGATTTGATTCGCCCGTTCTGGCCGCTGGCAAGCATTGGACTACGGTCAATGGTGATTTCTGTTGGAGGACGGCTAGAGGGTTCTATCCTGCGCTGGCTCTGCGCTGGCTAATGGGCCCTCGTTTATCTGCTGGTTTTTCAATAGCGCTGAGCCGGGCCTTCCGACATCCTCGCCTCCAAAGCCACAAAAATTTTACATTTGTTACAGTTACATTTATCACTAAAGAAGGCAGGGAATTAGCTAAACATCTGACAAAGAGAGCAAGACAGAGGAGAAGACTTAGGCCGAGTTTCAGAGATAGAAGGAGAGAGAAGAGGAGTAGCCGCAGTGAAGCTACGTTAACTAAGCATCAAGACCTTACCTTAATTTGTCACTTGGTTGAAGTATAACATTTCTATAAGAATTCTTTAGAAAATATCCAAATCAAATACTTATTTTCCAGACAAGCAAAAATTCTTGCCCTCACATACCTGTTACTTCTTCTTAAAGAACCTGTTCTATCCTCCACTCGTTACAGCAGGACAATGATTCAACACATACTAGCAAGTCCACCTCTGACTGGCTGAAGAAAAACAAAATCAAGACTTTAAAGTGGCACAGTCAAAGTCCTGACCTGAATCCTGTTGAGATGCTGTGTAATGACCATAACAATGCAATTCATGCTCAAAATCCTTCAAGTATGACTGAACTACAACAATTCTGCAAAGATGAGTGGGCCAAATTTCCTCCTCAGCTAGAAAAGACTCACTGCAAGTTATCGCAAACACTTGATACAATTATTGCTGCCAAGGGTGCCCCAACGAATTATCAGGTTTAGGGGGCAATCAATTTATCACACAGGGTCTTGTAGGTCCCCCCACCCTTAATAATAAAAATTTTATTTAAAAATTACATTTTAGGTTTACTTTTAAATTTACATTACTAAAATTTTTGGATCATCTTAAACATTTAAAGCCTGGTTCATACTTCTTGTGTTAAAGTTTGCACAGGCACGGACATGCATCGGCAGAGGCGTTTTTGTTCCAGACTTTTCTGTTGCTAACAAACTGCACCACACTGCTTAGTTGAGGTGCTGCTGACACATAATCACAAGCAATACACTTACAACAGGTATAGAGAACTGAGTTCAATCGGGGAATCATTTTAAAAATGGGATCCAAAGAAACGTAAAAATGGGCATCTAAAAAATACACTCTTTAGGAAACAACATTTTCCCACGCTCTTGGAACAATTTAAACATCTGCTCATGCTGTGCAGTACCCTTTGCAGTAGCATGGGTTTGTTTTGTCATGACTGTCACATGTGACATGCTTTTTCTGACAGGATAGTGAACAAAGAACAGAAGAGAAATGGGCAAACTCAAATGTTTCTGTGAATGAGTGGTCATATGCATATGTTAATGTGCCAGTGACTGTGTGTGCCTTGTCTAAGTGAGTTCAGAGGGTGAAGTGGGTTATAGAAACCAGAATGAGAAAGGAAATTCTTTTATTTTTTATCAAATATTTCCCTTTAGAAATTCAATACTCTTTTGAATATTGAGTCTAAAAAAGAATGTGCTCAAGACTTTACTCTGCCCGCATTTAGTCATAACTTATGCACTGAAACAAAGAGATAGTCTCTTTTTTTGTTCTCTCAGCACACGGGCTTGAGCAAATGCCTTTTAAAAATCTTTAAAATTGTCCATTCAACTCAAAGTTACTGAGTGTAGCAAAATGTCGAAGACATAAAGTCGGGGAAGATTGAATAAAATAATGCGAGGGGACAGATTAGTCATGGAGTTGAGCCCACACGCTCTTTCAGCCATTGCACAATGCCACTTTTTATAAGCGGCCCCCATCTCCACAAAGGCTGCGTTCAATATATCGAGAATGATACATGGTCAGACGTGTAATCTCTCTTTGATTCTCTGCTCTCATTCATTCCACAACCTTTTCAGACCTGACACTGATGAGCTACTGGGCTCAATCACACACACACACATGCGCACCTACACACAAACGCACGCATACTCACACAAACAGCGTCAAACGTGAATGCTCATTATCGGTCACTAGTGTGCATACCAGTAAACGAACGTGTCTATATGCTTGCACTGAAAAACGATCATGTGCATATGTTTATACAATGGCAACCTGTGCCCTTAAGGTCTCTGGCTGCGCATCACTTACAAGCCACTGAAATAGCCTTTGAAATGTTTTAAACTGCCTTGATTTGATTAATAATCTTTTTTTTTATTAGAACTTTTCCATTTCTTGTAACATTATGTTTGTTTGCCAAAGTGTTCCAGAAAAGTACCCATTAAGTATTTTAGATGTGAATGTAAATGGTAAATGAACTCAACTTATATAGCGCCTTTTTAGTCATGTGCTTTACACTGGAGCCACATTCACACATTTGGACTCAGAAACGCGCACACATTTATCAATATAAATATCAATATTTGGGATTAAGTATATATCTAGGTGAAACTCGAAAAATGTGAAAGTTAATTTATTTCAGTAATTCAACTTAATAGGTGAAACTAATATACGATATATACTTATTACATGCAACGTGAGATATTTCAAGCCTTTATTTGTTAAGATTTAGATGATTTTGGCTTAAGGCTTATGAAAAGCCCAAATTCAAAATCTCAGAAAATTAGAATATTACATGAAATCAATAAAACAAGGATTTTAAATAGAGAAATGTCAGACCTCTGAAAAGTACAATGTTGCATATGTACTCAGTACTTGGTTTGTGTAAGGAGTCTGGGGTGTTTGTTCTGTCTCTAGTGTCAAGCTCTGCCTGTCCACCCTCAGAACTCAGTCCTCACTCTCAGGATCCCTCATCTTCTCCTGGTACTTCCAAGGAAGATGACGTAGACGTCCCAGACTTCTAGCTACTCCTCCACAACTGGTCTCCCTACTGTTGTTTTGCACGTGGGTCAAAAATCTTACCTCAAACATGACTATACTGCCTCAATGTGGCGTGGTGTGGATGCTACCAGCCTGTGGCACTGCTGAGGTGTTCTAGAAGACCAGGATGCTTCAATAGAGCCCTTCAGCTCTTCTGCATTATTCGGTCTCATGTCTCTCATCTTTCTTTTGGAAATGCCCCATAGATTCTCTATGGGGTTCAGATCAGATGAGTTTGCTGGCCAATTAAGCACAGTAATCCCATGGTCATTGAACCAGGTTTTGGTACTTTTGGCAGTGTGGACAGGTGCCAAGTCCTGCTGGAGAAGGAAGTCAGCATCTCCATAAAACTCGTCTGGGAAAAGAAGCATGAAGTGCTCCAAAATGTCCTGGTAAATGGCTATGTTGACTCTGGACTTAATAAAGCACAGTGGACCAACATCAGCAGATGACATGGCTCCCCAAATCAACACAGACTGTGGAAACTTCACACTGGACTTCAAGCATCTTGGATTGTGTGCCTCCCCATTCTTCCTCCAGACTCTGGGACCTTGGTTTCCAAATGAGATGCGAAATATGCTCTCATCAGAAAAGAGAACTTTGGACCACTGAGCAACTGACCAGCTATTTTTATTTCTTTTTTCTTTTGCCCAGATAAGACACTTTTGACGTCGTTTGTTGGTCAGGAGCAGCTTGACAAGAGGAATACGACGTTTAAAGCCCATGTCCAGGATCCGTCTGTGTGGTGGCTATTGATGCACCAACTCCAGACTCAGTCTACTCCTCGTGAAGGTCCCCAACTGTTTTCAGTTGCCGTTTCCTGACAATCTTCTCCAGGCTGCAGTCAACCCTGCTGCTTGTGCACCTATTTCTTCCACACTTTTCCCTGCAACATAACTTTCTATTAATGTGCTTTGATACAGCACTTTGGGAGCATCCAAGTTCTTTTGCAGCTACCTTTTGAAGCCACCCCCTTATTTGCAGGTGTTTTGGATTATTTGGCTAATTCGAGTGTGAAATTTATATACCATTTATTTTCTTGGCAACCATGGCTGTTCTGTGCGGAGAAACTATACTAATACTGCCGTTGTTTTGTATTTAAAACATATGTGAGAGAAATTAATGAACCTTAAATTAAATTTGCAAGGAGAAATGCTTGAGGACACAATATTTTTGATGTGGCTTTAAAGGCATCTCACATTATTACAACAATATTCCAATTTCTGTCTTTTTGACTGTCACGTAAGCAATACGTAATTGTAAATTACATTGCTTACAGGTTATATACTTTTGTGTGAAGGATTCCAGGGAGTGACTCTTTAGTATGAGAGGAGAGGTTCAGGTAAATCTGGCTCGTGGTGCTGCTTTAACAGAGCGACATCCACGTCAGTGCTGACCAGAATTTCAAGGGTTTGATTTTTGTGTGACCATAAAATTGTTGATTTGGAGCTGGCCGTGAGGTGTTAATCGCTTCTCGTTACTGCCTGTATACTACACAATGCACAACAGACAGTTAAGCTGAAACTTGATCACAAAAATTTTCGCACGGCTGGAAAATGGGCTGAAAATAGGCCCAAAGTCGCTCAGTGTATGCCCACTTTAAAGAAGCTGCAAATTACCACAGGCCTTTTCAACAGAGGATTTTTATGTAATGTTCTGCATATTGATGTCTAAACAAAAACTCTCTTTGTGCTTAACAATGGGACTACCTTATTTTGACTTTCAGTCTTAATTAGCAAACAAGCACAATTTTTCTTTTCCCTGACTCTTTCCCTTTTTCTATCAGTCACTGTCTTTCTCCTTCTCTCAGTCTCTCTCTCTCTCTCTCTCTCTCTTTCTCACACACACACACACACATACCACCCTCCGCCTTTCCTTTCTCTTTCCTTTTTTATACCAGTAGCACCTGGACCTGCACTATTCATCATACTGATGACTCGGAACATGAATTAGTTTTCTTTTTTTTACGGTGGGAGATGAGAGGGCCAGATGGCATTAAGTAAAAAAATAAAAAGTTTTTAAAATAAAAAGAGAGCAATAAGTGTTGGAGAGGGTGTGTCTGTGTGTGATTGTGTGTGTGTGTGGGAGGGGGGCGTGAAATGGACTGATTTAAACAGAGGACAACATTTTTCTACTTTTTTTTAACTGTTGTCTCATTTTCTTTAGAGTCTGTATTCATTGTTATCAAGAAGAATGCAGGGTAGTTCAGGATAGAGGTCTTGGATTTTTTTTTATGGCATAAGGCACGGCATTAGCACTTTCCACATGACCTCCATTGTCATTTTCTAACAATTCAAACAAGGAAATTGTAAAACTCTAATTAATCAGTATAATAGAGGCCAGATGAAGCACTGCCAATTGGAGCTCGTCTCACACAAGGTGAAGTGGTTTTGTTCACTGGCTGTCTTCTTCACAGTGGCCTAGGTCTCTTTTTATTTCACTCTGTCTTCTCATCTGTTTCTCTTGCTCTACTCTCTCATAGCTTTGTACTTGTTTTTTTTCTGAAAGGCAGAAAATGGGTCTCCTCTACAGGGCCAGGAGGTGATGGCTGTGTTATTAGGGCATTAATTGTAGCCAATTATAGTTGTACGATTGCATGCTCACTACCTGCCGCATGCGGTTTGCCTGTGGGAGACAAGTAGTGATCCAACCATCAGTGGGCCTTCACCATTTTAGGAGCTGCTTGTTTCACTGCGTACTGACAGCTCACTCTTTGCATTTGCTAATGGTTTGTTCTTTTCTGCTTTGAACGAATGCAGCTAAGTATTTAGCAAATACAGAACTATTAGTGGTGATAAAAGGATAAGGAATAACGAAAACGAATATGTATTGAATTTCATCTTTTAGTGTTTCTCCCTGGGACGTGTGTGAAACAGACAGGATAATAGGGCAAAAAGCTATAAACAGAACAGGACATGTTGGGGATAAAATGCTGACTAGTTTTAACAGTTCCCATCATAACATTTGAGAGTCATAGCTCTGTTGAGCCAACTATTCCCCCAGCTTTTAGTAGTGATGACTTTATGGGATTCTTCATAGATAAAATTAATTTCTATTAAAAACAAAAGCATTGGCATCCTCCCAGACATGACTACTTCTCTCTCATTAAGTGAGGCCGCATCAGTGAGAACTGTAGAACCTCATTTGAGTTTGGACTGTTTTAATTCAGTCGAGCTTTCGGGCTTATCAAAAATATTAGCCTCATCTAAACCTTCAATTTTTATGTTGGACCCAATCCCAATCAAGGTATTTAAGGAAGTGTTCCATTTGGTTCCTGGCCCCATTTTAGATATAATTAATCTATCCTTAGTAAATGGATATGTACCACAGGAATTTAAAGATAGATAGATTCCAGTTTGTTCATCTAAATGATAAATCATCTTCACTCTCAATGGTTACTTGTGGAGTTCCACAGGGTTCTGTCCTTGGACCAATTCTTTTCACCATATATATGCTTCCAATTGGTAGAATCATTAGACAGCATGGGATAAATTTCCACAGCTATGCCGATGATACACAACTATATTTATCCATAAATCCTGATGAACCCAGTCAGTTAGGTAGATTACAGGCATGTCTGGAAGACATAAAAGCATGGATGACCCTAAACTTTTTGCTTTTAAATTCTGACAAGACAGAAGTTGCTGTCTTTGGACCAGAAGTTCTTAAACAGAAACTGATTAGTCAATCGCTTCATCTGGATGGCATTAAATTGGCCCCCAGTAATAACGTAAAGAACCTCTGCGTTATTTTTGACCAAGACTTGACATTTAAATCCCATATTAAACAGGTTTCTAGGATTTCTTACTTTCACCTCCGGAATATTGCTAAAATTAGAAACATCCTGTCCAGGAGTGATGCTGAGAAACTAGTCCATGCATTTGTTACCTCAAGGCTGGACTACTGTAATTCTTTACTATCAGGAAGTCCACAAAATGCCATTAAAAGCCTTCAGTTGATCCAAAATGCGGCAGCAAGAGTTCTGATGAATATTAAAAAGAGAGATCACATTTCTCCTGTTTTAGCTTCCCTTCATTGGCTCCCTATTAAATCCAGAATAGAATTTAAGATCCTTCTTCTTACATACAAAGCCCTTAATAATCAAGCTCCATCATACATCAGAGATCTAATTGTTCCATATGTTCCTAAAAGAGCACTTCGCTCTCAGACTGCAGGTTTACTTGTAGTTCCTAGGATCTCTAAAAGTAGAATGGGAGGCAGATCTTTTAGTTATCAGGCTCCTCTCCTGTGGAATCAGCTCCCAGCTTTAGTCCGTGAGGCAGACACTCTGTTTACTTTTAAGGCCAGGCTTAAAACTTTCCTTTTTGATAAAGCTTATAGTTAGAGTGGCTAAGGTCATCCTGAGCTATCTCTGTAGTTATGCTGCTATAGGCTTAGACTGCTGGAGGACAGACTTACCAATTTTCTTCAGTCTGCTACTTCCTTTTCTCCTACGACTCTCCAGTTGTATTACAGTACATTCTGTTATTTCGACTGTTAACTTTGTTTTCTCTCAGTGTTTTTCTCCCCATAGAAGATATACCTGGTCTGGTATCCTGCTTGGCTGCAATGCCCTGTTGGACGGGGGGCATCGACTGGGATGATCCTCTCAGTAACTGAACATCCGCTGTGTCCTGTTATCAACTTTTTACTTTCTGTAACATAGAAATTACTCTTATACCAGATCTTCTGTTCCTTCTGTGTTCTGCTCTGTCTTCTCAAACCCCCAGACGGTCGTGGCAGATGGCCGCTCCTACTGAGCCTGGTTCTGTTGGAGGTTTCTTCCTGTTAAAGGGGAGTTTTTCATCTCCACTGTCGCTACATGCTTGCTCAGTATGAGGGATTGCTGAAGGATTGCTGTGGTTGGAAATCTGCCCAACCTCACGCCAATGACTGATGCAATCTGCTGGGATTCCTTAAATAGGAAACTTTTTAACTGATTGGAATGTTTGTATAATTGTATTGAAATAACTTCTTGTTAAGTGCCTTGAGATGACATCTGTTGTGAATTGGCGCTATATAAATAAACTGAATTGAATTGAATTGAAAGTTGCTGTAATTTAACCTTTACTTAAGAAACCTTCCCTAGATTAAGATGACTTAATTACAGTTAATTACAGACCTATATAACCTTAATTTCTTATCTAAAATCCTTGAGAAAATAGTTGCTAATAAAGTTTGCGAGCATCTAAACAGTAACGACCTGTTTGAAGAGTTTCAGTCAGGTTTTAGAGCTCATCATAGCACTGAAACAGCACTGGTGAAGGTTATTAATGATATTCTCATGGCCTCAGATAATATACTTGTGTCTGTTCTAGTCTTGTTAGATCTCAGTGCTGCTTTTGACACAGTCGATCACAATATTCTCTTCAAAAGGCTTACAGGTATCAAAGGAACAGAACTAGGCTGGTTTAAATCATATTTGTCTGAAAGATTCCAGTTTGTTCATGTAAATGATAAATCCTCTTCACACTCAAGGGTTACTTGTGGAGTACCAAAAGGTTCTGTGCTTGGACCCATTCTTTATGCTATATATGCTTCCAATTGGTAAAATCATTAGACAGCATGGGATAAATTTAGACAGTTATGCCGAGGATACATAACTATATTCATCCATAAATCCTGATGAATCCAGTCAGTTAGGTAGATTACAGGCATGTCTGGAAGAACATAGATGACTCTAAACTTTTTGCTTTTAAATTCTGACAAGACAGAAGTTGCCGTCTTTGGACCAGAAGTTCTAAAAAAGAAACTGCTTAGTCAATCACTTCATCTGGATGGCATTAAATTGGCCCCCAGTAATAACGTAAAGAACCTTAACGTTATTTTTGACTAAGACATGACATTCAAATCCCATATCAAAGAGGTTTCTAGGATTTCCTTCTTTCACCTTTGGAATGTTGCTAAAATTAGAAACATCCTGTCCAGGAGTGATACTGAGAAATTAGTATATGCATTTGTTACCTCAAGGCTGGAGTTCTGTAATAATTTACTATCAGGAAGTCCACAAAATGTAATTAAAATCCTTCAGTTGATCCAAAATACTGCTGCAAAGTTCTGATGAATATTAAAAAGAGAGATCACATTTCTCCCGTTTTAGCTCCGTAAGGCAGACACTCTGTTTACTTTTAAGGCCAGGCTTAAAACTTTCCTTGTTTATAAAGCTTATAGTTAGAGTGGCTTAGGTCATGAGCTATCTCTGTAGTTATGTTGCTATAAGCTTAGGCTGCTGGAGGACAGACTGACCACTTTTCTTCACTCTGCTACTTTTCTCTTCTTCTACTACTCTCTTATTTCAGTTATTTCGACTATTAACTTTGTTTTTTTCTCAGTGTTTTTCTCTCCATAGAAGCTACACCTGGTCTGGTATCCTGCTTAACTGCAATGCTCTGTTAGATGGGGGGGGCATCACAGTTACTGAGCATCCTCCATTTCCTGTTTTCAATTTTTAGTTTCTTTAATATAGAAAGTACTCTTACATCAGTTCTTTTGTTCTTTCTGTCTTCTCAAACCCCAGATGGTCGTGGCAGATGGCCGCTCGTACTTGAGCCAGGTTTAGCTGGAGGTTTTTTCCTGTTAAAGGGGAGTTTTTCCTTTCCACTGTCGCTACGTATGAGGGATTGCCGAGGGATTGCTGTGGTTGGAGTCTGCATCAACGGGGCACAACTGCCAGTCAATAACTCAATGCAAACTGCTGGGATTCCTTACATAGAAAACCTTTAAATTGATTGGAATGTTTGTATTGAAATGACTTTCTTGTAAAGTGCCTTGAGATGACACCTGTTGTGAATCGGTGCTATATAAATTAACTGAATTGACCACACCACTTATTTTTTTTTGGATTGTCCATCAAAATCAAGGTTAGGGCTGCAACAATAAGAAGATAAAATCGACTATAGAAAATTGTCAAAACAAACTTTTACCGTCAGCACATCAAATAGAACAGTCAATTTTCACTGCTAATATGTCCTCACATTCCTGCCATAAACCCAGTAGTGCTTATTAATTATTCACAACAACGCATTTATTAATCGTGGAAGCATAGTTATGATCACGGCCATTTTGGTAACGGAAAAACACGTCTCCATTACCAATCTGTACGCTCTGTCCATGAGTTACTCTGTGTATAGTGGGCATTTTTGTCAGTTGCGGGCAGTAACTCTTCTGATTATTCTGACCAGCTAGTTAGTACAACAAAAGGAAAAGATCAACAAACTTTTCCTTCAACACTTTTCTTCCTTCTTATTATTCTTAGTCCTCCTCCACGTCTTCCTGTTCTACACTTTGAATCCATGCCATGTCCTCTGCTCCTCTTCTTCTCCTATTAAGCCAAGCCCCGTGCTCGAGTTACCACCCTCATCTGACAAACACACCCAATAAACAAAGAAAGCAAGAGCAGTTTGTGTTGAATGTATAGATAGGTGGAGGGACTGTGTTTTACCTCTCCATGGGCCCATGAAGAAATTGATAATGCCTATGATTGCAATGCACTGTTGTAGGCTGGTTGCAGATTTAAAATAATGTAATGTTTAAAAAAAACAAAAGTCTTAGGTGCGTTTCCACTATCAGAACTTTAGGGTAATTTTAACCAGACCGTCGTCTGACTGTCTCAAATCATTTTGCCCGGTCCTATCAGCTGTTGTTTTTACATACAGAATTGGGCCTTCAAGGAATTTGCTGAGATGTCCACATATCGTGACCGTTTCGGCAGTAAGTGGCGTCACTGAGCAGTGGCAAAAGGTGCCCGCAGTTGCAGAGAATAACAAAGAGATCGACAAAGAAGCAGGGATGGTTGCCGCAATTCTGTTTGCCATGTTGTTATACACTGATTCGACAACAACTTCCAATTTTACAAAGCGGGTAGTTTGGCATCATCTGCTGTTATCATTTCCCACTGAGTTACATGCACAACCAATCAGCATAACCTAACCCCAAGTCTTGCCCAGGAAATTACCGGGCAATTTTTGAGTACAAATCTTCGAATAGTTGGTTCAAAATGCCGCAGCGAGACTCTTGACAAGCTTGGACCAGAGACAACACAATACTCTGATCCTAGCAAATCTACACTGGCTCCCTGTTCAGTTTCGCATTCACTTTAAAATCCTGTTGTTTGTTTTTCAAACCGCTTAATGGCTTGGCCCCCAGCTACCTATCATGAGCTCCTCCACCCCTGCAAACCTTGCCGGCCTCTCAGATCAGCTGACTATTATTTGTTACAGATTCATAGAACTCACTGTAAATATTTTGGTGAGTGTTTTTTCTCATTCAATTACCCCTGCACTTCAGGCTGGCCCCATCACTTGCCACTTTTAAATCTTGTTTGCAAACTCATTTATATGTGTTAGCTTTTATTCCTGTGTGATTGTCTTTCTTTTGTGCATTTTCCCTAACTGGTTTCTGTGTTAGAAATTGTTTTAATTTTTTTAATCTGTTTTATCTTTTTGTGTTTCTTTTCGATTGTATCTCCTACAGCACTTTGGTCTGCTGTCATGCTGTTTTTAAAGGTGGTTTATAAAAGGGTTATTTCACTGTTTTTTGTGGTTTGTGAAACTTTTTTCTTCTGTTTATTTAAACAAAGAGTACATGTTGAGTGCAGAATAATGTATATTAAGAGTCTTAATGCAACTTCTATGTTTGACCACATTTAAAGTAGTCTATGTGTAAAATAAAACATTGATCATCTTTTTTTTTCAAAAGTAGAACAAATGTTTTACAGTCCAGTTCAGGTTTAACCAAAATATTTTAGATTTTGAATGTACTGTAAATTAATGTATATGATAAAGTAGATATGGTATTGTAGAGCCTTGCACACCTCTGGGGAGACTTCACCTCGGGTGAAGTAATAGAGTACATGTACCAATATTGAGAATAGCAGGTGGGCCCACAGAACGGAGAGATGGATTAAAATAATCATTGACTAGTCAATAATTCTTAGAAAATTATTCGACTAAATTGATAATTAGTTGCATCACTAGTCAAGTAGGGATTTTACCACCACCAAAAAGCATCACCTGGTAAATGCTGCTGTATTTAGGTTTTATAACCGCACAAAGAGGCTTCTAGAAGATGTTTTGGTCTTTGCTGTTTGAAAAAAATAAAGACACAGGAAGTCCTCTGTCTCCAGCAGCTGCTATAACTGCTAGTAAGTTAACGTTTAGATAAATGTTTCAGGTCCTTAAAATGATTTGGTTGGTCTGTTTAACTTGTTACTAGCTTTTCAAATTTGTTGGACTGTCAGGATTGCAGCCTAGTGTCTGTTTTTATGCAACAGGACAGACAGGATCCTTGAGTCAATCTCGTCTCCCTCTTCGTCTGGGTTCTCCAGTGTTTTTAGTTTTGCAGTGTTCCTGTAAGTGTTTCGACTGTCATTAAATACCCATTATGTGACTACAGTGTTAGGAGTCTAGGATGTTTGTCTGTGTTAGTGTTGTCTGTCTGCTTCCTGCTAATTTCTTCACCATTTCTGGAGATTTCCACCCGAGGTCCTTCTGACTGACTGACTTCTGAGGTCCACATCTGGCTGCCTTCAAGCCCCAAGCTCCTCCGTGATCCATGCTCCATCTCTGTGCTCTGCCTGCCTGCCCTTCATGCTCACCTGAGTTCATACAATTACAATGTCCTCAGGATTCAACCTTTGGACTTCTTTATCTTCAGTTCCTCTCAGCACCATTTCCGTGTCCAGTGTTTCCGGTTCCCACATCCTTCATCATCATCCCCTCAGAATCATTGTTTCAATAAAAACTTTAAACTTTTACAACTGGTCTCTCTAGTGGTGTTCTGCATGTGGGTCAAGAAGCTTAACTCCAACATGACATACAGAGCTCCTGTCTGAACTTTGATCCACCACTCATTTTACCAAACATGACAGTGACAGGAGATTTTGAAGAACGTTAGTCACGTGAAATAAATGCAAAACCATGCATGCAGTCAGAACTACATAAGCATCGGTCCTCTTAAAATAATTTAAAGTGGCATGAATTTTATCAATAACAGATCCCACAAACACTGGAATTTAAGGGAAAGCTCGAACCTACAGGGAGCACAAAACGACTGCCCACAGGATACTTTGGGGACCATTTTCAACAGTACTTGGAAATTTCAGTCAGAAATGTTCCTATATTCAGAGGACATTTACATTTGAATAGAACATTGTTTATTAATGCCAGTTGTTGGGGTTCACTTTTCACAAACTGAATGGACTCCATATCCCAGCCTCCCTTGTGCCGCCCTCAAAGGATTCACATTGGTCTGTGGCCAGTGATGACAGAGTGGTGCGCTCGTTTTAATATACTCAGGAAGGCGCGCTCATCATTGATAGTGGAAGAAGACACCTTCCCCCTAACGGTCTTTTGCGCTTTCTAACATCTTAGCGGAACTCAGCTGACAGCCAACATGGCTAACGACAGAAATCGGGAACCTTAATTTAAAAAAAGTATTTTAATTGGTGAGATGGCTGTATGGCCATATAATGGCCATATTCAGTTTAATGGGATGCAAAACTTTTCCTGGTGGGAGTAAAACCAGCTCACCCCAAAGAAGACTGTGACGAGCTCATTGGTCAGCATCATATCTGGCTTCCTGTTGGCTGGGGGACTTTTGGCAAGGTTATTTTGCCTCAATACCAAGAGCACAGGAAAAATCAGTGAGGGCAGGTTTTGAAAGTATACAGAGAAGAAATCTGAGCAAAGAAGAATGAAGATCAAACGCAGAGGAGTCAATTTAAGTGCAAGAACAAATATCTGAACGCAAGAAGAAACTTTTTTAGTGTTTTGAGAGAGAAAAGTATAGGATCTGAAGAAAAACAACAACTAATGCTCTGAAATTGACAAAATACGATCGTGATTAATGACAGGGATTTATTCCCATAACTTCCTGATAGTCAAGAATTACAGTAGTCCAGCCTTAAACAAACAAAAACATGGATTAGCACACTATACTCAAGCAAAATACTGGCAGCTAGGGTAAGTGAGCTGTCTTCATTAGGCCAGCGCTTTCCTAATTGGTTTCATGACCTCTGGACCCAGTTGTATTAAAGTTTTTGATGATCTCTACACAGTCAACCCCATTTCATTCAACATGTCCCGACAAAAAAGATTTTAATTTAAATTTTTAACCAGATGCAAAAAAACAACAGCTCAGGCATTCAAAGGAAAAGAGGAGAGGGAGAAAGGGGACGGGGAGCAGAGGATGAAAACATCAAGGAAATAGTTGGTGGGAGGTTGAATCTATTTGCTGCACACCAAAGGGGGTTAAGACAAAGTTTGGCTGGTGAAGACAAGCCAACAGAGACACTAAGCACCGAATCTAAAAAGTTTCTGAAGCATTGTTTAGAATCCCTAACAAGGGGGACTATGAACGAGGAACATAATTTGGATTTCCTCCCCCCTTCTCTGTTTTTCTTTCCATGTGCTCAAGCACATAAATAGCTAGCTTAACAACTTGATGCTATTTTGAATAGGGGCTGCATCTCCCTGTGGATTTCCATGAGTGAGGCAATTTGCCGGCGAACAGGTGCATTTTTAATGCTTTCATACAATTAAAACAGACATTTTTTTCTCCCTTTCCTGTATTCAGAGGCCCCATCTTTTCTTACCTAGGCTGAATTGATTTTGTTTGTCTAATTAAACTCAGAATAAAATGTTAATTACCTAACAAGGTCACCTCGCTCTACCACCAAATTTACCACTGGTATCCTTTCTTCAACAGTATTTTCTTCAAGGATTCAAAGGGGATGTAGAAGAATGGTGTTAATTGCCTGTATGCAATGTCCCATTTTAGAATCTGAATGTCTTTCCTTTCCTTGGGTCTTTTTAATCTTTGAGAAAATGGGAATTCATTGTGTCATTGTAACATTCCCTCTTGTGCTTCACTTAGAAACAATGTGTCAACTCATCACAATATGCTCTTTGTCTACATTTACCAAGTTTCTCATAGTCTGGCTGTTGGAAAATAGGAAGACTGATGGGAACAATGGTTTGTATTAAGAAGGAGCATAAATCACAGATGGATTTTCGATGGATTTCTTTAATGTTTTAAACCTATAGAATCATAAAGGTATTTGCTCTACAATGCCAGAAAACTATTAAATGGGATTTTATTTTAAGGATTTCTTTTAATGGGTGATGTTTTATTTCATTTTTTTGGTTGAACATTTTTATATTAAAGAAAAAAACAAACTTCACTTCAGGCTGTTGTTGTTCAATGCAACATTGTGAAAAAGCCATGAAGGTCAAAAATACATGTATGATTTAAAAAAGAAGTGAAATAAAAAACTACTTTGGGGCATTTATAAGTTTTATTGCCCACAGATTAAATATTTTTACTATCCTTATTGTTTTATCAAATGGAAGGAGTCTAAATAGCCCATGTGAAGGGGTTAAGGGGGATCTCTCTCAATGGCTTTCCCTCCACACAGGATTTTTACAGATCTAGAGTCAAGAACAGGGGAGCTTAAATTTCTGCAGACCCAACACATGCTTGATAAAAACTATTTAGACTTTTACCTTCAGGTTGGCGCTACAGAGACTACTTGCAAAAACCAGCTGCCACAGAGACAGTGTCTTCCCCCAGGCTGTCTCTCTTAAAAGTCAGAAAAAACAGATCAATATCATGCAGGTTTGCACAAAACTCAACCTTGTTTTCCTCTTATGTAAAAACACTGTATATAGGGCCTATACATATTTACAAAAAAGTTTTTTATTTACCTTCTTTATTTACATTTAACATGTCTTCAATGAGAGCAAGGTGGAAACAAAGTTAAATTCCTTATTGGTGTGCACAGACTTGGCAAAAAAAGCTGATTCTGGTTCTGGCACATATTTTCTTCTTACATATTCTTTGAAAATGAATTCCAATGAAAGGAGGGACACCCTGATGACTGTATCGCCCAGCATCGGCCTTTGGCAGAGACAGCATTGGCAAATGCTAAGGGTGCAGTCATCTATTGGGGTGCCCCAAAAGTGAAAAAAAATGTTTTTATTGATGTAATTATAAAATATTACATAAGGTCACAACAGGACTTCACAGTGGGCTCATGTCTCTTAAAGGTCCTATATCATAGAAAAATCAACTTTTTGGAGCTTTTAACCATGTTGTAATACCAAATTTCTTATTTAAAAAACCCCTCCAGAGTGGTTTTTGGCTTAATTCACGCACTTCTCAGTAATCCTCCTGAATCCTGCACTCTGAGCAGCTGCACTGCCCTCTCCTGAAAAACGACTGACTCGTGACATAGTGACGTGTTTTACGTAACTGTGTCAAACCAGGAAGTGCCCGAAGTGTCCACGCCACCCCTTATGATTAAACACACACGCCTTCAGGTGCGAGCTGCGAGAGTCCGAAGAAAGACACTAAGCGCCAATTTTTTAATAGTATTTTACTTTCTAAAATGGCTCGGCGAAACTGCGCATTTGGCTGCAAGAATTACAGGACTTTATTCAACATTCCAAAAGAACAGCCCAGTCGCCAGGAATTGCTGGAATTTCTCTCTGGAATCCCACTTTGAACTGGCTACAACATGTTGGTATGTGACCGTCATTTCACTGATATCTGCCTTCCGAATTATTTATTAAAATTAACACGACAAAACACAGGCTTTAGTTTTTATTTACCAATTAGTGATGTCCTGCAAAAGTCTTCGGGGTCTTTGTGGTACTTTGTGCACTTCAACTTCACTGTCGGACTCCGGGTGGAGATGGTAGGCTCCACACTACGCTCCCCCATCATTATTGTTTACAAAGTTTTGGGGGTGTATCTGTTGCCCATGTTGCTTTGCTGCAGCCAGGCTGGGCCTCAAGGCTACGTCGTGAAATGGGTGGCGCTCACAGGGGGGGAGGCGGGATTTTAGTGAAACCGAGCGTGTCACTTCCGGGTCGAAGAATAACTCCAGCATATAAGTAATATTTCAGGAAAAATGAATACTATATAATACCAACGGTATTATTTTATCATTTATATGGCTATCCCAGACGGTGAAAGCTGTAAAAAAGCATGAAATAGGACCTTTATGCTTGGCTGCCTTGCTTCGCTCTATCTGTTTCAAGGGGCGGCTATTATGTCTAAAAGGTGTCCAGGAAAGGAAACAAAGGAGAGGAGGAAAAGCATGAAAAGGGAGAGGAACATACATTAACATTAATGTGACAATAAAATTTGAATTATTATGGATCATAGTTATTGTTGTTTTAGTGTTGTTGATTCGCGAGCTAGCTTGTTTTAGATATTAGCAGCATGTTTTTAAAGAAACAAATAACTATATGCGACTCAAGTTGATGTTACCCCAACCTTATATTGATTACTTTTATTAATAATTTGAGTGTGGGTGGGTGGGTCAAAGTTAACGTGATAATAGCACTCTATTGCAGCACCGCTGAGGAAGAGAAATGGAGAACGTCTCCTGAATTGAATAAAGTCCAGACATGTTAAACAAAAAAAGTACAAATCATCATTTCTAAGACAATTATTTACTTTTGTTGTCTGTGGCAACAATAGACATTTTTAAACAAATGAACTTTTTTGGGGAAAAAAGAAAATAAAGCAAATAAAAGTTAAACAAATAATTTGATTTCTGTTAGGCTTGTCAAACATCATTAATTATTAAAATAGGTTCACTGTAAATCTAGATTTTGATTCAACTTAAAAATATTGAGTAAATATTAATTACATTTGCCTAAGTTATGAAGATTGCTAGTTTATTCTGATTAAGCTGAATGTTTTTATGTCCTTTTTTATTGTAATTTTGTTAGTCCAAATTCCAATTAAGTTTCCACTGAAACAAATGGAGTTCATATTACTTAAACATCTGTCATTTCTTTACATTATTAAGAATTATTAGGAGTCTTTAAATGGTAAGTTAAAACCTACACTGGTGCCTATATAGCCTAAACTGACAGGTGAAGTAACTAACCTAATTATTAATAAGTGAGTAAGCTAGTTAACTCGCTAACTTTGCCCAACACTTTGTTAGCTTGCTAAATATTCACTGGTAACGTTAGCTAGCACCAGTAATAGATTTTTCTGTCTTCTTTTTTGCTCACAGAATGCTAATGCTAAATTCCAAATGGAGCCCTGATCAAGTAGAAGATACATCTGACATTTGCTCTTCGAAGGAAAAAGTTGTGAAGAACAAGCATCCAGGCAAGCATCCTGACTTGTAAAACCTTTCTCCACACATGCAGTCCCTTCACCATTGTGATAGATGTTGAGAATCTGCCCTAAGTCATGTACATTGTCTTTGGACTTACCTATGCACTGCATCTCAACTACGCAAAGTAGATGAAGACACTTGATTGACAACAGATACTTTTGAACGTATGCAAGAAAGAACAGCTAAACTTCAAACACTCAAGATTCAGCCTGCAATGTAAGATCCCGAACCTCCTCTTCCCAAGTTGCCAAATGTGAGATTTTTTTTAATTAATTGGAAGTAAATTAAATCCCAATTGGCATTTAAAGAAAACATTATACAAATAATGTTGATCTGCATTAAAACATTTGTTGATATCTTTAATTAAAGTAAAGAGAGAGAGAGAGAGAGAGAGAGAGAGAGAGAGAGAGAGAGAGAGAGAGAGAGAGAGAGAGAGAGAGAGAGAGAGAGAGAGAGAGAGAGAGAGAGAGAGAGAGAGAGAGAGAGAGAGAGAGAGAGAGAGAGAGAGAGAGAGAGAGAGAGAGAGAGAGAGAGAGAGAGAGAGAGAGAGAGAGAGAGAGAGAGAGAGAGATGGGAGAGGACAGACTAAAAACTAATAAAATAATGTAATTGATGGAGAAAACATTGAGGGTGGGCGTGTGAAGGGGATATAGAGAAAGGAGGAGGGGTGAACGTGGCTCTAGATGGATTATTATTCAGTATTGTAAAGTATACATTTTTGTTTTGTTGCTAAAACAAAGATTTGTTCAATAAAATATTTTTACATGCGTCTATTGACTGCAAGATATATTTAGATTTTTAAAAACTTTAAAAGTTAAGTTTGGTCAGTTAGAATATACAATGTAGTTTATTTGGTAATGGAGTAATTCTTACTTAACAAGATGAGTTAACTAAATGGCTTCTGAATCTCTGTTATTAGTACATTCTACTTAAGTCTTCAATTCAAATCCATTAGGGGCTCAAGTAAATTGCACATTTTCCACTGCACCTCTTAAACTAATGATTCATTACTTAAAGAATTTAAGGCAACGAGTTACCTTGATTCTTTAAAAAGTAGATTCAACTTATCCGGGTATAAAGTGTTTATTTAAAATATGAAGAACTGAAGCAGACTGAGGATTTTTCTCCTCATGAATCCTTCTCAGAAAATAAAAAAACAAATTGTATCAGGATTATACCGTATTCAACCATAAAGTTGGACATTTTAGTTGTTTTTAGGGTTTTGCATCAATAAAATACAAAGTCCGAACAACACATTATCAGCCTAATTATCATCCACAATTTGCTCCACCTTGTGCCACTGCATCAGATTCTCAGATATAAATAAAAACTTCAATACATGGCTACTGTTTATGTGTAATTGTAAGAAAATTGAAATTCAATTTGATGCAATAGGGTATCACCAACAACAGCCAAAGTCGTCTCACCTATTCTCATCGCACCTCTTCCTCTCAGTTACACTGCCAGATGCAATGCAGCGGTGTATGTTCCAAAAGGAGCCCTCAGGCAAAAGTAAAGTCCTCTGTTATTAACAGTGTCACCTAACTTTACATCAGTACATATATAGAGTTTTGAAAATAAACACAGATAAATAATGTACTTTCTATTTTCAAAAATTTTCAGAAGGTAATTTTATCAGCCTGAGGAAAATGCAACAATATTTTAGTGATAAGGTGTTAGAGCCACACTGTTAGTCTGAGTTTTATTTCTGTAAAAGCCCAGAGGTTTTTCCGGATGGATGGATGGATGGATGGAGCGAGCTAATGTTGAAATGACAGTTTCTCTCCACCAGACTTTTGACCAGCCTTGGTCAAAAGTCTGGTGGACTTGATTTTGATGGACATCATTGACATGTCCATCAAAATCAGACCTAAATGTTTTACTGACAAACACCTTTGCACAGGTACAAACCTCAGTCCTTCAGCTCTGGTGACAGTCATCATAAGAATGTTGTTAGGAAGCTAAACAGATAATGACAATCTGGACGAAGCAAAGGAAGTAAAGCCATCCAATTGCAGATTTGGTAGAGCTTGGGGTTTTTAATTAATTATTTTAATGAATTTTCCTAATAATTGTGAAAAGGAAAAACAAATCTTTTAAATTTGCAAACTTTAAATTATATTATCAAGGATTATATGATCACATTATATATAATTACGTATAATTACATATAAGGATAAGCAAGGTTTCATACAGCTAGATTATCTATCCATTCAGCACATTGACCCTGTTCAGAACTTATTCCACAGGTGCTAAATCAGCTACTTCATTATTGGTGTGTTTGTCTTAGCTTAAAAGTGACTCTGTGATCAGCACCAATTATTTAAACCAATGCAAGACAAACAGCAAGACTAAAGCCTGCTTTCCAAGTGGCGAGTAACATCTGCAAAGCATAATACACAGCAGATAGCCACCATTTTAGGCTATGTTCACACTGCAGGCAAAAGTGCATCAAATCCAACTTTTTTGCCCATATGCTTACATTTCGCCCATTGCCCATATGCTTACATTTCGCCTATTGCCCATATGCTTACATTTCGCCCATTGCCCATATGCACATATCTGATTTTATTATGACAGCCTGAACAGTACAAATCCGATTTTTTCTAATCTGATCCAGGTCACTTTTTTATGTGGTACTAAATCGGATAAATATCTGATGTTTATGAAAGCAACTTCATTCTGAATGGTCATGTCACATGAAATCCGTCTGACACGAGACAGCTGTCGCTAATCTGCGCAGGAGAAGGCCAACGCGTGAACAAACATGGTGAATACTAGAGATGGAGCCAGTCAATAGACAGACGGCCGCTTGTACTGAGCCAGGTTTTGCTGAATGTTTCTTCCTGTCAAAGAGGAGATTTTCCTCACCAACGTCGCTGCATGCTTGCTCAGTATCAGGATTGCTGTAGTTGGAGTCTGCATAAACAAGGCACAACTGCAAGTCAATGACTTGAAGCAATCTGCTGGGATTCCTTAAATAGAAAACTCTTAAACCTATTTGAATGTTTGTATGACTGAATCGAAAATACTCTTCTTGTAAAAAGCCTTGAGATGACATCTGTTGTGAACCGGCGCTACATAAATAAACTGAATGGAAAATTGAATTCTGAACGTAGCCATAGTCAATGAGTCCGTTTCCACCGGGTGAGAAGCAGTGCATATCAGACCCAGTAGCGTTGTGTCACGGCCCTTTCCTAAATGTACGCATCGGGTAAATTTGTTATGCGCTACGCTTCCAGAACCTGTCAAGCTCAGTAGTTTAGATTGGACCAGACAGGAAATTAGACACTGGAGCAGTGTAAAACATCTGGCAAATTCCAAATTAAGAGACGCGTGCAGATTTCCAATTGCTTAACTGTAAAAAAAAACAAAATGAAACATAGGGTAAAGGTACCCATTAAGCCCACCAAAATTAAAGTTTGCCTATTTTTCAAACAAATGAAGAGGGTTTATGGACATGTTCCTTTGTTAAAATGAAAGATCAATCTCTCATTTAAAAATACTTGTTTTTCCTCTCTTGAATTTTATGTATCTTAATCCAAGATATTTTCTAAATAAAGTCAAAAGTCTGGCATGGGCTTAATTGGTATCTCGGTACCATTTAAGCCCATGTGTGTTCCAAATAACCCCACAACCATATTCAATGACAGAAATATAAAAATATATTCATGCTTCAAGTATTTCAATAAGATTTATTTAATGTTCAGGCATATAAGCCTATTACAAACACATTCAATAAAAACAACCTGTAATTTGGCTTCCAAAATTAATATACCAGAAATACAGTATAACCCGGAGGAAGGCCTTAAAGGATTTATCATTTTGATAACTTGAATTTGCTATGTATTTCATTGTGGCTAATGAAGATATATTCTGAACTTTAACCCTATACTTCAGTCGCTCCCTCAAAGACTTCCTGTCAACTCCAAACTGCCTTGACAGTTGGCACAAGTTTCTAATTGTGCCCTCATGGTAGAGACGACATCCCTCAATCATTTTTGGACAGTCGCTGTAGTTCTTTCTTTTCGGCATTTCTCACTACAATTAAATTGGACATGCAATCGAACATACAAATTAGATTATTTAATACTTGATTATATGGAATATAACACTTAGTTTAATGTCAGGATGTTATTGTCAGGATGTGATCCAAACATTATAGGGGAGGGGATGTATCAGATCTCAATACTGATGGAATTTCTATTGTAAAACACAAGATGGCCTTAAATGAAACATGCTGGGCTTAAATGGTTCAATAGTGACCACTGAGGAGAAAAAGGGGATTTGGTCACTCTAAAAAGCTTAAAATGTATGACCTATGCATGTAGCCTTACTATATGGTAACCTTAATGGGTTAGCAAATTTTTTTTCTGCTTTCTATTTAGCATTATTGATGCTATATCAATAAAAAAGTTAGCATGAACTCCCTCCGATTTGGGCCAGTGCACCATTTAAGCCCACCTTGAAAAAAACATTTAAAAAAAATATTCAACTCACTAAAACCATTTATTGTGGCTCAATGTGTATATTGTTATATGATGCACCACAAAACATTTACATTATCCACAAATCATTTCTAATCCCCAGGTTGTATTGTAAATAGCATGGCTACTGATTAGAATTAATGATTAGCTTGCTAAACTAACTAGCAAAGCGCATCTTTTGTGATTAGTACAAATGGTACAAATTTCCACAAACCTACTATATAATACACAAAAATCAACTCACTAATCTCTCAATTTTCATAGTATTATAGTGTTTACCTCGTTAGTTGCTGAAATTGGTTCAAAAATACTTTTTCATAAGGTGTCCCAAAACATTGAAGTTTTGAGGTGACTTCATCTGAGCTGCTTGAGAGTGTTGGATGTTGGGCGGGGTTAACTCAAAAATGGCAAATGTGATTGGTGTTCACTGAAAGCTCACATACCTGTAAGAAGTTACTTGATTGGTAAAAATAGTGAGTAGCTTATCACAACACCCTGATTTTTTTCAATTTCACTTCAAAGTTCCAAATAGGCTTAAATGGTACATGGGCTTAATGGTTACGCTTACCCAAATCAAAGGTGACACCAGGTATGAAGTAAGTCGGTCTGTGGGTCTAATTTGTTAGTTTTTATCATGGACAACGAGAAGGGAATTCTTGAATGGAGAATCAACCAATCTATATGATACTAGGGATTGTTTTTACAAGTACAACATAAAAACAGACTGTACCCTTTTCTTCACTCAGCTACTTTTCTTTTCTACTACTCTCCAATTGCATTATTTGTTGTTATTCCAACTGTTAACTGTTTTCTCTCAGTGTTTTTCTTTCCATAGCAGCTCCACCTGGTCTGGTGCTCTGTTCGGCTGTGAAGACTAGTTGGAGGGGGGGACATCAGCTGGGATGATGCTCCCAGTAACTGAAAATTCTTTGTGTCCTGTTATCAACTTTTACTTTCTTTAACATAGAAAGTACTCTTACATCAGTTCTTCTGTTCATTCTGTGTCTCTGCTTTGTCTTCTGTTATGGCCACCTGTTTCTACAGGGGCCTTGTGGTGTTTTCTTTAGCTAAGGCCTGATCTGCATGGATGCAAAACGGGTATAGTTTCAAAAACAGTCTGTAATATGGCACCACAACAATTCAAACCTTTGTCCATGGGAATTCACACAAACTGGCTTAAAATGCTGCAGAAGATATGCCGGGCCCACTGGTGGCACTGTGACACTGCCAGAGAAACACAGAAAAGAATAGTGAGCATGCACAGTCAACCCGGTGGCAAACATGACACATGCAGGCCGTTTCTCAATATGCGTACTTGTTTGGACTTGTGTACTCGCATGCTTGAGAAACGTCATCGATGGTGGCCTAAGTACTGTTCCAATTCTAAGTGCGCATCAAGGCAAGAACTCTCATAGTGCAAGGTATCACAAAATGCCTTGTGCCACCAGCAGCAGCTACCAGCAGCAGCGAATAGAGATGAGTGCTGAAATGTATCGCTTTTAAACCACTATTAACTCATCCCAGAAAGCTGTTTTAAGATGCTTTTAGGCGAGAAAGTAGACCGCAAAACTTTATCTAATACAGTCAGTTCATTTAGAATCTGCCCACTTTGAAATGTGCTCTGTTTTTTATGAGTAGCACAACGCCGCTGATAGGCTGGGGTAGCTGCAGGCTCAGCGGTTGATTGGAGTATGTTTTCCCTGCTAACCCTGGCCTAATCTCGCTACTTTTTTAGCGGCTAAAAGTGAGATATAAAGGGTTTTAGTATATATGGTGGATAATTGCACGTATCAGAATGTAAAATATATTATATTTCTTTGGAATTTTTGAGATTTATATTCGATTTATATTTAATATAGATATTATCAGACTATATCGCCATAGTTTATAAAACACCAAATACTAATATTTGCTTCCCAGCCATTTTTGGCATGTAAATTCACAGTAAGAAAAATATTTTAACAGTACCCCTTAATGATCAAAGAGACTACTGTACACATTTCACTAAGATTGGCTTTGTGGAGTATGAACTCTTCCATTTTCCTTTGGTTTACACAGACAGCTCTGCAGGAATATAGACCACAGTTCCAGGTTTGGATGCAGCTTCAAGCTCCCAGTGATCCTCTTCACCCCAGTGACCTGCCATCATCTTCCTCACAGTCTTCAAATCTTCTTTAACTTTTTAAAAATTATATTAACATTTGCTAATGTTAATCAGTATCAATTTACTGCACTTATCAGTTAATTTTCATCATTCTAATATTTTTTTTACTTAAAACATTTTGTCTGTTTACATAGTAGGTATCTGAAAGAATTAACCTAATGATGATAACAGAAAATAAGTTTGTTAATCAGTGTTTAGTAATTAATGTAAATAAATCATGCAGTTGTAAAGCAACAGCACTGGCCCAATGCAGGTCAGTAAAATATTAAATACTTTAAACTGTTATTGCTCATAGATCTAGTGAAAACTTCAGGAATAATCAAACGAATAATTTAACTGTTTAACTCTAAGGCTGGTCATCATTAATTATATCAGTCAAAAAAAAAATTATAAGAAAAATGTATGAAGGAAGGTATGAAGGTTTTCATTTTTAGTAGACAATCCTGGTTTACGAACAAGCCTGAAATATTACTTATACGACGTGGTAAACCCCAGTTTGATTAGCAGTGCCTTTTATAATCAATATTGAAAACTATAGACAATTTTCTTTACAGGGTTTGTATTTTGTATTGGCACTTCTTCCTAAATTTGTATATTTAATATCTGTCAAAAAAGTTTTTTCTTATGTTACTATGTATTATAAATGTGAAAATAATCAAATTCAAAAGTAAACCTGGACCATGTCTTGAAACTATGGAAAGATCGGAGCTGAGCAGCAACATCAACCAAGTACACTGTTTGTTCTTTGTTTTGTCCCTGTATTTTAATTAAGTCTTCCCTTAGCCTTTGTTTTGGGCCTCATGTTTTGTTTTGAAATCTTTGGTACTTTAGTTCGTTTTGTTAGACCATTTCTGTTCTTTATATTTATTTTGTTGCTCTTTCTGATAAACTCTTGTTCATCCATTTTAGCATCTGACTACAGGGTTTTATGTTACTTACCCCCTCCCCTAGCTGAGCTGGGTCGTAACACTTCTCAAACCCGTACTGAGCCAGAATCTGCTGGCGGTTTCTTCTTGTTAAAGGGGAGTTTTTCCTCTCCACTGTCGCTACATGCTTGCTAAGTATGAGGGATTGCTGTGAAGTCAACGACACAACGCTGGAGACCATCTACTGTCACTACATGTTTGTTCAGGAGGAGTGAACGCTACAAGTCAAAAGACTCAGTGCAATCTGTTTGGTTTGCTTAGATAGAAAACTTTTAAACTGTTTGGAATAATGGACTGAAGGATTAATAGGTGGGTTTCACGTGACGTCATCCCCAGCGCGCATAGGTTTGTTGGAGGGCAGGAAGTGAATTAGTTACTCTGTATCAACGTCTGTAAAAATGCCAATGTTTTGTGTCGTTTACGGTTGCTCCAATCGTTCTAACCGAGAAAAGAACAAACGTTTTTTTAGAGCACCGAAGATAGTTGTTCACAGAGGTGAGAAATATAAAAAGCTCACAGAACAACGTCCGGAAAAATGGATTTTAAACCTACGCCTGCGGTCAGGAGGAGCCGAGTCTGCCAATGCCCGTCTGGGTGCCTTTTGTGAAGAAGCTGTGTGCCTTTTGGTGGGGAGGCTGTGACCATTCTGTGGGGGAAGATCTATGTGGGAGGAGTTTCTTTTAACCTGTTTCAAATAAAAACCTTATCTTGAGATAAAGCTGCACTCAGTAACTAGAACTGAGTCCAGTGAACGACGTCTCATTGTTAAAAGATATAATTGTTGTTTGTTGTTCTTATTGCTCCTTTTTACAGAAATGAACGAGCACGCGGGAAGGTGAAATGAGAGCTCAGAGAGAGCCCAGGGTCATAAATTAAATGTGTGTCTGTTCCTTTAAAATAGGCTTTAAATTAGAATGAAAACACCTTCTCAACACTAGCTAACGTTGCTTTTGTGGTCGTGTTTAAATACCACAATAATGTCGTTAAAATATTACTTACTTAGTAATGATTATTAACTACTAGTAGTCTAATATAGACGTCATGGGACTTTGGATGACGTTGAATCGGTAGACTGGGCTCCAACGGTCAACCTCGGTTACCAAAAGTCTAAGCCGAAATCAGAGGCATCTCTTCAACGGGAGCAGAGAATGAAGCTGAAGGAGGACCAACAAAGACAGTCGGAATGTGCAGAGGCCTTATTGGATCTTCAACAGACACCAGAGAAACTGATAGCCGAGAGCTCCGAATCGAAGGAGACAGCTGACAACCCACGATCCGAGTTCATCAGTGGGAATAAGACATTAAATGAGCGAGGTACATTTTTTTACTAAGATATGTAACCTGCAGATGTGGATAAAGTACCAAAAACAATGTACTCAAGTAATAGTTGTTTTAAAATTACTCGAGTAGAAAAAAAAGTACCCCCCCCCCAAAAAAAAAAACCCGAAAGAAAGTCTTGCATCTGTAGCGAGCCATAATGTAATCAGACCTGCCATAATTTAAGATGCAAATCCTGATTTCTTTGAATAATCTAATTAAAACATTGTAATGTCTTAAAATGTTTAAAGGACACTGTTTATAAACATTTTAAACTACAGTTCTTTAGGTTACAGTTTACCAGCATACAACTAAAATTATATGCCATCTATAAATACTGATTCTAATTTTCTTAATCAGCATTACAGTAATTAATCAAGTGCTGCTTAAAATAAGAACCTCCAAAACATGGAGTTATAGTCTCTTGAGAATTTAACAGATGTAATAATTTGCCAATGAATAGATGCATCTATTGAAATGTTTACAAAATAAATTGTATTTCTTTCTCATTTAATACACCTCATAATATCACTTTGAGTGCCTGACAGAGTTGCAATTTTTAATAATTTATAATATAATCACAGTTTTTAATATTTTAAATTACTGCTTATACATTTTTTTATAATATTGAGACTTTGTGGACACC
>OY747701.1:7392500-7510000 GCA_963556495.2 Valencia hispanica
TTCTGTTGAAAACTTTTTTTTTTTTTTATTAAATGCGGGTCACGTCCAACATATCTGTTAATTAAATCCGTGTACCTTTGCTTCGAAATTGGGTGTAAAGCCGCATAATACGGACTTTCTACTGCGGTTTCCTCCATAGACATACAGGTCCTTCTGAGAAAATTAGCATATTGTGATAAAGTTCATTATTTTCCATAATGTAATGATAAAAATTTATCTTTCATATATTTTAGATTCATTGTACACCAAATGAAATATTTCGGGTCTTTTATTGTTTTAAAACTGATGATTTTGGCATACAGCTCATGAAAACCCAAAATTCCTATCTCAAAAAATTAGCATATTTCATCCGACCAATAAAAGAAAAGAGTTTTTTTAATACAAAAAAAGTCAACCTTCAAATAATTATGTTCAGTTATGCACTCAATACTTGGTCCGGAATCCTTTTGCCGAAATGACTGCTTCAATGCGGCGTGGCATGGAGGCAACCAGCCTATGGTCCTGCTGAGGTGTTATGGAGCCCCAGGATGCTTCGATAGCAACCTTAAGCTCATCCAGAGTGTTGGGTCTTGCATCTCTCAACTTCCTCTTCACAATATCCCACAGATTCTCTATGGGGTTCAGGTCAGGAGAGTTGGCAGACCAATTGAGCACAGTAATACCATGGTCAGTAAACCATTTACCAGTGCTTTTGGCACTGTGAGCAGGTGCCAGGTCGTGCTGAAAAATGAAATCTTCATCTCCATAAAGCTTTTCAGCAGATGGAAGCATGAAGTGCTCCAAAATCTCCTGATAGCTAGCTGCATTGACCCTGCCCTTGATAAAGCACAGTGGACCAACACCAGCAGCTGACATGGCACCCCAGACCATCACTGACTGTGGGTACTTGACACTGGACTTCAGGCATTTTTGCATTTCCTTCTCCCAAGTCTTCCTCCAGACTCTGGCACCTTGATTTCCGAATGACATGCAAAATTTGCTTTCATCCGAAAAAAGTACTTTGAACCACTGAGCAACAGTCCAGTGCTGCTTCTCTGTAGCCCAGGTCAGGCGCTTCTGCCGCTGTTTCTGGTTCAAAAGTGGCTTGACCTGGGGAATGCGGCACCTGTAGCCCATTTCCTCCACACGCCTGTGCACGGTGGCTCTGGATGTTTCTACTCCAGACTCAGTCCACTGCTTCCGCAGGTCCCCCAAGGTCTGGAATCGGTCCTTCTCCACAATCTTCCTCAGGGTCCGGTCACCTCTTCTCGTTGTGCAGCGTTTTCTGCAAGACTTTTTCCTTCCCACAGACTTCCCACTGAGGTGCCTTGATACAGCACTCTGGGAACAGCCTATTCGTTCAGAAATTTCTTTCTGTGTCTTACCCTCTTGCTTGAGGGTGTCAATGATGGCCTTCTGGGCAGCAGTCAGGTCGGTAGTCTTACCCATGATTGCGGTTTTGAGTAATGAACCAGGCTGGGAGTTTTTAAAAGCCTCAGGAATCTTTTGCAGGTGTTTAGAGTTAATTAGTTGATTCAGATGATTAGGTTAATAGCTCGCTTAGAGAACCTTTTCATGACATGCTAATTTTTTTAAATAGGAATTTGGGGTTTTCATGAGCTGTATGCCAAAATCATCAGTTTTAAAACAATAAAAGACCTGAAATATTTCAGTTGGTGTACAATGAATCTAAAATAACTGAAAGTTTAATTTGTATCATTACATTATGGAAAAGAATGAACTTTATCACAATATGCTAATTTTTTTAAAAGGACCTGTATACTGTGTTTTAACTTCCTGCCCTCCAACTGAAATCCGTGCGTCATCATAATCACGTGACTGAAAGCCTCCTATTGGAATGTGTGCATGATTGAATTGGAATGACTTTTTTTGTAAAGTGCCCTGAGATGACATGTGTTGTGAATCGATGCTATATAAATAAACTGAACTGAATTAAAATGAATTGAAAAAGGAGATGGCATGGACAGAAATATCTGCGGTTCTGGGAGTGGATGGTGAGTTTCTGATACTTATGAACATATATATATTTTTTCCTGCATACTACCCATTCAGTTATGCAACTGTAATTCTCCTGTGATTACATGATATCATGGGCCCCGCTGCGTGAAAGGCATTTGCAGGTGATACGCGTCTGAAACGGCAGGAAGGGACGCACGTTGAGCTCGCAGGGAAAGCCCTTCTGTGGCGTTACGTGCTGCATACTCAGACTGATGTGGATTTTAAATTAGTGATTTAAATGTTGACAGATGTATTTTAGCAGAACCTAAGCTTAGCTCAAAAATCTTTTAAAATGACACCCTGACTTAAAGCTGTGTTTGATATGAGTTGAGAGAACAAAGTCATGCAAGGGGAGCAGGTGATTGTTGCAACCATACAGGCATTAAACATGTGTTAAGGGAAAAGGCTTCTAAACTGACTCAAACTACAGTATATTATTTCTGGACCTTTATTCCAGACACACAGTAGAAAAATACAAGGAAAAAATAACCTTAGGCAGAGAAGAGCAAAGAGAAGAATCAGGGATGCTCAGGGGCAATAAAGAACAGAGAAGAGGATGGAGGCAGGGAGGTAAATTAGGCATGTAAAGTGAGGTTGATATAAAGTGACTGAGTGTGGTGACCTCCTGCTAAGAATCAGCCCACTCTTCAAGAAATGTTCCTTCTTACTGAGACTCAGACAACCCACCCCCCCTCCCCACCTACACTATTACTCTGGTTTGACTCTATATTCCAGAGCAGGGTCTGTATCAATGTTTCTTAAAATTAAAAATGTTTGGTGAAAATGTAATAATATGCTTTGTTATACAAAAAGACAGCCCTACTGCTGGATGGATGGATGGACGCTCCTACTTGTTTTTAGGTGTGTGTAAATCAGGGTGTGTTATTTATTGTCTAGGATTGAAATCATTCAAACACTTGAAAATATTGTTTAATAGTTTATTTCTACTTGTGTGAAATGGTCATTAAATATCTGAAATACTGGAGAGCAGCCTGAATTCCTAAAGCATATACCTCATTGGACCTGTAAATATCCAATCAGGTAGAAGCCTTCAAGCACTAAATTTTTTTTAAAACCTAAGATGTTTGATCAGATATCTAAAACAATTTACTTCCAAATTAATATTGAGTCACAAGGAAAATGACAATGTCATGTTTTTTGCTGTTTAACATAGTGTAGTGTCTGATAACAGATCTGGAGGTCTCAGGTTGGACATGCAAAATACTTCTAAGCTAAAGTCATATGATGGGATGGTTAAAAATGCAAGGTGCAAGAATCCCTGACCATACCTAAAGATAGTCAAAGCCATAGGCTGAGGTGGGCCAAGGATGTTAAATTTAGAGCAATATGTTGGAGAATATCAAAATGGTACAATATGGATGTGGTCTAGAATGTTATTAAAGAGAGCCTGTTTTCATAGATTCTTTGGGTTTTTATTTTATTTTTTTTTACAATTCAACTTTCTGAATTCTCTGAGGATGGCGCACAAATATACAGTCTATGCGCGCAATAAGTGATAGGCTTGTTTGAAATTAATTCTCCTTTAATGTCTTAGAGTCTTCTCTGAAACATTTCACACGGGCATTATTAGGGTGGACAGAACCCAAACTTAATATAATTTAATAGTCCATGTCACATTTTTGCATGCCTGCACCAAACTAACAGAAGGACTTAGGTTTACTACTTTAGGTCCTGCCTATTCCTTTTTTTTCTTTTGCTCTATACAGTGGACCTCTGTTCAGTATTTGCAAATTCACCCATGCTAGTATTTTTCTGTGGAATGTAACTCCAATTTATGTGTGAAAAATATGCCTATTTGCAGATTTTGTTTTATAGTTCATAAATAAAATATTGAGAAAAGAAACTGCGGCTTCAGAAGCTGGAATATCTACACCTAATGTTACTTGACACACTATTGGCTGCCGTTTGCAAAGCAGCCAGTGTAGGAGGGTCATTCATTTTACTTGTCACTGATTGGCTGTACTCCCATAAGCAGAAATAAAGAAGACTGTAGACGTTAGTTTCTGTGGTAGTGCTGAGATGGTTTTCACTGAGCATATTGATGCATATTAAGGTATATGTGGCATGTGAACTAATGAAATAGGCCGTTATAAACATTTTTAGGGCATCTCAAGTATTTTAGATTAAATCCTTTTGTGGGCGGCTGTGGTCCTTAATTCCTGTGAATACTTGGGGTCGGATTTGATATGGTACAATGTCTTTCCGAAAGAAATGGAGCACAGTTGCTCATCTATTGGATCGGATTACAGAGAGCTTTTGTGAAATTTTTATTGGTAATAGTTCTCTTTGCAGAACAATGTAAAATTGTAGTAAGGTTGTTGGAGAAGTGTACCCTCGGAGTGTTATGAGATAACAAGCTAAACAGATGTATACTATATCAGTCCGTCTCATCAGCCAATTTGGGATAAAATTGAGAGACCTGGAAAGCACAGGAACATTCCAACTTCAATGATTCAGCACTTCTGGCTCAAAATCCCAAAGTTTACTCTGCTCTAGGCGAAGCAAGACTGCACTGGTGGGATGCAGCTGATCTGGAAGATTGATATAGTTTGCAGAAATGGAGAGAAAAGTGGGGGAGAGAAGTGAGGGAAGACTGGGGATATATGCAATATTACTTGATAATATTCAAACTAGGGGCATCACTTGGCGTAGTGTTGGAGTGTGCGCCACATATACGGAGGCTTCAGTCCTCAACGCGGCTGTCCAAAGGTTGAGTCCCCAGTCTTCCCTCACTTCTCTCCCCATTTCTTACCTATCCACAGTCAAATAAAGGTCTCTGGGTTCAAAATAAATAATAATAAAATATTATAAATACAATCGAAACTAACTCTTAGTTCAGATTTAACTCCGACCTGTTCCATCCAATGTTTGAGCTGCATACAACATACTCTGTATTTTTATCTAAACTGATAATTGGCGTATTGTTTGAGTGATACAAAAACAAGGAATGTATATTTCATATAGGGCCAATTTAACTGAGGGGATGTGTGATGTACTTTAGACTAGTTGGCATCTGACATGCACCACAAACATATCTAATTTTGTTTATTTGCATGATTTAAATAAGCATGTAACTTTAGCTGCTTTCCAACCACATAATTTTTATTTGTGTAATACAAGAAATGTGATCAGTTGGGATAAACAGAACTGCTTTGAAGCATCTTTTTTAAATCATAGTGTCATTGTGTCATAAACATTCTTAGCTCAAAATGAACCCAATAATGAGTTTAGGAGACATGACCCTGTTGTAAGTCTTGGTGAGGCAAATAAACCTTTCTCCATCTCCTTCTCTATTTAATTCTTTGCACTCAAATTTAGGAGGCAAGTTTAGGTGAAAGATGGACTGAAACATCTGCGATAGACTGGCGACCTGTCCAGGGTCTTGCTCTTGCCCTGTGAATGCTGGAGATAGGCACCAGCCCCTGCAACCCTACATAGGATGCATGGGTACAGATAATGGATGGATGGACTGAAACATTTCCTTGGACAGTCAATTTTAAAGCACAATAGTTTACCAGCTGTCATTAACTTGTGTCTGGCCATAGTGTTGAAATTTGATATTATATATCAGTTTAGACTAATAGTGGTTCTTAGAAGTGCACAAGTTGCTGTTAAAGTGAAAAATCATTACAAAACCTTTTCCACAAATAATTGTGAAATTTGTCCTGTACAGTTCACCTGAAAAATAGAGCAATCTGTTGAAAGAAATATTTATTAATAAATTTCACGCAGTTGCATAAGTGACCAGTGAACTAAGACCTGGCGAAAACCTGGAAAAATAGTCTTCTGCTGTATAAGAAGACCCTTTCATCAGTAATAGAGGAGAATAAGAACAATCCTAGTTTTTTTTTTTTGTACAGTCGTCAAACTTACACAGAGTTATAGTTCTGTTGAGCCAGCTATTGCCCCAGCTCTTAGTAGTGATAACGTTATAAAATTCTTCATAAATAAAATTAATTCTATTAAAAATACAATCATTGGCATCCTCCCAAACATGACTGCTTCTCTCTCAGCAAGTGAGGCAGCATCAGAGGGAACTGTAGAAGCCCATTTGTGTTTGGACTATTCAGTCGAGCTTTCGGAATTTTCAAAATATTATCCTTATCTAAACCTTCAATTTGTATGTTGGACCCAATCCCAATCAAATTATTTAGGGAAGTGTTCCCTTTGATTCCTGCCCCCATTTTAGATATGATCAAGATTACTTGATGAATTACAGACCTATATAGAAGATATACCTGGTCTGGTATTCTGCTTGGCTGCAATGCCCTGTTGGACGGGGGGCATCGACTGGAATGGTGCTCCCAGTAACTGAACATCCACTGTGTCCTGTTATCAACTTTTTACTTTCTGTAACATAGAACGTACTCCTATATCAGATCTTCTGTTCCTTCTATGTTTCTGCTCTGTCTTCTCAAACCCCCAGACGGTCGTGGCAGATGGCCGCTTTGTACTGAGCCTGGTTCTGTTGGAGGTTTCTTCCTGTTAAAGGGGAGTTTTTCCTCTCCACTGTCGCTACATGCTTACTCAGGATGAGGAATTGGTGTGGTTGGAGTCTGCATTAACGGGGTGCAACTGCCAGTCAATTACTCGATGTAATCTGCTGGGATTCCTTACATAGAAAACTAGCTAAAACTTTAAACTGATTGGAATGTTTGTATTGAAATGACTTTGAAAGTGCCTTGAAAGTGCCTTGAGTTGGCATCTGTTGTGAATCGGTGCTATATAAATAAACTGAATTGAATTGAATTAAAAAAAAAACAACTACAAAAAATCCCCAGCACTTTTTGATTCATTTTTAGGATTTAGTCCTCTTGAGTTTAAACCTGAAATCATTTGTTGCATCCATTAGCTAAAGCCACAGTTGGCGGATAGGTTACAAAAGCCAATCATTCATCCAGGCCTCCGTAAAGTCTCCTATAACCTGGTGGTAAAAGGTTTTTAATGAAGCCAAATTCTAACTCTTTTAACCACAATTCCAAAATGTTTTTTCAGCATAAAAACAACAGAGAACATCACCATAACAACAGTGAAACACGATGATGAATGTAACATACTTTGAGGTTACTTTTCTTCATATGGAACTGAGGTGGATCTAAATATGAACAATTCCAAAAAATGGTCCATTTTAACCAAAGCTTTCAGGTGTCTGCAAGAAAGCTGAAGATGAAGAAATATTTTATTTTTCCTCGTCACATGCATTCAACTCAACAAAAGAATGGCTTTGTGGGAAGACAATTAAAGTTTTGGAATGGCCTACTCAAAGTCCGGAACAGATTTCGGTAGAAACTCTGTGGAGTCTTCTGCACAATGTTTACAAGGCAGAGTGGGCAAATATTGATAAGTCAAGATGTTGGATGCTGATAGACTTCTAACAGAAAATTAAAGGCTAAAACTGACTCAAAAATGTGTTTTAACAAAGTATTAGTTTAAGGGTGTCCCCATGTTTGGAACCAGGTTATTCAGTCTTTTTCCTTCAAATAGAACAGTTTGTTGTTTAGTTGAATTGAAAAGGTTCAATCTTATTTCATGTGTGGAGAGTCTTGAAGTGACTTATTATGGTGCCATTTTTGCAGATCGCAATACCTGGTAATTTACCAAGGGTGTATACACTTTGAAGAACCACTTAATAGGACACTTGAACATTTGAAACTGCGTGTTATGATTCCCACTGTATACAGTGCCTTGCAACAGATTTCATACCCCCTTGAACTTATTCACTTTTGTCACAATGGATTTTGGGTGATGACCCTACAGAGTGTGAACATAATATCCTTGACAAAACGCAAACACGCAGCTGATATCTTCCACTGCTGTCATTGTCAGGGAGCACCAGTTGAATTAGTGATAAAGCTATGCTACCAAGTGGTTGTTTTGACATGTATGTTATCCTCTTTGGAGGATCATATAGCCCCTCCTCAGTGTTTACTACAAAAGCAGCTATTTACCCCCATTCTTTATACATAGATTGAATAAATTACCATTCACATCGGGAAGTCTCCTGAACCAACTACAACTGGAGAAAGTAGTGGCATGTCAGACTTTTTTATTTGAAACTTTTCTATTTCACAGATAAACCATCCAGTTAGACAGCAGCAAGGTGTTACGACTGAGGTCGTAATTTGCTGTATGTTCTGGAATTTGACATGCAAATCTCAGAGCGCAGGTAAGTTCGTGTCTCTTGGTTTATGTTTCTTCCGGTAAGCTTGGTTAAACCTTTAGATAGTTTCATTCGGTTTGTAGTTTTGGCCTTAGTTCACCCCGAAGCTACACCCATCTTACAGAAACTCAGATCTTTGTAAACATCTTCAAGTAAAAATAAATCGCCCATCACTGGAAGTCATCGTGTTTGCTTGAGGTCTGCTTGGGATGGATTACTTTTCTTTTTTTCATGTTATGGCCTGGCCACCCCGAGATGGGTCATAACAAAGGTTTGGTATAAAATATAATACGAACCCCCAATTTTCTGGTGTCTACTTCAGAGTACCAGGGAACTATCAGGGAGGTGTGCTTGCTCTAAATATGGAGACAAATACTTAAAGGGGTCATCACCTTAAATTTTCATTTTTCCCATGTGAAAACATGTATAATATGGTTTCCTAATGATTTTACACTGGGCAGTAAGCCAATATTCAAAAGTGCAGCATTTGTTTACCATTGACTTCTCCAACCACCCCACGTGCACTTCACGTGCATGCGCCCTCAAAAAAGTGGTTCTGATTTCTGTGCGGGTATTACGTCAAAACAGCAGGTTTACCATTTATGAACATAGCAGACCAATGCTCGCCCCACCCTTCTCACCCTCACATTCAGCCGAGCCCCACCGCCATTATTGAAGAAGACTACATCGCTGTTATTGTAATAATCGACTTTATAAGAAGGCAAACCTATTTTGTAGAAAACTAACAAGCGTTTTATCACGTTATTGATCAAATGGTTGCCTTTACCATTCAGATATATCTTGCTGTAGACGTCCTTCCATCTGTTCGACATCTTCACTTTCCAGCTCTGGCTTGGAGTCAGGCTCGTTCATAAACGGTTGGATTCTGTAGGTCGCGGCAAGGTCATTCACAACGTGAGCCTTGTTGTTTTTTGGAGAGTGTCGCAGTGGAGCGTCATCCCCCCAACGCAATCCTCATTTGCAATATTATAATGAACACCCGGGAACGCCGAAATATCGCATGCACTCTCAGAAGACAATATGGGTTTTACTGAATGGGTCAGAAAAGCACCTTCAAATTTTTTTTTTTGACTAGAATTTATTTTAAAGGTGTGAAAGACTATGATAAGGAGTAGTTATTCACTTTAGTAACAGGTGGTGTCTCCTTTAAGCGTTCAGGGGGCAGAAGACATGTTTTAGGATGGCAGAGAGGACATAGCAGCTCTGCAACTGAAGGATGTGAATGGGAGCGTAACTGGTTCTGTCCCTTGTTATATATTCACTCACTGAGAAACCGTGTAATACTTGTTCTTTGTGAAATACAATCGGTCACTTTGATCTGCATATTCATGCTGTACATGAACATTTTCTCCAACCCCCATTGCCTGCATCAGCCGCAGAAAGGAAATAGACGACAAAACTGAACGAATCAGAAAAGCCGGTCCCTTCTATGTCACAGGGAAAATTAGTATTCCTTATATTTCCTACCTTTGCTTGCAACCACCCATGGAAAGGCTATATTGATTTTCCAGCCAGGAAAGACCAGAGCATTCTCTGCTAGTAGAGGCTAACCGTAAGCAACTCCTCAACATGGCAGATCATATATTATTTGTGGACATAACACATCAGTGTAGCATTCTTTATCCATAAAAGAGGAGCTGAGGAAGAAACTGTTCCAACTATTCCAGTTCCAAGTAAGTTAAGTTTGTTATTTGTTCAAAGGCAGCATAAGAATCAGAGGCAAGACGTTTGCATAACATGGATAATGATGAGTTAGACTCGTAATCCTGACGTTTTCCCCTACTCACTCGTCCGGCAAACTGCAACCTCATAAAACAGGAAAAAGAGATCATTTTTCCACAGAAAATGATACACAAAGGAATTCATTTAAGTTAGAGACCACAGCAAATTTATTGAAAAATTAGCAAATTTTTCAACATTTAAGAATGATGTAAATGTGAATCCTACTAAAGGTAAACACTAAAACTGTGGTGGGATGGTTGACATTGCTTGAGCGGTTAATACAGA
The DNA here is from genome assembly GCA_963556495.2 of Valencia hispanica. Lineage (NCBI taxonomy): Eukaryota > Metazoa > Chordata > Actinopteri > Cyprinodontiformes > Valenciidae > Valencia > Valencia hispanica. The sequence goes on from OY747701.1 coordinate 7,402,708, forward strand.
CATTTATAACCTCTTATAATTATGTCACAGATAAACACCATAATCAAGAACAACTACACTATGTATAGCCTAACAAATAACGTCTAGTATCAGAAAATATTGGTGTTGGAAGAAATTGATTTTGATTTTAAGGAGTCCTAGTATTCAAAACCGCATTTATCTTGTTGTTGTTTGATTTAGGCAGTTTAGGGTGTTGATTATACAATACCAAAAAGTCTGTGCTGTCTCCGAACTGCTTTACTATGCAAATTCGTAATTTTGTAATTGCCACGAAGAAAGCTGGCCGTCTGGGCAAAGCTCTGATAATGTGTCATAGGCTGTAGACAGACTCCCTTTAATTTACATGTCCTCACCATCTTCAACGTCAGCACAATGTAACTGTTGATTATAGAACTATTAACCCTATTGTCGTAGAGCCATTGGGGTAAACCGGCCAATCAGCACATAGCTCATTTAATGTTCATGATTGGGTGGGGGAAACCAGTCTTTCAAATGTAGAGCTTGTCCATCAAACGTTTTATTCAAACAGGTGCAGCGCTATGGTGGGCAGAAAAGATGATGCAGGACAGGTCATTTTCTAAATGACCTTATCAATATCAGCCATCACTATATCTTGCAAAGTTGCTCATTTAAATCAAGCTGAGGTTTGGAGTTTGACTCGGCCTAACCCTAACCCAATAGTTTTTAGGTTTTTCTGTTTTAGATTTAGGGGTTTGCTTTGGATCATTGTCTATTTGCATGACCCAAATTTGGATAAGCATTTTCATACAGAGATGTCCTCACATTTGACTCTGGAAAGCTTCTTATGCTTTGACAGTTGGTGTGAGGAGTATTTGTTGGTGTGAGGAGTATTTGCTGGTGTACTATGTTTGGGTTTCTGGTTTAGTCTCGTCTGTCTAGATTAATTCAATTTTCAATTCAGTTTATTTATATAGCGCCAATTCACAACAGATGTCATCTCAAGGCACTTAACAAGAAGTCATTTCAATACATTTATACAAACACTCCAATCAGTTAAAAAGTTTCTTATTTAAGGAATCCCAGCAGATTGCGTCAGTCATTGGCGTGAGGTTGGGCAGACTTTCCAACCACAGCAATCCTTCAGCAATCCCTCATATTGAGCAAGCATGTAGCGACAGTGGAGAGGAAAAACTACCCTTTAACAGGAAGAAACCTCCAACAGAACCAGGCTCAGTAGGAGTGGCCATCTGCCACGACCGTCTGGGGGTTTGAGAAGACAGACCAGAAACATAGAAGGAACAGAAGATCTGATATAGTAGTACTTTCTATGTTACAGAAGGTAAAAAGTTGATAACAGGACACAGTGGATGTTCAGTTACTGGGAGCACCATCCCAGTTGATGCCCCCCGTCCAACCGGGCATTGCAGCCAAGCAGGATACCAGACCAGGTATATCTTCTATGGAGAGAAAACACTGAGAGAAAACAAAGTTAACAGTCGAAATAACAGAATTTACTGTAATACAACTGGAGAGTCGTAGGAGAAAAGGAAGTAGCAGAGTGAAGAAAATTGGTAAGTCTGTCCTCCAGCATTCTAAGCCTATTGCAGCATAACTACAGAGATAGCTCAGGATGACCTAAGCCACTCTAACTATAAGCTTTATCAAAAAGGAAAGTTTTAAGCCTGGCTTTGAAAGTAAACAGAGTGTCTGCCTCAAGGACTAAAGCTGGGAGCTGGTTCCACAGGAGAGGAGCCTGATAACTAAAAGATCTGCCTCCCATTCTACTTTTAGAAATCCTAGGAACTACAAGTAAACCTGCAGTCTGAGAGCGAAGTGCTCTGTTAGGAACACATGGAACAATGAGATCTCTGATGTATGATGGAGCTTGATTATTAAGGGCTTTGTATGTAAGAAGAAGGATCTTAAATTCTATTCTGGATTTAACAGGGAGCCAATGAAGAGAAGCTAAAACAGGAGAAATGTGATCTCTCTTTTTAATATTCATCAGAACTCTTGCTGCTGCATTTTGGATCAACTGAAGGCTTTTAATGGCATTTTGTGGACTTCCCGATAGTAAAGAATTACAGTAGTCCAGCCTTGAGGTAACAAATACATTGACTAGTTTCTCAGCATAACTCCTGGACAGGATGTTTCTAATTTTAGCAATATTCCGGAGGTGAAAGAAAGAAATCCTAGAAACCTGTTTAATATGGGATTTAAATGTCAAGTCTTGGTCAAAAATAACGCCGAGGTTCTTTACGTTATTACTGATTGATTGACTGTGTCAAAAGCAGCACTGAGATCTAACAAAACCAGAACAGACACAAGTCCATTATCTGAGGCCATTAGAATATCATTAGTAACCTTCACCAGTGCTGTTTCAGTGCTATGATGAGCTCTAAAACCTGACTGAAACTCTTCAAACAGGTTGTTACTGTTTAGATGATCACAGACTTGATTAGCAACAATTTTCTCAAGGACTTTGGATAAGAAAGGAAGGTTAGATATAGGTCTCTAATTCACTAAGTCATCTTGATCAAGGGAAGTTTTCTTGAGTAAAGATTTAAATACAGCTATTTTAAATTCCTGTGGTACGTATCCGTTTACTAAGGATAGATTCATCATATCCAAAATGGGGCCAGGAACCAAATGGAACACTTCTTCAAATAATTTTGTTGGGATTGGGTCCAACATACAAGTTGAAGATTTAGATGAGGCTAATATTTTTGATAATTCCAAAAGCTTGACTGAATCAAAACAGCCTAAGCACAACTGAGGTTCTACAGTTATTTCCTATACTGCCTCATTTACTGAGGAAGAAGTAATCATGTTTGGGAGGATGCCAATAATTTTATTTTTAATTAATTTAATTTAATTTATGAAGAATCCCATAAAATCATCACTGCTAAGAGCTGGGGGAATAGTTGGCTCAACAGAGCAAGTTTGGCAACTGTACTAAAAAGAAACCTAGGATTGTTTTTATTCGCCTCTATTAATGATGAAAAATATGCTGTTCTAGCTTGTCGAAGGGTCTTTATATACAGCAGTAGACTGTTATTCCAGGTTAAATAGGTATCCTCTAGATGTGTAGAGCGCCATTTTCTCTCCAACGTCCTAGTATTCTTCTTTAAAGTATGCAACTCTGCGTTAAACCAAGGAGTCAGCCTCCTATGGCTAGCCACTTTCTTTTTTAAGGGGGCTGCACTATCTAATGCCAAACGCAATGAGGAAGTAACGCTGTGAACCAGACCATCAATTTCTGAAGGGTTAGAGATAGAATTGCTGCCATCCACTGTGTTACTCTGAGACACTGAGGAAAGTAAGAATGGAACAGGGTCTTTAAAAATTGTTACAGCATTGCCTGATAAAGCTCTACTATAATGACATCTTCTTTCAGATTTAAGATGGTCAGTTAAAGTAAATTCAAAAGTTATCAAGAAGTGGTCAGACAGGACCGGGTTATGTGGGTGGACTGTTATTTCCTCACACTCAATACCGTATGTCAGTACAAGGTCCAAAGTGTGTTTACCTGAGTGGGTCGATCCCTGTACTTTTTGAGTAAAGCCAATTGAGTCTAAAATAGCATTACAGGCTGCATTTAGGCTATCACTTTCAGTATACACATGAATATTGAAGTCCCCCACTATAATGAACCTATCAGTATTTAATACTCAATTAGATAAAAAATGTGAGATCTGATCCAAGAATTGAGAGTAAGGGCCTGGTGGACGATACAAAACCACAAACAAAAATGGTCTTAATGTTTTGCAACTTGGATGAGGAAAATTAAGGGTTAGATGTTCAAAAGAACTGTAGCTATCAATTAGTCTGGGACTAATTAGTAAATCGGAACGGAAAACGGTTGCAACTCCTCCCCCTCGCCCAGTATTTCTAGGAATGTGAAAATTGAAATGACTGGAAGGAGTTGACTCATTTATACTGACATAATCCTCCTGCTGCAACCAGGTTTCTGTGAAACAAAGCAAATCAATGTGATTATCACAAATGAAGTCATTTACTAACAAAGTCTTTGAGGAGAGAGATCTTATGTTTAATAAACCACATTTAATAGATTTATTTTTCTGTTCAGTCAAAGTTGTATTTATTTTTATGAGATTTCCATAATTTGTTTTTGTTGGCTTAACTTTTAATCCATTTAATTTTGGCCGTGGGCAAGACACTATTTCTATAGGGTAATGGGTGGGTAACAGTACAGAAGCAGCAGAGAGGTGGGTTAAACTACGACTCTGCTTCCTGGTCTGGACCCTGGGTTGTCAGTGTTTTGGAGGACTAATAAATTCGGCCATATTCCTAGAAAGAAGAGCTGCTCCATCCAAAGTGGGATGGATGCCGTCTCTCTGGATCAGACCAGGTTTTCCCCAAAAAGTTCACCAGTTATCAATATAGCCCACATAGTTTGCAGGACACCACTCATTCTACCATTGATCGAATGACAGCATGCGGCTAAACATGTCGTCACTGGTCCGATCAGGCAGGGAACAAGAAAAGATTACCGAGTCTGACATTGTTTTAGCAAACTTACACACCGAAGCAACACTGATTTTTGTGACCTCCAATTTGCGTAACCGGGTGTCATTACCGCCAGCGTGAATAACAATCTTACTGTATTTACGCTTTTCTTTAGCCAGCAGTTTCAGGTAGGATTTGAAGTCGCCCGTTCTGGCCCCTGGCAAACATTTGACTATGGTCTATGGTGTCTCTAATGCTACGTTTCTGACTATGGAGCTGCCAATTACCAGGGTCGGCTTCTCAGCAGGTGTGTCGCTGAGCGGGGACAATCTGTTAGAAACGCGGACCGGTTGGTGGTGGCCTAGAACTATGCTTCCTACGTACAGTCACCCAGCCGGCCTGAGGTCCCGGCTGCGCGGGCTCTAGCGGAGGACAGCTAGGGGGTTCTATCCTTTTTGGCTCCGCGCTGGCTAATGGGCTTCGGCTTTCTGCTGGTTTTTCAACAGCGTGCTTCCAATTCTGATACCCTCGCCTCCAAAGCTACAAAAATATTACATTTATTACAGTTACCATTATCACTAAAGGAGGCAGGGAAGTAACTAAACATCTGACAGAGAGAGCAAGAGAGAAGAGAAGAGTTAGAGACAGGAGAAAGAAGAGTAGCCATAGCCACAATGAAGCTAAGCTAACTGAGCTAGCGAGAACTTACCACCCCAAGAAAAACTGTGTAAAACACAAGGAGTTCCCAAAACGTAATGTACACCACCAAAAAATGTGTGTTTTAGTGTGTTTGTGTGTTAAAATAACTTAGAGGCCTCAGCACAGAGAAAACAAGATCAATTCAAGAGAGTCTGAACACCAAACAGCTTACAGGGAGCACAACAGTGACAACAGGAAATGACGCAATACGGTTTACCCTGTCACAGATTACATTCTCTCAGAATTACTGCGCTTCATACAGATTGAATAAGGGTGTGTTACTGTTGATTTTAGAGAGAGGATGCTTTTTCAAGTTGTACTGTCATGGACATTCAAACAAGCAAACTGAAGTCATAGAGGCTGAGATGGAGCTCTTGTTTTGTCATGTTTTGTTGTTTCATTTTTATTTGTTTCAGTTTGTATAAGCATTGTACAATTTAAATGGATGAAATAATTGGGGGGTAAAGTCCTGGAGAAAATGGCAACTGGATCCTTCTGTTTTTGATAGCTGAAAACAGCCTTGAATCTCTTCCAGTTGTTATTAAATGTCTCACTGTAGTATGGTGGAGTTTGGGTTGTTAGGAAATGGCTACATTATCTTTTCTTGGTTGAGGAGCAGGAAATATTGCTTCTTAAGGCTGATTACTAATGTATTTTCCTCTTAGCATGGTGTTAGCACACACCTGTGCACTCCACTCACGCAAACTGCCAACGTACCTGTGTCTGTAAAGATGTCTACATTTGATTTGCAACACCAGGTTGGAACCCCCATTTTAAAAATCTTATGGAAGCAGCAGAGTTAATTATTAATCATAGCTAACTCGTTGAAAAGAGTTAAAGCTCTGGTCTAATGTGGTGTCATCAAAGAGAGGAGAGGATTTTGAGTTGTAAACAGCTATAGTTCCCCTCCCTGCTCCCCCTTCCCTTCTGGAAGGACCTGAAATCCACACCTCATATTGCGCGAGAGAGCATCACTGCATTGACCCAGCATCAACCTACTTTTCACAAAGGAGTTTTCTGAGGTAAGGATGTTTTTTCAACCAGAACCCTCCAGTTTCTTTGTTAATGTGCTAAGCTGACTCAGCTGCGTCACCCTATAGTGCTAAGGTGGGGACTGGGGCACATTCTCGCTGATTGACAGCTCCCACTTGTGGATGCGCAATTCTATTGGTCAAAGCTTTAGGTTCGCGTAAATGATTCGTTTTGCTGTAGAGGCCAGGGAAGGGACTTAAGGGAAATTAAATCCTGAAATATTACCTACTCTATATCATAGAACAGGGTCAGATAGTTAAATCTCAGCCTTTTTAAAAAATTACTTTAAACATTTTAAAATATGTACCCAAGGTTTAAGACATTGCTTCTTATTGTTACATAGTGATAAACAGGACGGTTTACTTTTCAGTGAGTGATGCTTGAGTATGGTGTTATTTGATCTTTTTGGTCTTTATCTCAAAACATCCCCCTAAACAGTTTTTCCCCCCACAACATCCTACCACCACCATGCCTCAGCAATGTCCTCAATGCTACCTCTATTCTGGCTTGCTGTTCAAATGTCGGTCTGAGTTTTCTTTTCTCAATTACAGAACATTCCATCTTTTTTTCTGCCCTGCTATAAATCTTGTTTTGTTTGCCCTCACTCTAACTCCACCCCCCCCTCCCTTTGTATATTTTTGCTGTGTTTATTTCTGCTGAAAAGCCAGTCTAGTTCATTTGCTAGTCGGCTGGGCAGAGCAGCGCTCCTATTCTTAGGCTTTTATTAACATCATGGACTGCACAACAACAGCTACAGAATCTATTATTCATTAAGTGTAACCAATATAAAATTTAAAACAGTCTGGGCTTTTTTTGTAGAATTATGTCAGGTCAGCATAATTTTCTGCCTATTACTAATATCTGTATCATCTTTTCCTTAGTCAGCTCTATTTAAATATGCAATCATTTACAGCTTTTGACTATGTGTGTGCACACCCAATTTCCAATATTCCTCTAGTAGACTTTTTTATGCTGACATCAATGGCAAGCTATTAAAGACAGTATTTCATTATTGGTTCCTCTTCCCCAGTGGTTATTTACAATCCCATATATACTAAGGACTGATATTAAAGGAGACCATTTTAATGAGGTGCTATCTGCCATGGCAATATGTCTTTCTCCGAATGAGATTGTGTTTAAAGATTTTATCAAGAAATGGCTGTTCTGCAGGGTTATGTTTTGTCCATGAAATATGCATTTCATATCTCTTTCATTTCATTAACATAATTTAATTTGCGTTTTGCATTCTGTGCATAATACATATTTGATTTACAAAACAAATATTTCCATTAGAAAATGAATTTCATGCACGGAAAAAAGGCACAACTGAAAGATGTATTGTAAGGAAAATGGAGGAAAAATGAATTGTATTATCTTTGGCTCAGGAAAAAAAGAACGCCTTGGCACAGAGAAATACACTCAATAGATTTCTTATATGTGAGCGTGCATGCCAGTGAGTTACTTTGTGTGAACACTGTTTATGTGTAGACTGTAAGTAAATGTGCATTATGGAAGCAATGAAAGCCAGGGGTGTATTGCATAAAGTTTAGAGCAATAAAACTCAGATTGATTTACATGACTTGCATAGTGGGTTTTCCCTGATGTTAGGAACAGGCACAAGACTAAGCATTTTGAGGGGAATCCATTTCGTGTTACTTCCTTTAAGAGTGATGCCAGCATTTTGTAGTGTAAACAGCGGAGTAAATAAGTATTGAACTTGGTGGTATTTTTCTCTGTAAATGTACTATGAAGCTAATGACATGAAATTTACACCAAAAGTCAGAAAAAAACTAAGAAATTTACACATCAAAAGGAATCTAGACAGATAAGTCCACATGTCATGAAGAGTAGAATGACACAGGGAATACGTATTGAACACATAAAGAAGACAAGGTGCAAAGCCAAGACAATAGCAGAAATCTGTAATTGTGGCTTTGTGCAAATTAACATTGACTGGTTTAGACCTAATAGATGGCCTATAAAAATGCATGTCATGATGGGAAAAGCAAAGAGCTTTCTGAAAACCTTTGCAACCTTATTGTTGCAAAATGGACCAATAAAGTGATTTCAGAAGAATTTCCCTAAAAGTCTGAATGCTTCAGTGTCACCGAATCGGTGCGGTTTACTGAATCGGTGAACTGCAATGGGACCATAAAGAGCATAATTTCACCATGGACCAACAACAACCATTTTATCTCTGCAAGCTCTAGGACAGGGGAGTCAAATTGTAATCACAAGTGTTGTCCAAGGGCCAAAAAGCACCACAAAGTGCTTCAAAAAGACCTGGAACTATTAGGAAGGTTTTTTCCCTATGAACATAAGTAATACACCACTGTGGACTTAGTGAATACTCACTAAACGTGACTTCCACAACTGAAGAAAATGCATGTTTATACTTGCTTCATGTTTACTGCAGAAAAACCCAAACAAGACAAGTAGTTTCTGAGGAAAAAAATAAAGCTGCTAGAATCATCCAGCCATTGGCCCATACTTGAATCCAATTTATAATCTATGGTAAATTTGAAGATGTAATGGATAGAAGTGATCCACTGAATCTTTAAGATTTGTAGGTAATTTTATTTAGACAACTAGGTCAAAATCTCACAACACATCAGATCAAGGCACTGTACAAATTTTTTTTTAATTCAATCATACATCACTTCAATTGATTGACATATTTCTTGTTTGCCATGATGGGAAAGTATAAATAAATCAGACAAGATATTAGGAAGACAATTATGGAGCAGCACAAGTATGGTTGGGAGAGGTTTCCAGATGCATGAAGGTACTGTGTCTATATGTTAAAAAATTAGGAGCAAGTATGTACATGATGGGAATGTCCCAACATCATACCGCTCAGAAGGGAGACAGGTTCTGTGTCCCAGAGATGAACAGGCTTTGGCCCAAAATGTTCAAATCAACCCTAGAACAAAAGCCAAAACCTTGTGAAGATGCAGGCTGAAGCTGGTAAGACAGTGTCATTATCCACAGTGTAATGTATCCAGTACCGACATGGGCTGAGAGGCCACTCAGCTAGGAGGAAGCCGTTACTTCAAAAGAAACATAAACAGCCAGACTGCAATTTAATTCAGTTTATTTATATAGCACAATTCACGACACATATAATCTCTAAGTACTTTACAAAAAAATCTTTTAAATTCCATCATACATACATTCCAATTAATCTTTCAGTTCTTTATTCCAAACAGTTTAAAAGTTTTAAATCTAAGGAAACCCAGCAGATTAAAGCGAGTTGTTGACTTGCAGCATTCACTCCTCCTGGACAAACGTGTTCAATTCAATTCGATTTATTTATATTCAATTCAATTTAAAAATATTTTATTGATCCCAGATGGAAATTACGTGTTGTTGTAGCTCATACAATTAGCTCTTCAAGGAGTTGTTGTAGATCATGATGGCGGTGGGCGGAAAGGATTTCCTGTAGCGGTCTGTGTTGCAGCAACACTGAAGAAGACTCCGACTGAAGACACTCTGTTGTTGTAAAATAGTCTCATGAAGAAGATACCCAGAGTTTTCCATATTTGTTTTTATTTTATGAATAATCCTTCTTTCCATTATCATCTCCAGATGTTCCAGAGTCATCCCCAGGACAGAACCAGCCTTCTTTATCAGGTGGTTTAGCCTTTTTAAGTCCCTGGCTCTGATGCTGCTACCCCAACAGATGATGAATGAAGAGATTACACTCTCCGCAACAGACTTGTGGAAGATTTGCAGCATCTTGCTGCAAACTTTGAAGGACGTAAGCTACCTCAAGAAGTACAGTCTGCTCTGTCCCTTCTAGTAGACAGCTTCACTGTTGCGCCTCCAGTCCAGTCTGTTGTCCAGGTGAACATCAAGGTATTTATACTGTTCAACCACCTCCACTTCTTCACCCACAATGGAAACAGTGTTTGACTTATCCCTTTTTCTTCTGAAATCTACAATAATCTCCTATGTTTTCTTCACATTCAAGGTAAGACGATTGATTCCACCCCTTGTCACAAAGTGGTCCACCAGCTCTCTGTATTTAACTTCTTGTCCATCTCTGATACACCCGACAATTGCAGTCATCTGAGTATTTCTGTAGATGACAGGTCCTTGATTTGTACTGTTAGTCTGAGATTAACAGAGTGAAAAGGAATGGTAAGAGTACGGTCCCCTGTGGTGCTCCTGTGCTACTGACCATCTGGTTTGACACACAGTCCTTCATTCTCACAAACTGTGGTCTGTCTGTCAGGTATTCATTGATCTAGGTGATTGTGGAGGGCTCCACCTGTGTCTTCAGGAGTTTCTGACAAAACAAATCAGGCTGAATTGTGTTAAATCCACTGGAGAAATCAAAGAACATGATCCTCACAGTACTGGCTGCTTTGTCCAGAAGACAGTAGGTTAGTTGAAGCAGGTGGATGATGGTATTTTGAATGATGAATGCTCTTTTTTCTTGTTTAGCAGTTTTTTCAGGTCACTGGTGATCCAGGGTTTGTCATTAGGGAAGCATCTCACTGTTCTGGTGGGGATGATGTTGTCCAGACAGAAGTTTATATAGGCAGTCACACACTCAATTATGGCATTGATGTCCTCTCCATGTCATCCAGTCTGTGGTTTCAAAACAACTCTGCAGGGCTTCTTCAGCTTCATTTGACCATTTCCTCACAGTTTTCTTTGTCACAAGTTGCCTCTGAACAAGTGGTTTATATTCTGAGCAGAGAAAAACAAGATTGGGATCTGATTGTCCTAGAGGGGGTCTTGGATTGGACATGTATGCATCCTTTACATTTGCATAAAATACATCCAAGGTCTTGTTTTCTCTTGTGGAGCAGCTGACAAACTGTTGAAATTTTGGAAGTGTAGACGAGAGCGGGGCATGATTAAAATCACCAGATATTCCCATAAATACATTGGGGTGCTGGGTCTGTAGCTTTGAGACAACAGAACTGATGACATCACATGCATTATCGGGAACGGCTGAAGGTGAAATGTAAACAACTGCCAAAATAACACTGGTGAACTCTCTTGTAAATAATATGGATGAAAACCTACTGCCAGGAGTTCAATATCTGGGCTGCCGAGGTGACACTTCACAGTAACATGTCCTGGATGATACCATCTGTTGTTGACAAGCACTGCTACTCCCCCTCCTTTACTTTTCCTGCTCCTCTTTAGATCTCTGTCTGCTCGTACAGTCAGGAAGCCTGGCAGAGAGATGTTGGAGTAGGGGATATGATCCTGCTACCACGTCTCAGTGAAACACATATCACTGAATTCCTGATTCTCTGTCTGAATCCTTGTAAGGGCTTGGATTTCATCCATCTTGTTAGCCAGTGATCTCATGTTGCCCATTAGGATAAATGGAAGAGATAGTTTGAACTTCCTCCTTCTGTATCTCATTTTTGCTCCTACTCTGCATCCACGCCTCCTCCTTCTCAACTCATCAGGGATTTGCGGCTTCAGTTGAGGTATTATTTCAGCTTTTGCAATGTTATTCAGCTGCTCCCGGCTGTAAACCCCCTTGTTGCCATGGTTACGCATCATAACAAGTCATCAAAAAGTGAAAAAGTAACAGCAAAAATCCTTCCAACTTCACAACACCAAATACTAGGAAGAATCCAAAAAAAGCAATCTTCCTCAAGAAAACAGGAACCAATGTCCGAAAAAACTAAACTCAATATTTGGCCAATTTAATTCAATTAAATTCAGTTTTATTTATATAGCGCCGATTCAAAACAGATGTCATCTCAAGACACTTAACAAGAAGTCATTTCAATACATTTATACTAACATTCCAATCAGTTAAAGAGTTTCCTATTTAAGGAATCCCAGCAGATTGCATCAGTCATTGGCTTGAGGTTGGGCCCTGGTCCCCTTCAACAGAGCCACTTCAACATGCAGCCACCCAGAGCAGCGCAAATCTAGGATGTAATACAGTATATGGTGCAGATTCACAACATATGTCATTTCAAGGCACTTTGCAAGAAAAGTTATTTCAAAACAATCAAACAAACATTCCAATCAGTTTAAAAGTTTTCTATTGAATCCCAGCAGATTGCATCGAGTCATTGACTTAAGGTTGTGCCCCATTTTTGCAGACTCTAACCACAGCAATCCCTCATACTGAGCAATCATTTGGCAACAGTAGAAAGGAAAAACTCTCCTTTAACATGAAGAAACCTCCAGCAGAAGCTGGATCAGTACTGCCACGACCGCCAGGGTTTTCGAGAAGACAGTGCAGAGACACAGAAATAATTAAATAACTGTAACAGTGCATTCAGAACGCGTTTGAAGTGTCATGGGCATCAGGTTTACATGTAAAGTCAATGCAGAAGTGCACTGATGCCTGTCAGGCTGTCTGCATTGTTTCAGAAGCAGATTTGCGTCACGAAAATGCATTTCTGCTTCATATGCGCATCAGATTCGAGTGAATGAGGCGTTTGATGCGCTACAGAAAATATGAGCGTTTTTGCGTCTGCCGCTGAAGTTGAAAAATCTGAACTTCTCCGTCAATTCGCGCCGCGTCAACCAATCAGGAGCCTGGTGACATGGCGTCACGTGATACTGTGACCCAGTTCACGGGGTCAGATCCAGCAAATTCATTTATTCAACATGGAGAAAATACTAATGACGGCCATGGCTAATCACCCCGAGCTATACGACACCAGTTGCTTTCTCTACAGAGACAGGAATAAAAAGGACCTCGCTTGGAGCAATATAAGTGAGGAGATAGTGTCATGTTTTTGTTTTGAGGAGGACCCAAATGCAGCAAAGTATAAAACAAAATGATTTAATGAAAACACAGAACAAGGAAACTTACATAACTCGGGAGGAGAAAAGGCAGCAACTGGGGACCAGGAACCAGATGGGGAAGATAAGACGGGCAACAGGGAAAGCAGGAACCAGAGAGGGAAGAATGACGAGGAACCAACAAGGGTCAAAGGAAGACTGGGCTATAAAAAGGCTTGGAGAACAATAGGAAGCTAATCAGGGGAGGACAAGAGACAGCTGATGATAATCAACAGGGAAACACAAGGAGAAAGGGAGTGACGCAGACGAGGACTCCCAAAACATAAGGACTAGACAGGGCTGAGTACTACAGACGAATAAGGACTAACTAAGGACCTAAGTAAAACTAAAAGACGAGAAACCTACATAACAGCACTTGAGGATAAGAGAGGGCGATGTTTAAGCGTCCAACTTGGGCGTGCGCCACATTTTTGACGCTTTGGTGTGAGTACTTTAAAGAAGCAAAAGTAAGTAAGTACAAAGCTGACAACAAGGACATGGAGGATGTTCAGTTACTGGAAGCATCGGCCCAGTTGACCCCCACTGTCCAACAGGGCATTGAAGTTAAGCAGGATACCAGACCAGGTGTAGCTTCTAGGGAGAGAAAAACACTGAGGAAAAAAGCAAAGGTAACTGTCAAAAATTACAACTGGATAGTAGTAGAAGAGAAAAGTATCATAATGAAGCAGCAGAGTGAAGAAATGTGGTCAGTCTGTCCTCCAACAGTCTAAGCCTATAGCAGCATAACTTCAGAGATAACTCAGGATAACCCAAGCCACTCTATGGTAAACTTGTATAGTGCTTTATCTAGTCCTGAGGACCCCAAAGTGCTTCACACTACATTCAGTCATTCACCCATTCACGCACGCATTTACACACTGGTGATGGTAAGCTACATTTGAATTGAATTGAATCCTTTTATTGTCATTGTATAGAGCACAACAAAATGCCTTCCACAGCCAATCCAAGAACATACAAACAACACACACATTTTTACAGAACAGGATTTGGAAGACTGTGGTGGCAGCCACCTAGCGGCGCCCCTTGAATGCAGATTAGAACGTTTACAAGAGGTGGGGTAAGGGATGAGGGGAGAAAAAAATGCATCTCAGCCCTGCCCCCTTCAGGAGGACACAGCTTAGGTGCTAAAAAACAAAAAAACAAAACAAAACAAAAACACCTCAATACATAAAAGCTCACATATATCATTCACAACACATGCTACACAAGCGAGGAAGGGTGGTTCTGGGAATCCCTGCCTGGCAGACTGGGTTCGCAGCTTGATCAGCACGCTTCACTGGTCCGCTGTACGAAAGTAGGAGAGAGACAGGTTACAGCGAGGCTATTGGACTTCAGGAACGTGTATGTCTGTACTTGTGGTGTAAACATTCGTGCGTGTGTGTGTGTGTGCGTCAGTACGTAAGTAAGTCCGTGAACTCTCCCTCAGTTCAAGCAGGGCTCGCAGACTCATGTAAACACGGCGGATGGTGTGGGAGTAGGAGCGTCCATTTACATTCTCCTCTTCACAGGGGGGAGTTTGTGATGTCTAGCCTTCAAGGCAGCACCGGGTGCCAATTCAAATAACATTTTTTTAGTTTAGACTGGAGTGAACTTTTCAGTCTTAGAGTTTTTCAGTGGTCTCATAGCCACAATGGCACACCAAACATCCAAATCAGGGGTCAGTTTTCATCTGCCCGGCTGAGAAACTTCTCCATGTTGTTTCCCACATTGCGTACGAGTCCCTCCACCGTATCCTTTTTGCCAATCACAGCATTTAGTTTGCGGTTTTGCTCATTCAGCGCATTAGTCTGAGTGTTTAAAGCATGGCACAATCCTTCGTGATGCTGCAAAAGCTTGCCAATTATGTCCGACCGCTTCTTATCTTTGCGATACATCAGGATTCCACCACACACACACACACACACACACCCACACACACACCCATACCTAAGGGCAATTTAGAGAAACCAATTCACCTAACAGTCATGTTTTTAGACTGTGGGAACAAGCTGAAGAGAACCCATACATGCACAGGGAGAACATGTAAACTCCATGCAGAAAGAGCCCAGGCTGGGATTTGAACCCAAGACCTTCTTGCTGCAAGGCAACAGTGCTACAGCTCAGCCCACAAATTGAAATAATTTTGGGAATTCTAACTAACCTAAAACAAGAGAAGTTTAGTCTGATTTAACTTCAGACAATGAGAAACAAAGGTGAATGTGTCTTTACACCACTGTGTAAGTAAACGTGGTTTCAACTGTATACATCAAAAGGTTTTCATACTTAGCTCTAAGGCAACTGCTCAGCTCATGCTAAGCTTTGCAGCTGTTCAGAGTGGATATTTTTCGTGCTACTACTGAAGAAATCAATAGCTTTTCAGTCACCGTTGGGAAACTCTTTGGTATCATAAATCAGAAGTTATGAAGTCTTCGCCCTTCTTGTTTCACTGCACTTTTTCCCATGGAATGCTGCTAGTTTTAATTAAAGCACTTCACCTTCCTTGTTTAAAGACTATCACGGGCCCCATGATATCTTTGAGAGTGCAAACGAGATGGAGCACAGGTCTTTGGATAACACAAAGCGTTTAAAACCAGCCCTAGTGAGTTCATTTTAATTTGGCTTATCTATAGGACTAAAGTAAAATCCAGGTAAAAGTGAGACAGATCCTCGGATTTAATAGGCTCAAAATGTAAAGGCAATGTCAAACCACTTTTCTTTCCTCTATAACTTTTCCTTTAGAAATTGTGTCTGTGTGTATTTGTATGTGTGCGTGTGCATGCGTGTGTGTGTCGGTGTGTGTGTGTGGAGAGAGGGGATTGGGGATGACTTGTCTAACGAAAGAAGTGAGATCAGTGTTCCAGGGGTAACTAGTATTAGCAGGGATTTCAGGCTTGTTTGACACGGCACGTTGAAGGAATGGCTTAAAATAGACGCCGGTACGTGGTGGAGTTAGGTGCTAGGAGAATGAGAGGGAGAGGGAGTTAAAAAGGAAAAGAGAAGGCTAATACCTGGGCTTCACTCCGCTTTGTCGCCTCACTGATAGCAAAGTGCTCAGAGGATATAACAGTTTTTTAACCCAATCACTTTTTTCAATCCCCATCTCTCTCTTTATCGTTGACTCACTCTCTCTCTCTGGTATCTCAGAGCAGCTTTCTTTGTCTCTCTGTCGTTTTCTCTTCGTCTTTTTTGGCACACCGTGCTCGTGCCCAGCCACACTTTCGCTCTGAGGTGTTTGCCTGCCCATCTAGCTTGAGATAAGTATTTCCACGAGTCTGACAGGTACGTTCAAGTTGACGGCAGGTGGAAGTGGATTGCGCGAACTGGGACGGGGTGGGGGGGGGGGGGTTTATGGGAGTTAAGGGAGATGATAGCATCACAGTTCTCTGTTTAAGGCAGGTGGGTTTCTTAAGATGACTCTTTTAACATAAGCCTCTTCTGAACTGTGGTTTTAGTGCTTAACACCCAACTCTACAGACCAAATCCCGAATGAGAAGCTTGAGAGCGGGGTTCAAAAAAGAGGGGGGTTCGATATCATAATGTCGAACTCTACAGGCTCTATTTTCAGCGTAACAGTGTGGGAGACTGTTACTTATTAAGCATGCACCTGGGGTGCGTTGTGCACAGAGCCTGTTATTGTATTGATTTTCCTGATATAGAGTGAAACCTCATTTGTTTCAGTGCACAGTGCAAATATGTTTTATTCTTGTTGTGCTTCACATCAAATCATGCAACATGCATTTTCCCTGCTGTTCAGCTTTCTTGATAAGGCAATGTTTGTCTGAGCTGTAAAATATCTTATTGTAGTATTTCTTTTTTTTTGAAGCAGTTCAACACCTGAAACAACTTCTCAGGTGTATGCTGAAATATTCGAGAAAATAATTTAAATACATTTATTAATCAACCACAGTATTATGAAAACTCATTGTTATTAGTGCCAACTACAGCCGGTGTTCTTTGGCAGCAAAGAACTAAGAAAACTAAGTGCTCTGTGTGTTGCTCAAGTGTACTGACACTGTTATAGAGAAACTAAATTGAGCCTATGGCAGAATATAATGAAGTGAAACTCATTATATATTTTATTACACATGCAATGACCAATTTCAAACCTTTATTTCTTAAGTTTTGATTATTATAACTTACAGTAGGTGTGTATTGATACATAAAACTCACAAGATGAGAAGAGACATTGATACTGAGTTCACGAGAATGAGATGAGATTTTAATATTAATTTAAAGAAAACCTCAAAGATCCAATTTATCCTGCAAAAAGGTCTTTATTCTGCATTTTTAGATATATTTGGTCCAAAACTTGACAATCTGATGTCTTTCTCTCTGATTTCTTGAAGCTTTCAGACCTTAGGGCAGTGCTTCAACTAGGTATTGTCTGCAGTACTTTTACCATTTGCCATTTGCTACTGATAGCATTCGGTATGATTGTGATGTAGCACAACGTACCCCTAGTTTTAATATCACAAGATTTTGCCTGAGCAGGAAGAGGAGGCAAAAACACATTTCTTTAAACTCTATGGGCAACAGTGTACATTTACATATATCTTATGTTTCTAAGTCATCACCTGCTTGATTTGATCGAATAAGATGTGCAAGATAAGATTTAGGGAACAGAATCAACCTGAAAACTGCACCTTCAGAGCTCCATCTAAAGGCACACCCATAAAATGTGTGCACTGCCCGAGCTAGTTGGAGAAAGATTCTTATCTCATAATCCTCACCAGACCATAGAAATACTGAGTCAAAATCAGCTTACATGCTTCTTAAATCAAGCACTTGGTGGTACTGGCAAGGCCAAAGGCATATCCATCCTGACCTGGATCTTAGGGCGTCACAGATCTCATCCAGGTCCCAGTGCGGCACACAATCTATGGCAGAAGTACACTTCATTTGTAATGAAGTAATAGTTTAACCAAAATATACATTTTTGCTTTACATCCTTGTGTCAAATAGTAATTCTTTTTCAAGAACTACAAGCAGCTAGCTCTTGACCTCTAGTCAAAGAGAATTCTGTCTCTTTCCATATGAACAAAGCAGTTGATTACAACTTCTTTACAGAGTATATCCCCTGTCCATTTTTCTCATTTAGATTCACATAGTCTTTCTCTAAACATAGCTTTTGAAAAAGATCTTCTTGCCTTCATGAGTTAATTGTTAATATTTCTAAAATATTTATCCAAGCTAATCTGACTCAGTGCCCTAGCAGTGCTCTTAGACTCCCCTCATGCACAATAGTGTTTGGGCAAAATACAGGCAGGCCGGCAGGTACACTGTAAGACATATTTGTAGGGCATCCAGCTTTTTATTTTGGTACATTGGGACTATCTGAGTTTTATATGTGCCTTGGCTGGATTTTGAACTGGACTTCATATACCTTAATGTTGAGCTTGCATTTGGATGTTTTACCCTTCAGGTGAAATATGCTAAAATGATTGAATTACCTCTTCAGCATGCCATCAAGTTTAGCAAAGACTTGGTAACAAGCTATTTACTTGATTCAGCTGTGTTGGAGCAGGGATGTATCTAAAACCAGCAGGACAGTAGATCTTGAGGACCAGGGTTGGAGACCACTGTTCAAAGGCATGGGTGACCAGCTCCAGTCCTCTCCTGCCAGCTTTAGATTTGTCTCTCCTACAAAGCAGCTGATTGAAATTATCCAACAACCTCCTTAGCATGTCAACGTTTTGCAGAGGCCTGCTAATGAACCAATGAACCATCATTTGATTCAGGTCTGTTGAACGAGGGACAGAAACTTGATCATGCAATATGCCGGCCCTTGAGGACTGACGTTGGACACTACTGTACTAAGGGTGGTGAGAATCAAATTTAAGTGCTGGTCTATGTGTATGTGTCTATGTCTATGTGTGTTGGCTTCCTGTGGCTTTAGCGTTGAGACTTTGATACAACCCAGCCTGTATGAGTGCAAAGAAGTTCCTTCTCTTTTGCTGTCTGAGCTTTTGTGTTCTGTTAACGTTTTTCCACCAAAGCAGTTTCTGTACCTTTCCAGAGCTGGTGAGAAAGCCAAATGCTGCAAGTCAATGAGTCGATCAAATCTGCTGGATTTCCTTAGATAGAAAACTTTTAAACTGATTGGAATAATGAAAGGAAGGATTAATTGGGATATATGTATGCTTGAATTGAAATGACTTTTCTTGTAAAGTGCCTTGAGATGATGTGTTGTGAATTGGCACAACATAAATAAACAGAATTTAATTTAATTTCTAACTGGTTCTAAAAAAAACTGGTCTACATTTAAAACCAACTTCGATCCACTTCTTCTCTAGTAAATATTTGATTTCCCCCTTTCTGTTTTATTTATTTTTTGTGTGTAGATCATAGTGCAGGGTGTGTGTGCGGCCCCATGTTCACATGTTTGCGCGATCCGCATGCAAGTTGATTGACAGCCGACAATACGGAAACTCGAATTCTATTAGTTAAAAAAATTTGGCGCTCAGTGTAAAATGCATAGTGGTCTACGGGAGGAAGGTGGGATTAAGAAAAATAACAAGTGTTGTGGAGCACTAGCCTTTTATCATAGTATTGAACCCCACTATCATTTTAAAGATTTATAAAAGTTTGATACTTAAATATAATCTCCAGACGGCAGCTTTAACTGTCCATCCATCCATCGGATCCCCTCAACACCTTGGCTGCGCCTAGAAATCCCGTCCATAAAAGTTATGAACAGGATCGGTGACAAAGGGCAACCTTGGCGGAGCCCAACTCTCACTGGAAACAAGCCCGACGTACTGCGAACCAAACTCTGGCACCGGTCGTACAGGGACCTAACAGCCCGTAACAAGGGGCCCGGTACCCCATACTCCCGGAGTACCCCCCACAGGGTTCCCCAAAGGACACGGTCGAACGCCTTCTCCAAGTCCACAAAACACATGTAGACCGGTTGGGTGAACTCCCACGCACCCTCCAGGACCTGCTGAGGGTGTAGAGCTGGTCCAGTGTTCCACGGCCAGGACAAAAACCGCATTGTTCCTCTTGGATTCAAGGTTCGACTATCCGTCGGACTCTCCTCTCCAGAACCCCTGAATAGACCTTACCAGGGAGGCTCAGAAGTGTGATCCCCCTGTAGTTGGAACACACTCTGTGGTCCCCCTTTTTAAACAGGGGGACCACCACCTCGGTCTGCCAATCCAAGGGAACTGCCCCCGATGTCCACGCAATATTGCAGAGCCGCGTTAACCAACACAGCCCCACAACATCCAGAGCCTTGAGGAACTTCGGTCGAATCTCATCCACCCCCGGAGCCTTGCCACCGAGGAGCTTTTTAACGACCTCGGTGACCTCAGCACCAGAGATTGGAGAGCCCGACCCAAAGTCCCCAAACCCTGCTTCCAGATTGGAAGGCCTGCCGGTTGGATGGAGGAGGTCTTCGAAGTATTCCATCCACCGACCCAAAACGACCCGCGTCGAGGTCAGCAGCACACCATCCCCACTGTAAAAAGTGTTGGTGGCATACCGCTTCCCCCCCGAGACGCCGGATGGTGGACCAGAATTGCTTCGAAGTCGTACGGAAGTCGTTCTCCATGGCCTCTCCAAACTCCTCCCACACCCGAGTTATTGCCTCCACGACCGTCCGAGCCGCACTCCGCTTGGCCAGACGGTACCTATCAGCTGCTTCTGGGGTCCCACAGGCCAAAAAGACCCGATAGGACTCCTTCTTCAGCCTGACAGCATCCCTTACTGCCGGTGTCCACCGGCGGGTTTGGGGGTTGCCGCCGCGACAGTCACCGACCACCTTGTCGCCACAGCTTTGGTCAGCCGCCTCAACAATAGAGGCGTGGAACATGGTCCACTCTTACTCAATGTCCCCCGCCTCCCCCGGGACGAGTTCGAAGTTCTGCCGGAGGTGTGAGTTGAAGCTCTTTCTGACAGGAGACTCTGCCAGACGTTCCCAGCAGACCCTCACAACATGTTTGGGTCTTCCAGGTCTGTCCGGCATCCTCCCCCACCATCGGAGCCGACTCACCACCAGGTAGTGGTCAGTGGACAGCTCAGCCCCTCTCCTTCACCCGAGTGTCCAAAACATGCGGCCGCAGATCTGATGAGACGACAACCAAGTCGATCTTCGAGGTGTGGCCTAGGGTGTCCTGGTGCCAAGTGCACATATGGACACCTTTATGCTTGAACTGCAGCTTTAACTGGTTTCTGTAAATTGGCCTTAGGAATGAGCGTGTGATTGCTTGGTTGTTTGTCTGGAGTGCATCTGTGTTGCCCTGTGTTGAACTGGTGATCCATTCAGGGTGTACCCCATCTGTGCCCCAATGGATGGTGGAGATAGCCATCAACCCTGTATGACTGCATGGATAATGTGGTTATAGACCAAGAATGGATGGTTGGATGGATGGATATCCCAACAAACAGATGCAGTAACATGATAAATTCTATTTATTATCGCTATATGAGTGGACCTTTATGAAGTGCACTTAACTCACTCCAAAGCATTTTACTATTTTCGTCTTAAAATTCAGTTAAAAAACTAAACTAACTCCAGAGTTTTACACATGGTGCTCACAACATTTGAATTGGTTGTTGGGCTCCATGAGTCCATTGAATGAGTCATGAAGCTGCTCATTTTAGGATTCTTTTGATTGTTTTTAAATGTTTAAATGATCGTGCCCCACCATAACTCTCTGAGCTTTTACAGATATGTTCACGCAGGTCAGCAGACCAGCTTCTCCTGGATGTGCTAAGGACACGGTGGCAGCTTAGAGGAGACAGACCCTTTTCTATAGCAGTTCCTTTCAAGATCCTGGGATGTTTGAGTTTTGGGTTTCATTTCTGTTTGTGCTTGTACTTTGAATACTTTCTTCTTAATTATGTTTTTTCTTCCTTATTATTGTTTAACTGGTCTTGCCATATTTAATTTCTTTATCATTGCTTTAAAGGCATGCTGCATAGATTCATGTCTTTTTATTTAGTTTCGTCATTTTATATTGTGTTCTTTTCTTCGCTTTCTTTGATTAGTATTTTTTTTATTTTCCCTTTAATTTTTTGTTTCCTTGAGTCATAATTCTTCTCCTTCCCTCATTCTGCCAGTTTGCTCCATTCCACAGCTGTTTTCTATCTCCTGATTTTCTTCTACCTTTCTTTCATTTGGCCCAGCTCAGAGTGTGTGCTAAGATACAACTAAGTACTAAAGACACAGCCTGTGTCGGTGGAAACACAAAGAACTGGTTCTAAGTAAGCACTAGCACCAGTTAAGCACTGAACCTGTTTGGTTGAAAATCCAACATATTAAAATCAGTGGGTAGGAGCCATTCCTTTCCCTTCAGTTCAGTGTTCTGGGCTGCTAACCAAAATACTCCAACAAATTGTACATAATTTATTGATTTGTTTAACTGGCTGATTCCCCCCCCCCCATTTTCTCTGGAACTGCAAGAATATGTTCACTGGGACTTTGCAGCACCATGAACTTAAATTTGGCAAACTTTTTGGCTGAAAACCTTGACAAATGATGAGGAACAGTATATCTAAGAGCTTCACAAAATAACTGCCTTACTTTTACCCCCCTTACAGTATTATAGGTAGGCGTCTCAGTTCCATCACAACCAGCATCTAATCTGTTCATCTACAGTGAGCCATGAAGGTAAATGCTGAATAGACATTAAGTACACTTGCTCAACTGCTGATAAGCAGTGTGTTAAGTCCTAAGTCCTGACTGTTGTGTGGCTACAAACATTAGTGCCTTGTGGCATATCCCTTCCTCTAACAAGCATGTCCGTGTCTCCACATTATCACCTTAGTCCTAACAAAATGGTTCTTTTTGCTTCCTCTGGATGCTTCAGTTCATTTGCCTCAACTTGTTTGTTAAATACCAAAGAGAGGGAGAATGGGGGAAAAATCAATGTAATACTGCAGAACAATCAGATCATATGAAATTATGGATTCTTGGTCTGAGCATTCAGCCCTAGTCTGAGCTGTGCAGATCAATTCAAACAGACACAAAGCACAAACACCACAATACCACAATAGGAAATTGATGTGAGCTGAGCCCCCTGTTTTTTAAATATGCTGCTACTTATTTGTTTTGTGGATTACCATTCTGAAATGAAATTTGAACAGTTACTTAAAATAATATGCAAAATATATTTCCTCTATCCCCCCACCACCCTTTAGCTACCATTCTCTTGTTTGTTACAAAAGAGAAGAGTGATAGCAGCCACCATGTAAACAGACACACAAAGCTGCTACAGTGCTGATTATGTTACCAAACCAAATTCAGGGCCTTATCCCCATTTCAGACAGTTGAGTATTTATCCTCTTTGTTTCCATATTGTAGTGCTCCTTCTGAAACTTTCATGGCTGTGCTGACGTGTGGGAATTGTAATCTTAGGTACAGAAATTGACTGACTTTGCTTGTTAAAAAGCAAAACCCTGCTCCCAAAAGGGAATATGTTGTATAAGTTATGTGAATGGCCAATATTGTGAATTGGCAGCTTTGTTGTATCTTCTTCTTGATGGCCTCCCTTTGTGGTTCTGGCGTTAACAGGTTTCTCCACTGAGGATGTTAAAGTTGACTGAGATCTCATAATTGCATTTCATTTTTTGGTAACATATGAGCAGATATGGATTGAAATGCTGTTTGGAATCAGATCAAATTCACACTGATTAAATATATTTGCTCATGTGAAATTATTTTTTATAAACCCACAGAACCACGCTGCAAAGAAAACAGAAACCTTGTGGACTGAGGTCTAGAAGTGACTTAACATAATTAACATAGTTAACATAATTCTTGTATTTGTGAAAGGTCAGAAGAAAGAGAAAGAATTATGTACATATACCAAGCTCTTATGTCTTCAAACAAAAACAAAACTCCAGATGATTCCATTCTGAGCTTATAACCTTCTGATAGATTAATTAAGTCCATCTGAGTTCACTGGTGGCAGACCTGTGGATGTATATAAAGGTACACTCCCAACACAGAACCTCTTTCTGTGACATCATGGGAAATTCAAGAGAATTCAACAAATATAAAAAACTTTAGGAAAATAATTGTAGACTTCGACAACTGTGCCTCATCTTTAGGTGCAATTTCCAGATGCCTGAAGGTCCCACATTCATCCGTATTGACAGTATAATGCAAGTACAACAACCATGGGAATGTCCAATCATCAAACCTCTTGGGAAGCACTGAAGCAGATGGATTCTGTGTCCCAGATTGGAACTTTATTTGGTGCAAAGTGTGTGAATCCAACCCAGAACAACAGCAAAAGACCTAGTCAAGAAACTGGTAAGACAGTGTTTCCATCCACATTAAAACCATGAGCCGAAAGGTTACACTGGGAAGAGAAAGATATTACTTTAAAACCACAAAAAACATGGGGACAAAAATCTTCATTTCTGGAGACTGTGGTCTGACGAGACAAAAATTAAACTGGAGGTAAAAAGGGGAAGCATTGAATCTTCAGGACACCATCCCTACTGTGAAGTATGGTAGTGGCAGCATCATGTTGTGGGGTTGTTTTGTTGCAGAAGGGACTGGTGTACTTCCCAAAATAGATGGCATCATGAGAAAAAGAAATATGTGGACATATTGAAACATGATCCGTAGACATCAGCCAGGAAGTGTAAATTTGGTCGTAAATGAGTTTTCCAAATAGACAATGACCCCAAGCATACCTCCAAATGAGTAACAAAGTGGCTCAAGGACAACAAAGTCAAGATATTGGAGAGGCTATCACAAAGCGCTGAAATCAGTCCCATAGAAATTTGTCGGCGACACTGAAAAGGTGAGTGTGGGCAAGAAGACCCAGTTCCACCAGTTCTGTCAAAAGGAGTGGGTGGAGATTTCAGCAACTATTGTAGAAAGCTTGTCGAAGGATACCTGAGATGTTTGACCCAAGTGAAACAGTTTCGGGGCAATTCTACCAAATACTGAGGAATATGTATACTTCTGACTTTGATGAAAGTAATAACAACAACCCATAACAATTCTCTCTCTCTTTAGTCGGACATTTCGCAAATACAATTTTTTTTAATATTTATTGATCTTAAACAAAGAGGTTTACTCTTATTTGATGTTTGACAGCAAATCATTTATTATTTTTTTTCCTGAAGTGTATGTAAATGTCGGGTTCCAATTTTAAGTAAATATTGTTTGTGCTAGTTTGAAAACCGTGTATTTGTAAAAGTAGTAGAAGAAAAAAAATAACTGAAAAAGAACAATAATGTGATTTCTTTCTGGCAAATCGATGCTGTTTTTATTTTCTTTAGATTCTCGAGAGATACATTTTCTAGATATAAGCAGGTTTGCCCACAATTGGTTTCTAAAAACCTGAAAAAGAAAGGATTATAGTTTTTTCTTCTCCTGCTCCTCACCTCACTTGCAGTTTTCTTAAAATCACCTATTGAAATGGCTCGCCAATGTTTTGTAAGTCATAAGTAAGTCTCAAGTCTTTTCTCTCAAGTCTTAATCATGTCCAAAGTAAAGACATCAAAGTCCCAAATAGAGTCCAAAGTCAAGACATGTAAATCCCAAGTCGATCCTAAGTCTTAAACTTTTAATTTTGAATCTTAGCTAAATCATTAAAAGTCCAACATGATTGTGTTATAGAGACTGCTTTGGTTCCATTAGTCATATGAAACCTACTTCCTATGATAAAAACCAGCTAAAAACATATATTTTTAAATCTGCCTTAGTTTACCGGTTGTTAAAGCACTTTGTGATTCTTGTCTTGAAAGGTGCTATATAAAAAAGTTCTTAATTACTTACTAATATCCCAATGTACTGTTTTATCAGCTTAAATGTAGATGGTAAGTATGGAAAATTGAGGCTTTTATTTAGACATTTTCTGTACATTTTATTTTAAGTCCCATTAACTGAAACTGTGGGTGTCTGTTTAGGGCTACTTAGAGCTTAACACCTCATATATTTATCATCAAACACATATATGGCCATGGCTTTGATTTTAAATAACACCTAGTACACTTCCATTAAAAGTATGAATCATAAATCCTGTTTTCCACTGTTGGCTAGAGCTCCTTGGGGACTTGGGATTGGAATCGTCCTTTAGTTGTAATGCAGCCTAAAACTACAGTAGTATGGTAATCTGTCACTGTTATATTATCCCTCCTGAGGAGAACCCGTGTTGTGTTGCTCTGCTCCTTCTGTAAATGTGACAGTAAATAAGAGGCAAAGTTCCAGTCGTTAGTGTCCACCAGAATCTGTCTGTGATATAGCTTCTAAAAGGGTCCAAATAAATGTCCGCTGTAAAAAAACTGTACTTTAACACCATATTTAGGTGGGAGGAAGGAGTCGTGGGGTCTTTACGCAACCCTATTTGGTAATCGCCATCAAGGGTTGAAGCAGGAACAGGCAGTCTAGTCAGGGCCTGGGCTGGTGGGTTGCTCTGCTACTGGGAGCGCTTTGGCAGTCTGCTTGTCTCCATCCTGGAATAAATGGGACCATCTCCTGGGTTTGGGGGCTGGTTGCCCTGTTGGGGTATCAGTACCTGGACATGGAAGTATAGAGTGTGTATGGGGAGTACGAGTTGGGTGTACAGCGTCCATCCTTATGTGTCTTTGCGTTAGGGGTCTTGTCAGAATTGAAAAGCAGAAAGTTTAGAGTCATCCGGGTTTTATTTCTTCAAGACCTGTGAATCATTGGCATAACTGTGGAAATGTATCCCATGCTGTCTAATTATTTTACCAATTGCAAGCATGTATATAGTAAAAAGAATTGATCCAAGCACAGAACCCTGTGGTACTCCACAAGTAACCCTTGAGTGTGAGGAAGATTTATCATTTACATGAAAAAACTGGAATCTGTCAGACAAATATGAATTAAACCAGCCTAGTGCTGTTCCTTTGATCCCTGCAACACGTTCAAGTCTTTCTAAAATAATATTGTGATCGACTGTGTCAAAAGCAGCACTGAGATCTAACAAGACCAGAACAGTCACAAGTCAATTATCTGTGGCCATGAGAATATCATTAGTAGCTTTCACCAGTGCTGTTTCAGTGCAACTCAACCCCCTTGTGAAAGTAAATCTGTTGGGCTTCTACTTGGCACTCAGACATCAATTTTGAGTGCCTCACTGCCAGAAAGAACACACACAAAAAAAAATTGTACGTGATATTTGAAAAAAAAAAAAATAATGGAACCATTGGTAACAGCCATCCCTGGTCTGTGATTATAGAGATTTTTTTTGTCTAACTCATTTAAGTGAAAACCAAGGATGATAGAAAGAAAGTCTGTGACACCTGGCTTCATGCTCAGAATACCACAAAAAATATATAATACAGGTCTTCGGAATTTATTGACATCTGGGCAGTCAGAAAGAATTTGAAAGAAAACCATGAGTCCTAAAGCAATTACAAAGACATTGTGTGAAAGCAGAAGCTTGAGCCTACAACACGCCCAAAAATGGTGTGTGTAGAGGGAAGTTTGTGGTGGTGATGGCGAGTTATAGAAAAGGGAGCCCACAAAGAAATGCTTTCCCACACTCTTAACCGTCTTCTCTACTTTAGATGTTTTTTCCTGCAAAGTCTGTGTCGTTTGAAAGATAAATCTGGAAAAACCATAGCAAGTATAAAAATACTGTCTTCTGAACAAAACATGGATTGCTGTACAATCAGGAAGTTACATTGTAAAAGTATGATGACACAGCAAAGACTAAAAAATAATTAATTTTGATGATTGCTTCATTACCTAACTCGTTTGATTTATATCGGATTTTTGGCTGTGGTTATTGGGTAACTACGTCAAATTAGGAGCTCAAAATGCCAACACAAGTACATGCACACGTCACAGTTCTGAGCCGCAGATTTTTTTTTACATACATTGCAGGGATGCACACTACGGTTTGTGCAGCATTGAGGGATACAGAATAATATTAGAGTCCAGTTTAGAAGTGGAGAAAAATAGGTGCCTCATGCTTAGCTTGGCAGGCTACAAAAATAGTTTGCTTTTTTTCCACAATTATTTTCAAAGTAAAAAAAGTATTTTCAAAAGTTAGGATGGGTACACCCTGGACAGGTCCAAAAACAAACTGTCAACCTCAGTCTTAAATATAGTGTAGTATTTTCAATTTCAGTTGCTTATATAATATACAGTATAATTTCACTTTGTTTTTTAAAGCTTTACCCCTCACCCTATCAAGAGTATACCCTCACATGCCTACCCTCAGAGCTCTTAAGGGCACCCAGGTGCCCAAGAGGTTGCTGTAATGAGCACTAATGAGCCCATTGACAACCTCAGTATAGGCTGATTGGTGCTGCAGGCTCTAACTATGTGCTTCATGTAGCCCTTCCTGGCACAGTCCAACAGCTTGCTGGAACTCTGCTTAGCCATGCCCATCATCTGAGCTTCATGTGCCATGTTATGGACTAAAAAATAGATAGGGAATCTTTGGCAGGGAAACTGTAAGGGTCACAAATCGTTAGCTTTACACATTTCATCTTCAACATGTTTTGGTTTTTCACACCATTAGAAAAAAAACATTCTATGTTTTTCTTATGTATAAAGGATGAAGTAAAACATACGCAGAAGGGAGCTTCTGTTGAGTGCATATTTGCATCGCAGAAATGACCTTTTCTTTTGTCTTTTCTCAGATGTTACATTGAAAACAAAACGGTAAGGCTAAGGAAAACAAAAAAGATTTGGCATAAACTTTTAAAATCCAAACTTATACGATCAATAATAATTACAGCGAAAAAAATAACTGATACAACTTTAAAATAAATAAATAAAATAACATTCTAAGGATTACATGACAAAAAGAACGTCAACCTTGTCTGTAAACTGTTCTAAATCAAACTATTCTTATGTTAAAGTGTTAGCCAGGCTATTATTCAAAAACGATCCTTTCAGCCACTTGTATTTGTAAACCCATCCACCCAGTATAGTTTTTTGCCAGCTGAACAATGTTAGTGTTACTTTGTGAACTTATGTTGGTTGGGACCCCTGGGTGTACAAATTCTCTAGATCCAGCGTGGTTCATCATGTTTGCCAATAATTTGGTTTAAAAATGGATCAGACAGTCGTGTTATTTTGCATTTCAGGTCTCATAATTGTTTGGAAACCCTTAGGAAGGTCCTGGAGGGTGTATAGGAGTTCACTTAACCAGTTTGTATGTATTTTGTGGACTTGGAGCGTGTCGGACCAGTTTCAGAGCTTGGTACGCGTTGCCGGAAGTAAGCCAAACTGGTTTACAGTGAGAGCTGCCCTCCACCAAAGTTGCCTTTTTGTCACCAATTCTGTTCATAATATGGACAGAATTTCTAAGCACAGCCAAGTTGTTGAGGGGATCTGTTTTAGTGGCCTTAGGATTGGGTCTCTACTTTCTTTAGATGGTGTGGGTGTATTGCCTTCATCTGACCGTGGTCTCCAGCTTTCACTAGAGAAGTTTGCAGCCGAGTGTGAAACAGCTATAATTAAAGGAAGCACCTTCAAATCCAAGACCATGGTTTTGAGCTGGAAAATGGTATACTGCACACTCTAGGTTTGTAGTCCTGCCCCAAGTGGAGGAGTTTAAGTAACTCAGGGTCTTGTTCACAAATGTGGAAAAAAATCGAGCAGGAGATAAATTGGTGCACTGTCTGCAGTGAGCGGTATTCTGGTCTGTCATGGTAAAGCGAGACCTAAACCGAAAGGCAAAGCTCTCGATTTATTTACTGATTGATCTATATTCCCACCCTCATCTATGGTCATAAGCTCTGGGTAGTGACCAAAAGAACAAGCTTGCAAAAATAAGTTTTATATATTAATCTTTTTACTCCTTTTTATTTTATTTATTTATTTATTGCATGATTAGAAGTGCTTCTTTTATGTTTGCACAAAAATCCACAGGAATTTCCTAATCTTGTAAACATGTTCACACAGATGGCAATAAAACCTTTCTGATTCTGATTTGCAGGGTGTCTGGGCTCTCCCTTAGAGATGGGGTGAAAATCTTTTGAGTAGAGCTGCCACTCCCCCACATTGAGAAGATTCAGTTGAAGTGGCTCAGGTATCTGGTTAGGATGCCTCCTGGATGCCTTCTTAGTGAAGTGCTCCAAGCATGTCCCACCGAGAGAAGACCCAAGGGAGGAGCTGGCCCAAGTGACCTGGGAAGAGGGAAGTCTGGGCCACTCTGCCTAGTCATCAGGCAAGTCTTCTATGCAAGTTATCCAAAGCCTTTTCAAAGCCACTGAGATGCTTTGAATTAGCTCAAATTAATCGTCAAACAACAACAATAACTCATCCAACAAGAACAATGGGGAAATTTGAATACAATGGTATACCAAGATTAAAGCTGTATTATGGCTTTAGCTTTAACAAATGCAGGCCTTGGAAATGATAAAAAACTTCCTTAAATTTAAATCAATTGTCTTAAATTGTTTCATAAACCATTTTTGATGAACTGCAGAGATGAGCAAGCATAAGTTGTAAAACATCTATTAGTCTTTTATTACTTGCAGCTTACGAGTTGCATAGCACACAGCTTCATTCCCTCAGCAGTGATCTTCAAATCATACTATACCCTGCTTCATCCTTTTGTTAATCTTTTTGTTCCATCCAGTCCAGAGTTGGGCCTTCTTAAATCTGCTCCAAGATGTTGTTTTCCCACCTGTCCCTGGTCCACATCTAGACCTCCTTCCAGAAATTTACCACAATTCCTTAAACACCTTAACCGGTTCCTTTTGAAGGTATTTTACCTGCCTGAATTTGAGATCTTACTCTTACTCTGAAACCATGTGAAGATTAGAGTACTGGCTGATAAGTAATTTAAAGCTTTTTCATTCAGCCTTCTCTTCAACACAACACACTTATTAATCCACTACTCTGTTCTACCCCCGCTCAGTGTAGTGTTGGGCTCCATCAGGATTGTGCTTTGTCACCAATTCAGTTCATAACTTTTATAGACAGAAGTTCTAAGTTCAGTCATGAGGGCAGATGATTTTGATTCCTTGGAGCTCCAAATTTGATTGCTGTTTTTTGCAAAAGATATGGTCCTGTTGGCCTAATTGAAAGTAGACCTTCACAAGACATTGGATTCAATGAGCAGATTGCAGCAGAATGTGTGAAGCAGCCATGATTCAGATGAACAAATCCAAATCTGAGGCCATGGTTCACATCCAGGAAAGGATGGCTTGCCACATTTGGAACAAGAGTGACTTATCAACTCAAGTAAAGGACTTTAAATATCTGTATATCTTGTTGACAGTTGAGTAGAACAAAGCACAACATTGATAAGTGTAACACAATGTTTATACCATCAACTGCAAACTCATGCTAAATTCTACAGTATGACTATAAATGCTTGAGGATAAGCCTTGTTCTTATTCTTATACATGCCGAAATGACAATTCTTTTGATTACTTAATTCCTTTAAAACCCAGAAAGACTTAATATTTTAATGTTAAAACTTGCATGAAGTCTCCAAGCTCTTTAATTGTATATACTATACAACAAATGCTTCTCATCTGATTAATAAATTATTAGTTTCATTCATGATTTACCTTTGTTAGCTTTTTGTGTTTTGTAGAGACATTCCAACAACACTCCCAAATACAAAGAATGCTACATGTCATCTGTCAGTGAAATATTTCTTTAAATTTGTAACATGTTACTAGTGTTTTGCTCATATATTGTTCCAAAACATAGAATTATAGAATTATTTGTCAGGTCCATAAAATATGTTTCCCTATGGAACAACATATTAAAGTCTAACAGAAATATGCTCATTGTTAAATGCAGAAGCAGCAGGACATTTGGGTTGATTAAAATCAAATAAAAAGTGTAAACCTTCTAATTTGCAACAACACAATTGATGACCATTAGTCAATTCCCTTACAAGTTTCTGTAATCTCTGCAGCACTACATACTTTAAACTTACTACGTTAGTGCTTGTCAGCATGGTTAGTCATTTGTGCTCTTATTTTGATTGCTCATGTATGTCCAACTGTAGCATTCAGAAATCCTTTCTCTCCATCCCCACACTTCACTTCTCTTCCTGTCCTTCTTGTCATCTTTGTGGCAGCAGAAGACATCTGGACGACTGTCACGGTTGACACGGTTGGTTGACGAGCACTGACAAATCCCCATGGACCAAGGAAAACAGGAGGAGATGACTCTCATTGGTGATGATAGACTCTGTGTGCATGTGTTAATGCCTGAAGCAGTGTGTGGAACTCTTGTTTTGTAAGATGAGAGAAATATAAGTAATCCTTGTAACTCTAAGTGCTATCCCTTGTACAAATTTTCTGAAACATTAGACACATTGTTTTTAAAACCTTT
This sequence comes from Valencia hispanica, assembly GCA_963556495.2. NCBI lineage: Eukaryota > Metazoa > Chordata > Actinopteri > Cyprinodontiformes > Valenciidae > Valencia > Valencia hispanica. The sequence continues at coordinate 7,434,896 of OY747701.1, forward strand.
TGTTTTATCAACTACCACACTGCTTTTTTGACGGTCGTCTTTTTCACCTGGAAAACATCACCTGTAAGGTTGCAAAGCACTGACATGCATCATGCATCGATTATATGGTACAACACATTACCCTAATTTTTGGACTATTGAGTTGCACCTGAATATAAGCCACACCAGCTAAATATTGAACGAAAATACATTTGTACATATATAGGCTGCACCCTAATTTAACCCACACGTTTTCATGTTGTAAAATGAGAAATTTACATAGAAAGACGGTACACGGAAGATTTTTTTTTGTTTTAATTTAAGACGTGCTTATTCTTTCAAACTCAGCCTGAAAATCTGCAGTACGGCACGAACACGGCATCAACACAACAGTAACATGTCGGGTTAGAAAATAAAACACTGCAACAACACAACAGTAACATGCCTGGTTTGAAAATAAAACATATTTTTGCCTACCAGAAAAGTCATTGGTCGCTATCCTAATCTTCCTCTTGCGTACTAAAGCCACTGAAGTCATCTTCTTCAGTGTCTTTATGTCCTCTAAAAACTTATGTCATCTTTTTAAACTGACTCAGTTCTACCCGCTGAGTCCTCCAACGTCTTCGTTGATGCCAAGCTTATATGCAGTAGCTCTATTTCCTTCTTTGACGGCAAACTCGATTGCCTTTAACTTCAAAGCTGCATTATATGCATTTCTTCCTGTGTTTTCCATGATGAGGGTGTGTGGATGAAAACTACCAGTAGTGGATTCTTCGGCGCATAATATTTCCCCACCTGTCTATCTCACTTTTACGCTTCATGCTACAGTGTCCCTCCGGAGACCGTTAGCCAGAAAATCTATCAATTTGCCCAAAGTGTGTGAAAAAGATATCAGCTTATAGTCCAAAAATTAGAGTAATTTACAACATACTCAATAGCAGTACTGTGCAAAGGTCCAGAGTCAAAATTAATTTCCGTATATATTGTTTCCAAGAAGCCAGACTTTGTTAAACTCTAACTTGAGCCATCTGCAATATTTTGCCAGACTTTCTGACTGTTTCAAAGCTTGTATTTTGACATTCAGTTTTCATCATTGATGGAATTTTTAGTTGTTGAGTAAACTGACCCTGAAGCCAAATAAACTGGCGACACCTCTGCCCCCTTGCTCTCTAGCTTCACCTCTACATGGTTGGGGGATCTGAGGACCTGAGCTCGGAGATTTTAGAACAAATCATAGAAAAATATCTTCATTTTGTGAGATACCTGGCTACGTGTGGACAAGGCCATGGACTTGGTCTAGTTGTGTTAGTGGGTGACAGGCATACTTGCCTCCTAAGCTAAACTACTAAGATGCTATCTCTTTGATTCCCTTTCACCAGCAGCAAAGCCTGTGAAGTATCCCTTCAGTAGCCAGATTATCCCAACTAAGAATTGGAATGCTGGAGCATGGAGGAACCTTTAGCATCAGTTACATCTAGTTTTGTCTTTTTGTCTTATTTTAGCATTACGCTAGGTTAATGGACAACCCTTAAGTTGGTTTTAAATACCCTTTTATTTAGGTTGGTGAAAGAAGAAGTTAAAATTAACAATAACAGACAAGCTCACATTACTGGACTATCTGTGATCAAACTACTCACTGGAATGAAGTTCGAATAGTTTGAATCACCGATAGCCTCAACTCCGGCTTGCTCTGAGTCCTGCTAGGTTTGGAACAGTATTAAGCATCAGCAATGCAAAAACACAATGAAATATACAAAAAAACAATAATTGTTTTATCCTAACTGATCTACATCTGTCCAAACACAACTTCTTATGTCGTTTTAGGAAGATTTCCATATAATAAAGGAGCCCGGGTGTGGTCAGTGAGGAGCCTTTGTAAACAGCAATGCTGCTAGGGAAAAGCAAAGGCATCAGACACATGGCTTGCATCTGGTGGAGCAACATCTCGGCTGGCACACGTTAGTTCGGACTGTTGGGCGTCTTCTGCAGAGCAGCAGCAGGATGGCAGAGCAACGTGTGTGGGACCATGGTTCCCCCACTCAGGTCCAGACTAGAGCAACCATAGGGCTGCAGCGACAGCCAGGCAATAATGTTGGTTCAGTGACAGAAACAAAGACAAGGCTTACTACTTCTGCCAGAATACAGACACTTAAGATTTTGCTTATGTACAAAGGTAACTAGTTACATTTACTCAGTTACATTTACTTGAGTAACTTTTTGGAAAAAATTTACTTTTAGGAGTAGCATTATTACACTGCAGTTTTTACGTTTACTTGAGTAAAAGTGTCATGAAGTATCACTACTCTTACTTGAGTAAAATTTGTGGATACTCTACCCAACACGAGTGACTCCAATGAATGAAGAAAAAACACATTTTAACCAAAAGTCCATGTGGCACAGACAAACACCTACAGTTTATGTCAAAATTAGACCTTTTGTTTGTGCCCAAGCTTTGCTTGCTCTGTTTAGCTTGATGTGTCATTTGGAGATAGTAAATATATGGTAAACACCATACATTGTCAATAGACGTACTTGACCTAGATCTAATATACAATACCTTACCTACTGCAAGTTAGTTTGTTTCAAAGGATTTTTTTATTGGAAAAAAGCCTAATTGCATGTTTTCATGCTTAAATTTATTTGTATTAATTTTTTCTTTAAGTTACCCGAATTTGCACATAACATTTTTGTCAATCTGATGACATCAAATGTTATGATTAAATAGTTACTCAGTCCTTAAATAGTCTTTTAATCGAATACTTTTTACTTTTACAAAAGGCTTCTCTATCCACCTCTACATATGTCCATCCATTATCTATACTGCTTATCCTATGCAGGGTTGTGGGGTGGGTGGTGCCTATTTTCAGCAATCATTGGGCAAGAGGCAGGATATACCCAGGGCAAGTCGTCAGTCCATACCAGGTCCTAACCAGGTCAACACAGAGACAGACACACACACCTAAGGGCAATTTAGAATTAACCAAACAGTGATGCTTTTGGACTGTGGAAGGAAGCCGGAGTAGATGAAGGGAACTCACACATGCACAGGGAGATGCAAACTCCATGCAGAAAGACCTTGGGCTGGGGTTAAAACCCAGGACCTTTTTGCTTCAAGACAGCAGTGCTACCAGTTGCGCCACTGTGAACTCTCTGCTTCTGTTTTCCCACATAATGTTCTTTCTCATGATGCCATATAGTTTGTGTGTTTGCAAGCACACAAAATCGATGTAACACTGGACTTTATAGTCCAACACTTCAGCTTTATTCTAATGATGTCAGAGGACATGTCTCCAAAAATGAAGATCTTTGTCTCTAAATGTATTCAAAAGGTGTATTCTGCCACTCAGAGAGAAAGAATGGTCTTCTTCTAGATTATTCACTGTTGTGCTCTCGCATTTGCATTACTTATCTATTAATGAAATGCTGCAACATACTTTATGTTACGTTTTGATGGTGACCATTATGTACAATAAGTCACTGTACATTAAATTAGCCTATGTATTATGACAGTAGAAGAAAATATCCAACATATGATCTATTCAACTGATTATAGAATCTGTGCTTGTTTAAATCCTTAATATTATGCTACATAGACGAGAGGTCATCCTACTAGAGTATAGTCATAAATTAACATGTTAAAAACCTATAATGCTAAGTAAATGCATATAGATTAAATTGCTTTCTAAGGATGATTTCGTCTCTAAGCTTATTTTTGCTTTGCAGCACAGCAGTGAATTTCTAACTTTGAAGATATATGTCCTACCAAATAGTAATAATGCAAATTCTAAAATAAAGTGTCAGAGGTGGAGATGCATTGACTCAATCTGAATTAAACCCTCCCTTTGTGGATTTACTGAAATACTTCTCGAAGAAACAGTGTTTGACATTTATAGCCCCAGGCACAGAGTAATGCTGTATAAAGTTGCATTGTAATGACATATAGAAACGGTGATTACAGGCTAATTCAATTGCTCCATAATCTCATTTCCATAATGGCCTTTATTTGGAACCTCAATTTATTGTTTTCCAAGAAATCATTATACAATTTAGCCCTAAAATCCATTTTTAATATGCATGCCCACTGCAGGAAGCATACAAAAGAAAAGGCCCAAGCAAAATCACATACACTAACATACAATACAGTTCCAGCGAGAGTGAGCATACTGAGAGAAACAATACAAAATCTCTCACAAGGAAGCAAATGTAGCCAGATATAGCCATAAAAACACACATTGGTGGCATTATGGTAATTGATAGGCAGTCCCAGCTGGTGTATCTGGTAGCAGCAGTGTGAGAAAAGAGGAGGGTTATTATGTGCAAATATTAATGATCTTGTGTTTGGGACTCTCGACATGAATGCATCTTCATGTGTTTGTGAGCTTATGACCGTGTATGTGTGTGCATGTGCGTGCGTGCGTGTGCGTGCGCACGCTTGTGTGTGGTCAAGTGCCAGAGGGTGGGATCCAACAGCCTGGATTTAATCACTGGGACCCCCTTCCTTAAGATGACTATCATGATCTGCCAGCTTCACTGAGCTCCTCTGATATGTCTATCCCTGGTGACACAGTTTGATCTGGGCTGTAACATTTGGCCAAGTCACCAAGATCACCCATAAGTCCACGTTAGGCATCAGACCAACCCCGGTCTTAGAGCTTTAACGCCCACTGTAACCCCATACAAAGCTTTAGTTCAAATAACCCTTAGTCCCTGTGTTGTGGTTGAGCTGCTCTTCGAAGGGTGTGTGTGTTGCAGATTTAAGCGACTCTGGGATAAAAGATTGTCTGGGTACTTTTTTCAGCGTCTTTGTGCATGACAGAACTTGGTGGATGATATCTGCTGTGCTATTTCTACATGGATAACCTGCTCTCACCCTCTCTGTGAGCCACTACAGAAAGCAATCAAGCAAAACTGATTCCTGCGCTTTCTTAAGAGGATATATAATACAGTTCACCTCTGCATACTTCTGCTACTGAGAAACATTTGACAAGATTCCTTGAAGCAGCCACCAAGAACGACTCTGTTTTAGAATGGAACACTAAATAAAATCAAGCAAAATGAAGTATTTTGAAAACTTAAAAAGTCTAGACTTGATGCAATATCCATTACACAAGTGGTATTAGTATGTTGTTATGAAATAACTGGAATACAGAGACTGTGACTTATTTTAGATGCTCTGTTACACTTGTAAATGGCAGAAGGTACAGTATTTCGTCCTTTAAGCCTGAGAAAACATTCATAAAACAGGTTTCTAACTATGTCAGTTCACCTTAGAAGGCTCCAGAAGTCAGTCTAGTACTTTGTATCACCTAAATAGGTAAAAACTGTTTTAACTCCTCACTGTCTGTTGGGAGTAACCACTTATATTTGGCACAAAAATGATCCACTTACATTGTTTGATTGTCAAACACATTCCCTGCCATCAACAAAAAAATCACCATTGGAAACCTCATGATAATAAAAAAGACTTATATGCACAAGGCAGGTTTTCCTGGAAAGTAGTAGGCTAATGCTACATTTACCAAATAAAAAAAATAGATAAAACAGTCAATTTTAGATTTCTTCTGTCTGGTCTTCAACAAAACAACCCTTTGGGAGCCTTTAATAGAGTTAGCAACACACAGGGCTGGCTAGTTTTCTTTGTTCTGCACCTGCTATAACAGTGTTTCAGCAATTTTATGTTTTAGATGGTAAAGGACTATAACCTCAGAGAACAACCGTTTATCTTTCACGCAATTAACATTGGGTAAATCCACATTGCACTGGACTAACGAACTAATGATAGGATGCAACTACACACTAGCTGTTCACACCAGGCTAGCACAACACTACAACCAATGGTATTATTTTTGTATTTCTAACATAAGTTTTTTTAACTAACCCTCCCCAACCAATACCAACCCATGCAAACTTTTCACAGAATTTCTGCAGCTGGAATTTGAGCCTTAAAGGAACTTAATCTTTCAACGCAACACTGCTACCAGCTAAAATGCTACAGAAAGTTAAGATAATACTGGAGCATTTGCGTATTGTTCTGATGTTAGCTGCCATTAGCAATATCAACCAATAACGGCACAGTTCTCTCTAAATAATGCCTTCAAACACTATAGGAACATGTTTGTAAATAGAGGTTTTCGCTGTAATGTGTGCCAGTGGTTTAATGACAGTCAAAGTGTTACAAGCGCTAATAGTTAGTTTGTGTGCGTGTTTTGGGGGTGAGGGGTGTTGTAGTGATACCCCTGACTGAAAATGAGGAAAATCTGAGATAGACCACATCAATATCAATGTATCTTTATCTAACCTTGATAGGGTGAGATGATTTGTGTGTCCAATACTAATCATACACACACATATTCTATTCATGTGCCACACAGAAAATGAGCCATTTAACATTTTAGTCTTTATTTTGGTATTTTATAATTTCTTACTCATTAGTTTAACTCCAAATATATCCAAAAACTGTTTCTGATATTGCTGAAAATGAACCAAGTCATTATAATAAAATGGTGATCATTCAAAATGAAAACATATCTGCCAAAAAAGCAATAGTGATAGGAAGATTTATCACGTTCATCTAAAAGAGGCTTATTCCTTCAACATTATTGACTAAATTGATTTTATATTTTGATTAGAAAATTTGAATGGGCAGAAGGTCTCCACATGATTATGCTATGTTTGTAAATCCTTAAATGGCTTAGCACCAAAGTATGTTGAAGATCTGTTGTTGTCATTCCAAACCTCCTTGTTTTGTTGTTGCTTTAATTTTTCCCCTTATCACCCAAAGCACCTTCAATTGCCTTGTTGCTGAAAGTGAGCTATACGAATACATTTACCTATCCTTGCCTCACCAGTTTGCAGGCAAACAATTTGTGGAAGAAAAATTCATGATTGAATATTGAAATCAAAATTCCAAAAATCAGTGCTCATTTTATGTATTTCGGAGTAGGTTTACGTTTTTGCTCCTTTGATTATTATGAACATGGTAAGGGTATACAAGTTGATGTGCTGTATCTAAAGAGTTTTTTAACTACCACAAAAAGTAAACCATTGTTTTGAAAATGAGATGTTGCTAAGGAACTGATAGCAGACCTGTGAAAAGATTTAGATTAAAAATGATAATTCAGATGAGGACTTAAAAAAATCTATACACAGAGAAGGGTAAAGCTAATACAATTGTACAAATGCAGTCTGACCTAAAATATTGTATATTCATAATGTCCTCCAGCATATTTGATCAGAGATGGTAACAGTTTTACATCCTGGCACACACACATGCTCAGAACCCAGTGTCACAGACTCAGGCACCGCTTGGCCACCAGACATGGGCCACTGTTGCTGCTGATTGGTTGGAATTCTGTCAGATAGCCAAGCTCTAATGGAAATGCTACAATGCAGCCAAACTCCTGGAATCATTTTAGTGATAAAGTTATATGTTCAGCCTACAACAACTGGTGGAGATAATGTTTGGCCCCATAATTCTTGCCATGTTTAAACAGGCGGGTGCAGAGCGCAAACAAAAGCAGATGAAATTTGAAAAGTATTATCAATATTGCAGATAGTGGATGCCCTTTCCAATCACAAGCTGCATATCTCTCATGGTAAATATATGGTTGAGTAGTTCATTCATTTCTATTAGGTCCCTTGTGTGTTTCACTGTGGCTCATATATATTTATGCAGAATGGATGAAAAGGCCAAACAAGCTGCCATTAGATATGGGTTTGATTCACTTTCTCCACCAAAGTAAAGGTACATCTAAAACGCGTTACTTTGCATTGACAAATCTCTCCCTTTGTTTTACTCTTTATGGGATCATTCCTCTTCCTGCCTCACCCACAATCTGCACTTTTATATACTTTACACCACAGTAAGACTATGCATGGTTAATGCATTTGAGACAGCCGAAGAGAAAAGAAAACATTAAAGCTTAGTATAGTTAACACACGTTTTTGCGCATCGTGGTTTGGAGTAAATATCTGCGCTGTGTTTACCTGTTGACCATGTCGTCAGAAATGCATCTGCATGAACAGCAGGCATCTGTCTTCGTCTTAACCTGCCTTCCCCACTCTATACAGCACTCCATGTATTCAGCTCTGTTAATAGCTGGCTGCTGAAGCAAAATAATTGTCATTTTCCAGCCAGTGGGTCTAAAGTCATACAACATAATGAAATGTATAAAAAAGAGGGGGAAATGGCAGACAGGAGGCATGCTAAATCAAATGCAGAGAGATCTGAATAATTTAAGGCACAGGAAGGCGAGAGGAGGAGGAGGTGCAAATGGAAAGATGTTGAAAAGTATCATTTAGGTTGACAGCGCTAGTGCTAATGTGTGTGCATCTATGAGGGCAGTGCAATATGCACGGTAGTGCTGGATAGAGAAATAAATATGAAAATATAAGTCATGGATCTGCGGGGACTGTTAAGCAAGTGCAAATTTGATGACTTTGTTCACTCATTGACTGCCTGTTTGACTTACAGAAGCCTGATGGTGCTTTTTCTTCTCTCGCAGGTGTGTCTGTAACTAACACATTAAGGGACCTGACTAGAAAACCGATGATGTTTCTTGAGGTTTTACAGACAAGTGTTGGAAAATGATTGATTTTGTTGGGTTCTGAATGCTTAGTAGTGTCCATTTGCTTGGCTAATAAATTGCCCAAACCAAGGATCAGAACCTTATTTATATGAAGACACAGATTTGACTTTGCAAAATCCATCCATCCATCCATTTTCTTCCGCTTATCCGGGGTCGGGTCGCGGGGGCAGCAGCCTAAGCAAAGAGACCCAGACTTCCCTCTCCCCAGCCACTTGTTCCAGCTCCTCGGGAGGAACCCCAAGGCGCTCCCAGGCCAGCCGAGAAACATAGTCCCTCCAGCGTGTCCTGGGCCTTCCCCTGGGCCTCCTCCCGGTGAGACGTGCCTGAAACACCTCACCAGGGAGGCGTACAGGAGGCATCCTGACCAGATGCCCGAGCCACCTCAACTGACTCCTCTCGATGTGGAGAAGCAGCGGCTCTACTCTGAGCCCCCTCCGGATGACTGAGCTTCTCACCCTATCTCTAAGGGAGAGCCCAGACACTCTGCGGAGGAAACTCATTTCAGCCGCTTGTATCCGTGATCTCGTTCTTTCGGTCACCACCCAGAGTTCGTGACCATAGATGAGGGTAGGAACGTAGATCGACCGGTAAATCGAGAGCTTCGCCTTTTGGCTCAGCTCTCTCTTCACCACGACAGACCGGTAGAGCGCCCGCATAACTGCAGATGCCCCACCAATCCGTCTATCGATCTCCCGCTCCATTTTTCCCCCATTCGTGAACAAGACCCCCAGATACTTAAACTCCTCCACTTGGGGAAGGACCCCATCCCCGACCCGGAGGAGGCACCCCACCCTTTTCCGGCTCAAGACCGTGGCCTCGGATTTGGAGGTGCTGATTCTCATCCCAGCCGCTTCACACTCGGCTGCGAACAGCTCCAGCGAAAGCTGTAGATCACACTCCGATGAAGCCAACAGGACCACATCATCTGCAAAAAGCAGAGACCCGATCCTGAGGCCACCAAAACGGATCCCCTCAACGCCTTGGCTGTGCCTAGAGATCCTGTCCATAAAAGTTAGAAACAGGATCGGTGACAAAGGGCAACCTTGGCGGAGTCCAACTCTCACTGGAAACAAGCCCGACTTACTGCCGGCAATGCGAACCAAACTCTGGCACCGGTCGTACAGGGACCTAACAGCCCGTATCAAGGGGCCCGGTACCCCATACTCCCGGAGCACCCCCCACAGGGCCCCCCGAGGGACACGGTCGAACGCCTTCTCCAAGTCCACAAAACACATGTAGACCGGTTGGGCAAACTCCCACGCACCCTCCAGGACCCTGCTGAGGGTGTAGAGCTGGTCCAGTGTTCCACGGCCAGGACAAAAACCGCATTGTTCCTCCTGGATCCGAGGTTCGACTATCCGTCGGACCCTCCTCTCCAGAACCCCTGAATAGACCTTACCAGGGAGGCTCAGAAGTGTGATCCCCCTGTAGTTGGAACACACCCTGTGGTCCCCCTTTTTAAACAGGGGGACCACCACCCCGGTCTGCCAATCCAAGGGAACTGCCCCCGATGTCCACGCAATATTGCAGAGCCGCGTTAACCAACACAGCCCCACAATATCCAGAGCCTTGAGGAACTCCGGTCGAATCTCATCCACCCCCGGAGCCTTGCCACCGAGGAGCTTTTTAACGACCTCGGTGACCTCAGCACCAGAGATTGGAGAGCCCGACCCCAAGTCCCCGAACCCTGCTTCCAGATTGGAAGGCGTGCTGGTGGGATTGAGGAGGTCTTCGAAGTATTCCATCCACCGACCCAAAACGTTCCGCGTCGAGGTCAGCAGCACACCATCCCCACTGTAAACAGTGTTGGTGGCAGACCGCTTTCCCCCCATGAGACGCCGGATGGTGGACCAGAATCGCTTCGAAGCCGTACGGAAGTCGTTTTCCATGGTCTCTCCAAACTCCTCCCACACCCGAGTTTTTGCCTCAGCAATCATCCGAGCCGCATCCCGCTTGGCCTGTCGGTACCTATCAGCTGCTTCAGGGGTCCCACAAGCCAAAAAGACCCGGTAGGACTCCTTCTTCAGCCTGACAGCATCCCTTACCGCCGGTGTCCACCAGCGGGTTCGGGGGTTGCCGCCGCGACAGGCACCGACCACCTTGCGGCCACAGCTTCAGTCAGCCGCCTCGGCAATGGAGGCGCGGAACATGGTCCACTCGGACTCGATGTCCCCCGCCTCCCCCGGGACGTGTTCAAAGTTCTGCCGGAGGTGTGAGTTAAAGCTCCTTCTGACAGGAGACTCTGCCAGACGTTCCCAGCAGACCCTCACAACACGTTTGGGCCTTCCAGGTCTGTCCGGCGTCCTCCCCCACCATCGGAGCCGACTCACCACCAGGTAGTGGTCAGTGGACAGCTCTGCTCCTCTCTTCACCCGAGTGTCCAAAACATGCGGCCGCAGATCAGATGAGACGACAACCAAGTCGATCATTGAGCTGCGGCCTAAGGTGTCCTGGTGCCAAGTGCACATATGGACACCTTTATGCTTGAACATGGTGTTTGTTATGGACAATCCATGACGAGCACAGAAGTCCAATAACAAGACACCACTCGGGTTTAGATCGGGGGGGCCATTCCGCCCAACCACAGCCCTCCAGGTCTCACTGTCATTGCCCACGTGAGCGTTGAAGTCCCCCAGCAGAACAAGGGAGTCCCCAGGAGGAGCACTCTCCAGCACCCCCTGCAAAATCCAGTTGACTCATAAAATAAAAAACCTTGAGTTTCATTAAATCTATTTCTTAGACAAGTTCAATTCAATTCAGTTTTTTTCTATAGCCCCAACACGCGTCATCTCATGGCACTTTACAAAACAAGTCAATTCAGTCCAATCATACATACATTCCAATTGATCCTGGCTATCAAACTGTACATTAAGTTCAATTGATTATTAAAATTGGTTAAAAAAATTCTATCTAAGGAAACCCAGTAGATTGCATCCAGTCATTGGCTTGCAGCATTCAGTCCTCCTGAACGAACATGTAGCGAAAGTAGACAATCAGTTGCATTGTGTCATTGACAATACAGCAATCCCTCATACTGTGCATGTATGTAGCGACAGTGGAGAGGAAAAGTTTCCTTTAACAGGAAGAAACATCCTGCAGAACTAGGTTCAATGTGAACCACCATCTGCCACAACTGATGGGGGTTGGGGATTGATAGTACAGAGCATATACACAAAAAAGAAACAAAAGCACTGATCAATGAGTTATTTCTATGTTGGAGAAAAGTAATGTTAATGGCTGTAAAAGTTAATGGCAGTAGCAGATCCTTTGGTGGTTTTATCTAGGAGAGAAACACATCTTAACAGATACAGTGGCTTGCAAAAGTATTCGGCCCCCTTGAACTTTTCCACATTTTGTAACATTACAGCCACAAACATGAATCAATTTTATTGGAATTCCACATGAAAGACCAATACAAAGTGGTGTACACGTGAGGAGTGGAATGAAAATCATACATGATTCCAAACATTTTTCAAATCAATAACTGAAAAGTGGGGTGTGCATAATTATTCAGCCCCCTGAGTCAATACTTTGCAGAAACACCTTTTGCTGCAATTACAGCTGCCAGTCTTTTAGGGTATGTCTCTACCAGCTTTGCACATCTAGAGACTGAAATTCTTGCCCATTCTTCTTTGCAAAACACCTCCAGCTCAGTCAGATTAGATGGACAGCGTTTCTGAACAGCAGTTTTCAGATCTTGCCACAGATTCTCGATTGGATTTAGATCTGGACTTTGACTGGGCCATTCTAACACATGGATATGTTTTGTTTTAAACCATTCCATTGTTGCCCTGGCTTTATGTTTAGGGTCGTTGTCCTGCTGGAAGGTGAACCTCCGCCCCAGTCTCAAGTCTTTTGCAGACTCCAAGAGGTTTTCTTCCAAGATTGCCCTGTATTTGGCTCCATCCATCTTCTCATCAACTCTGACCAGCTTCCCTGTCCCTGCTGAAGAGCAGCACCCCCAGAGCATGATGCTGCCACCACCATATGTGACAGTGGGGATGGTGTGTTCAGGGTAATGTGCAGTGTTAGTTTTCTGCCAAACATAGCGTTTTGCATTTTGCCAAAAAGTTCCATTTCGGTCTCATCTGACCAGAGCACCTTCTTCCACATGTTTGCTGTGTCCCCCACATGGCTTGTGGCAAACTGCAAACGGGACTTCTTATGGTTTTCCTTTAACAATGTCTTTCTTCTTGCCACTCTTCCATAAAGGCCAACTCTGTGCAGTGCACCACTAATAGTTTGTACTATGGACAGATTCCCCCACCTGAGCTGTAGATCTCTGCAGCTCGTCCAGAGTCACCATGGGCCTCTTGGCTGCATTTCTGATCCGCTCTCTCCTTATTCAGGCTGTGAGTTTAGGTGGACGGCCTTGTCTTGGTAGGGATGTTCAAGGCTTGGGAAATCGTTTTGTAGCCTAAGCCTGCTTTAAATTTCTCAATAACTTTATCCCTGACCTATCTGGTGTGTTCTTAATAATTAATTAATAATAATTAATTAATTAATAATTAATAATTTCGCACACCCCACTTTTCAGTTATTTATTTGTAAAAAAAATGTGGAATCATGTATGATTTTCGTTCCACTTCTCACGTGTACACCACTTTGTATTGGTCTTTCATGTGGAATTCCAATAAAATTTATTCATGTTTGTGGCTGTAATGTGACAAAATGTGGAAAAGTTCAAGGGGGCCGAATACTTTTGCATTCCTCCAGCTTCTCCACTTCTTCTCCCATGATGAAAACAGTGTTTGACCTAATCCTGTTTCTTTTGAAATCTACAATCATCTCCTTTGTTTTGTTCACATTCAAGATAAGACGATTGTTTCCACACCATGTCACAAAGCGGTCCACCAGCCCTCTGTATTCAGCTTCTTGTCCATATCTGATACACCTGACAATTGCAGAGTCATCTGAGTATTTCTGCAGATGACAGATCTCTGATTTATACTGGAAGTCTGAGGTGTACAGAGTGACAGATGTAGAGGGAAAGAGGGAATTATATATTTTACCCTACTTCATGTTGCCCAACAGGTTCTGCTTACATAATTTCTGGATTCTACAAGTCTAGATGTATTCAGCCCTGGGTGTGGGGGAAAATTACTCTTAACATGAGGCCAGTTGGGCTTGGATAGCTTGTCTTTTGTGTGTACAACATAAAATATTTAAACTTTTAAAAACCGTATTAACTCATGCTGATATATCTGAAAAACAGTGTTCTGGAGATGCACCAATTAGATATTCTGTGACAACATCCAGTCTCTGATTTTAAAAAGGTCTGACCTAACAATGCTTATTGGATCAGATTTTGATTTGTTTTAAGAATTGTAAGCTCCACTAAAAACAATTTCTTTTCTAGAACTTTTCTGCACTCTTCATGCTTCCTCTTACTTTATCTTTTGAAACACCACACATATGCTGGACTAATGCGCTAATTTTGTGTTCTTGTCATAGTAACAACTTCAGTAACTGCAGTGAAGAGTGTTTTCAGCACCACCTGTTAGCACATAGGTATGGTGTGTTCACTGAGCTGCAAAAAAGATTAGAGTTTTGGGCTCCAACCTGCCAATCACCGATCATGTATAAAAAAAAAAGCATGACCAGTTTCTAGGTTCACAAATTAGCCCTCTTAACGATGCAACTATTGCATTATCTTATTATTTTACATTGTTTTTGTGTACTCTTCTTGATTAAATAAACTTGATGATGAATCACCAATCAGGTTTAATCTCCAGTCAATTTCTCAGTGAATATCTGCTTCCTTATACATTTATTTTCTTTTTATTGTTGAAGTTCTATGCAGAGATCACAAAGAAAGCAAATAAAGGAGCTGCTAACCTTTCCCTTTGCCTTTAAATAAAAAATGTGAAACGTGATATTTTTGTTAACATTTGCAATGACAAGGTTTATGTGATTAGCCATTTTCCTAACTCTTCTTTTTCTGACCTCAGCTTTGGGCACTGGCATCTTGATCACTAAGATCTTTATCAGATGTGGGCATAGAAAACACTGAAAGTCCATAAACGGACAAAACATGTTTTTGAAAAGCACAGTTTTAAGGCGTGCCACCTGAAATATTACATACCGGTCTTTTGCGATTCTGAAATTGCACATATTCGAATTGAGATCACGATCCCAGACCCTAGCCCCAAACGAACCAGCTTGCCTTTACTGGGCACCCAGACTTGGTTTGATAAGAGAAAGAAAGCCTCATAGTGGGATTCATCTTCTAATTCCACAGCACAGTTCAGAGCTTTTAGTTCAAGTGTCCTTTCAGAAAATTAACTGTCCTCTGACAGCCAGTCATTTAGGTTTTAGAGTAAGAAAAAGAAGAAGAAAATGTGGTTGGAAAACTGGAAGGGATTAACAGTAGAAGACAATGATGAAGAGAGAAATAAACAGGGATGGTGAAGAGGAAGAGCGTGACTGACTGACGAAGGGGGGAAAGGTGGACTATGTTGAGGCCCAATGAGGACAGAGGTGGCTGACCTTGTTCCAACAGTCTACACACACGCATACACGCACACACATGCATATACACTCTCTCTCTGTCTCTTTTGTGTTTTATTTATTTTTATAAATGGACCCACACACACCAACAGTGTGTTTTGTAAATCCCCTGATTACCATGTTGTACACCTGTCCAACATTATGATGGTATCTGGCACAAACTCTCCAGAAAAAAAAAACACAGTCACAAAAGCACACACCTTTCTGCAAGGACATCCACTAAATGAATGTGCTTCAGTTTGCACAATTATCAAAGAATCTGTCAGACAACAGTTATGTGTGCACATGGTGTGCATTGTATGTTTGGGCTTAAATGTTAAGTGTGTGTGTGTGCGTGTGTGTGTGTCTAAGGCCTGCAGAGGCCCGTCTAATGGAGACACAGTTTTATTGTGTGTCAAACAGGCAGTCAGACAAACAGTTTGCCAGTTTTCTGGTGCTGAGCTCGGCTGCAGCTGGTGATGAAGTGGAGCCAGCATGTAGTCAAGGCTGACATATAAAATCCACTGGTGACAGCAGCGTCAGGAATAAACACACACACGCACACGCAAAAGACTCCAAGCATTTCACACTCTGCTACACCTACACCTATCTGTTGGAAAATATGTTTTTGTTTAGCAGAAGTAGAGATTGCACATAATAATCCCAAATACATTATAAAATGCAATAACCAAAGATTTTAAAAGTCTGCTTCTGTTTCAGTCATGCTTTGCAAAATTATTCATTCTCCTTTCACTTTTTGTCAGGCAACAACTACAAACTTCAACATATTTTTTTCCACCAGAACTTTGTTTAATTGAAGAAGACAAAATAATGCCTAATTGTAATCCCTCCTTGTTTCTTTGACACTAAACTATGTTTTTTTAATTTTAATTATGCATAACTTTAGCTTAGTTTATGCAAAATACATAAAATGTGGTTAGGATGTGTATTTTTGGAGGGGGTCATTTTTTTCTTTTCCTTCTTTAAGTCCTTAATGTGGTTTACATAATTGGGGCTGTTGTTAGCACCTTTGCCTTGCAGCAAGAAGGTCCTGGGTTCAAATCTCGGCGTGGGGTCTTTGCTGCATGGTGGCTTCTCTATGAGTACGCCGGCTTTCTACCTCAACCCAAAAACATGATCATAAATCATCACTATGAGGGAGGGAGTGAGTCTTTGTGCATGGTTGTTTGTACTGCTCGCCTCTGTATTTCCCTGTGATGGAACTGTCCTGGGTGTACCCCAACTAGGGGGGCCAGGTGTCCTGCTTTGTGCATTACTTTTTACACGTCCCGTAAATTAAAACACTGTCCCGCATTGTTGTTAACAGGCCCCCATTTTGTATTTAAATCTAGCATTTATAAACAGATTCAAACTAGGAGGTGGGACTTTCATGCAGTTGCAGACCGCGCCCACCGACCACAAAGAAAAAGAAACAAGAGAGTAAGCAGCATGGAGGACAGAGAGATGACCACGGCAAAAAAAGAAAACACTGTTACAACAAAGACTTGAAAAGCATTCACTGTCACAGTGTATTTTGTGAAGTTTTGTCAGAGTAATATATCTGTTTCACATGGCAGGGAATACGATGGGAAATGGCACAGAACATCAGAGAGTCACAAAAAACACCCACATTTTTCCAATGTTTCACACATTTATATATATATATATATATATATATATATATATATATATATATATATATATATATATGTATATATATATATATATATGTATGTTTGTGTGTGTGTGCGAAACGTTGGAAGAATTTTACAAAAGAACTGCTGCCAAAGGGTGTTCTACATATTGATTTAAAGAGGGGGAAAACATATGCATACCATATCTTTTAAATCTTATTTTCTGGAATGTTGAAAAACACATTTAGTTTTTCTTCTGCTTCTGCACAACCTTGTGTTAGCCTGTCACAGAAACTCCTAACAAAATATATTAAAGTTTATGGTTGTAACGAGACAACATAAAAAAAAGATTAAACAATAATTGCTTAACAAAAGTATTGATGATTTATATTCAGCAGAAACAGGAATTATATAACTGGATGGCCGCAGGAATGAAGAACCTCCTGTGACATTCAGTGAAGCATTTAGTCATTATTAGTCTTTGGCTGAACAAGCTCTTCTGGCTAAACTGAATACTGCGAAGAGGGTGTTAGACATCCATGATGAAGAAAAGTTTTGACAACATCCTCCTCTCAGTTGCTTCAAGATTTTGCTATATTCATACCCACAGGACTTAATTGGCCTTCTGAATAAGATTATTGAGTCGATTGGTGTCATTCACCCCTTAAGCTTTTACCCCATCAGACTATAGAAACATCAGAAACATAAATCAGTGGATAAAAAATTATGATACTTTCTTACTGTGGAGAAATGAAAAATTCATTTTACTAACTAGTTTCTGGTCCTTGTAAAGACTCAGGTAGTTACACTCATGCGGCATAAAAACCATCAGAATTAGTGTGATTGATTCTGTGACTCATCACCAGTCTGATCCAGGATCACCGTCCCAGATGGTCTCAAGCTTGAATTGTACTGGAAAAGAAAAGGTTACTTTGTTTCTGTTCTCATTCTTTTCATGTTCAAATAACAACAATTCAGTGGAGATAGCTGTGTTTCTCTGATAGATGAAGCCACTAAAGGAGCTACTACCATTAACTTTTTACTTTTCTTCAACATGGAATGTACTCAGTGCTTCTGTGTTTCTTTTATTTTTGTGTGTATGCTGTCTTCCTAAAAACCCAGCCGGTCGTGGCAGATGTCCACTCACACTGAGCCAGGTTGGGGTTCTGGTGCAGGTTTCTTCTTGTTAAAGGGGAGTTTTCCCCCCACTGTCACTACATACATGTTCAGTATGAGAGATTGCTGCAAAGTCAATTACACAATGCAAGAGATTGTCAACTGTCGCTACACGCTTATCCAAGAAGAGTGAATGTTGCAAGTCAGTGACTTGATGCAAATGACTGTTTCCTTAGATAGAAATGTTTTTAATCAGTTTGATCAATAAACTGAACTTGACTGCATTAATTAGGATCATTTGGAATTCTTGTAACTGACTTGGAATATTTCTATGTGGTTGGTTCGAACTGACGACCTGGCTGTTTCCTCTTTGCCGAAACCGCAGCATTGCAAACAAGAGTGGGACTTAAAGAATCAATCTTACTAGGCTAGTATCGATACGATACCAACCTTGTGTCGATACTATCGACATTTGGATCGATCTGCTCACCACTACTAAATAGAGTTTTTCAGTCAAAATCTAGTTTTTCCATTATTTTAATAAAAGTATTAAAATCTGTGTATAAATGAGCTGTTTGGTGAATCAAACCATTATAAACTACAGTTTATGTGAACAAAGACAACAAGAAAGAATAAAACTGATGCTTGGCAATGGCATATGCATATTTGTCAGTGACGTCATGACGTACACATTTTTATTGCTGTTGTCTCAGTTTGAAATGCTTAGATGGTAAACTGTGAAAATGAATCAATTCATTCTCCCTGGCTGAAGTGAGTTAACTAGGCGAGGCGAGGCGAGGCAAGGCAAGGCAATTTTATTTGTATAGCACACTTTCAACAGCAGGGTAATTCAAGGTGCTTTAAGTGATTTGGTGATTTAAAAAACAAAAAACAAAACAAACAGACATGGAATATAACATTGGAAATTAAAAGTAAAAGAAACACACATTACACATGATACACAATAAAGCAAGTAAAGATCAATAAAGCAAGAGAGCATGAACACATTTCATACATATGACATCAATCATTTAATCGAAGGCAACTCTAAACAGATGGGTTTTTAGTCTCGATTTAAAGCAGTTCAGAGTTTCAGCAGCTCTGCACTCGTCAGGAAGTCTGTTCCAGATAAGGGGAGCATAGAAAATGAAAGCTGCTTCTCTATGTTTAGTTCTGAGTCTAGGGATGTTTAGTAGGCTAGAGTTGGAGGACCTAAGTAGTCTTGGTGGTTGGTACCATGACAACAGGTCTTCAACATATTTTGTTGCTAAGCCATGTAATGATTTATAAACTAGTAGGAGTATTTTGAAGTCTATTCTCTGAGCTGAGCTGAACTAGTACTTGTTCAGAATGAACTGGCACGATGCTTAATATAATAGAATTATAAGAAACACTGGTCATGAATGGGTGAGCTATGGTATATCAGAGTGACAGCCAAACAGGTGGCTGAATTAGCACTTTAAGAACCAAAAACAACTTATGATAAATATCAAGCAGACATTCATTCAGACATTTTCTGGGAAATCATGTAGAGTGACTGCTGCTGCAACTTCTGTCTGATCATTGTCTTCTTTTTTACTACTTTTTAGCACTTCCACACTTCCTTGTCTCCTTCTATACAAAGTGAGACATTATGTAGGTCAGTATTTCAATGTCATAAATTAGGACTGATGATAAAACATTTTTCTGAAGCACAAAATTTCAATGTAAAGGAAACTGATTCAGAATTTCTGCTAATTTAGACAAAAGCTGCTCTTAAACTCATAGAATTTCCAATCTAAGTTCAATACATGCGCTTCTAATCCGATTTTTATAAATGATCTTTTTACAACCTACAATCCCATCACAGTGTTTACTCTTAAAGGCTCTAATCAATTCAATTCATTTCAGTTTATTTATATAGCGCCAATTCACAACAGATATCATCTCAAAGCACTTTACAAGAAAAGTCATTTCAATACAATGAAACATGAAACATTCCAATACGTTCTACTTACCTATTTAAGGAATCCCAGCAGACTGCATCGAGTGATTGACAGGAAGTTGCGTCCCGTTGATGCAGACTTCCAACCACAACAATCCCTCGGCAATCCCTCATACTGAGCAAGCATGTAGCGACAGTGGAGAGGAAAAACTCCCCTTTAACAGGAAGAAACCTCCACTAGAACCTGGCTCAGTACGAGCGGCCATCTGCCGTCTGGGGGTTCGAGAAAACAGAGCAGAGACACAGAAAGAACAGAAGATCTGATATAGGAGTACTTTCTATATTAAAGAAAGTAAAAAGTTAATAACAGAACACGGGGGCACAGCATCATACCGCGCATGCACAGAGGAAGTGGAGTCTACAAAGAGAACATCACTGCATTGACCCATATCACCTACTTTTTACAATGGAGTTTTCCGAGGTAAGGAGTTTTTTTAACCAAAACATTAGCGCGCCAACCCGTAGTGCACCCTGGGGACTGGAACGCATTCTCGTTGATTGACAGCTTTCTCTTGTGGATGCACAAATCTATTGGTCAATGTTCTAGGCTCTCGTAAATGATTGGTTTTGCTGTAAAGGCCAGGAGAGGGACTTAGGGGAATTATAAATTCTGACAGTTGCCTGCGTTGTGTCGTTGACTTCACAACAATCCTTCATATTTAGCAAGCATTTAGTGACTGTGTAAAGGAAAAACTCCCCTTTAACAAGAAGAAACCTCCAGCAGAACCATGAAAGAGTAGTTTCTATATTAAAGAGAGTAACAAATTGAAAAGAGGACACTGAGAATGTTCAGTTACTGGGAGCATCATCCCAGCCGATGCCACCTCCAACAAGGCATCAAAGCCAAAAAGAGCAAAAGACCAAAGCCCTCATTTATCAACTATACTTACACACAGATATGCACGTATTTCATGCATAGGAAAAATTGTACGTATTGTGTGGTATTTACCATTTTGTACTTGTGAGTTGAAATTTCCTAAATATAAGAATAACTCTGACCATCTGTATACACAGAATCTAGTGGTAGAACGGGGGAACTGCAACACTGAAACAGTTTTACTTTGACGGAATATTTATCTCACCATTTTATCAATCCTAGATTTCTTTTTAGTACAGTCGCCAAACTTACACAGAGTCATAGCTCTGTTGAGCCAACAATTCCCCAAGCTCTTAGTAGTGATGACTTTATGGGATTCTTCATAAATAAAATTAATTATATTAAAAATAAAATCATTGGCATCCTCCCCCACAAGACTACTTCTCTCTCAGTATGTCAGGCCGCATCAGAGAGAACTGTAGAACCTCATTTGTGTTTGGACTGTTTTGATTCAGTTGAGCTTTCAAAATAATCAATAATATTAGCCTCATCTAAACCTTCCATTTGTATGTTGGACTCAATCCCAACCCAATTATTTAAGGAAGCGTTCCCTTTGGTTCCTGGCCCCATTTATATATGATTAATAAATCCTTAGTAAATGGATATGTACCACAGGAATTTAAAGTTGCTGTAATTAAACCTTTACTTAAGAAACCTTCCCTTGATCAAGATGACTTAGTTAATTACAGACCTATATCTAAGCTTCCTTTCTTATTTAAAATCCTTGAGAAAATAGTTGCTAATCAAGTATGTGAGCATCTAAACAGTAACAACCTGTTTGAAGAGTTTCAGTCAGGTTTTAGAGCTCATCAGAGCTATGAAACAGCACTGGTGAAGGTTACTAATGATATTCTCATGGTCTCAGATAATGGACTTGTGACTGTTCTGGTCTTGTTAGATCTCAGTGCTGCTTTTGACACAGTCGATCATAATATTCTCTTAGAAAGGCTTGAACAGAACTAGGCTGGTTTAAATCATATTTGTCTGACAAATCCCAGTTTGTTCATCTAAATGATCAGTCTTCTTCATACTCAATGGTTACTTGTGGAGTACCAAAAGGTTCTGTGCTTGGACCAATTCTTTTTGCTATATATGCTTCCAATTGGTAAAATCATTAGACAGCATGGGATAAATTTCCCCAGTTATGCCGATGATACACAACTATATTTATCGATAAATCCTGATGAATCCAGTCAGTTAGGTAGATTACAGGCATGTCTGGAAGACATAAAAACCTGGATGACCTTAACCCTCTTTCTCTTAAATCTTACAAGACAGAGGTTGCCGTCTTTGAAAGCCTTGGTAGCCTTCAGTTGATCCAAAATGCAGCAGCAAGAGTTCTGATGAATATGAAAAAGAGAGATCACATTTCTCCTGTTTTAGCTTCCCTTCATTGGCTCCCTGTTAAATCCAGAAAAGAATGTAAGATCCTCCTTCCTGGTCTGGTATCCTGCTTAGCTACAATGCCCTGTTGGATGGGGGGCATCCCAGTCACTGAGCATTCTCCGTGTCCTGTTATTAACTTTTTACTTTCATTAGTATAGAAAGCACTCTCACATCAGTTCTTTTGTTCTTTCTGTGTCTCTGCTCTGTCTTCTCAAACCCCCAGATGGTTGTGGCAGATGGCCGCTTGTACTGAGCCAGGTTCTGGTTCTGCTGGAGGTTTCTTCCTGTAAAAATTGAATTCTTTCCTCTCCACTGTCGCTCCATGCTTGCTCAGTATGAGGGATTGCTGTGGTTGGAGTCAGCATCAACGGGGCACAACTGCCAGTCAATGACTCCATGCAATCTGCTGGGATGCCTTACATAGAAAACTAGCCAAAACTTTGATTGGAATGTTTGTATTGAAATGACTTTCTTGTAAAGAGCCTTGAGATTACATCTGTTGTGAATCGGCGCTATATAAATAAATTGAATTTAATTTAATTTAATACAAAATAAACTGAATTTAATTGAATTGAATTATCACCTCCACCAAGGAGCTCATGTAAGCATTTGTCCGTTTTTAGCAAACTAACTCAAAAAGTTATGGACAGATTTGGATTAATCTTTCAGGAAATATTAGAAATTTACCAAGAAATAAATAATTTAATTTTGTGAATCGCATTCTGGGGGAGTGGGGAGTGCCAGGTACTTCACGGAGCTCTGTACTTTCTATGTGCTATTTTTGCTCGTCATATCAGGCTCTTAAGCTTAAAAGGATGTTGTTACATTAAGCAGAGGAACAGCTAAGAACAGAGGGCAAAAACTGTCGGTGTTGAAATTAATTTGCGTAAACTATGACAATTTTCAATAAGTCTGTTCACCATGACTATTATAGCAGCATAAGACATACAGAGATAGCTCAGGATAACCTAACCTCTAACTTAAAGCTTTGTCAAAAAACTATTTCCATTCTATATTGTTGAAAAATTGTCAATATCTCAATTATGCGTCATGTGCCCTTGAGCATCAACAGCTTGACAACTACAGCTTGACAACGCCTCATGCTATTCACAAGTTGACTTATTGTCTGCTGAGGCATGGTATTCCACTCCCCATGAAGGGTGGCCCTCAAGACATTGAGGTTCTTAGCTGATCCCAGAGGTTATCCATGTTTCCAAGTGCAGGTTGCTCCATTCTAAGGTACCCGGTGTCCAGCAACTGTTCCCTAATGATACAACCTCAATGACCCAGAGCATGAAGATGAAATTTGGCCTGTGGATCAAACACTGGTTGTGAAATTTGTCATTAAGCTCCTTGTTGGAGAACAGCAAGTTGAGCAAAAAAGTACTGAAACATTGGAAAGTTGGACCTGTGAATTAAAAAAGTTTAGAAGAGGTGACGATAAGCTGACATGTAAAGATTATGGTGCATGGTTCTTTCTGAGTTCAACATGAATGAAAAAACAGATTTTAAACTCGAAACACAGATTGTAAACTCGTGGGTTTTGGTGGAAACAACGTCAACCTAACCTCGAAGCTGTTCTGAATCAAAAACATAACTTGCAACTGCATAGACGATAGATGATCACAAAACTGATGATTGATCATCCGCCATTCCAGTGATTGTTTAGCCACATCAGCAGAGGAAGGATTATATTACTCAGCTAACAGCAGAAGTGCTACTGACGTCAATCGAACATCTGTCAATCATGTCCTTGGTAGCCAATGGGCTCTAAGCCCGGCCCCATGTGATATTAGGTTCAACTCCAAAACCGAAAAGGCTGAATTGAAAGTGTGAGCTTATGACTGAAAGTGAAAGGGCAAGAGAAGATTAAAAACTGTCAAACAATCTGAAAATACAAAACACAAAGGTTCATATGGTTGAAAGATAAGAAGGCCCAAGACCATTAGGACACTTAAAAATCATTGCAAGAACCTTAAAATCGATCCCAAAACACACGGAGAGCCAATGAAATGAGTTTAAAATAGGTGTAATGTGCTCCCGCCTCCTGCTCTTCATCAGGATACTTGCTACTGAATTTAGTAGAAGTTGTAAACCTGATATTCTCTTTTTAGGAAGATCAGAAAGCAGGGCATTACAGTAATCAATTCTACTGATGATAAAAGCATGCATCAGTGTCTGATTACCTATTTTAATAATGTTTTTAATGTGAGGGATAAAAGTCACCTCAGAATAATCATACCCAGGTTCTTCACTTGTAAAGAAGGATTCAAAGACAGTGATTGTTATTTTGGTAAAAGTTTCTCTCTCTGAGCCTCAGGACCGATGACTAAAACTTCAGTTTTGTCCTGGTTGAGCTGGAGAAGGTATTCTGTCATGCAGGATTTGATGTCTAAAATGCAGTTAAAAAGTGCATCCTTTGGCCGTGTGTCATTGGGAGACATGGAGATGTACAACGATGAATCGTCAGCATGACTGTGAAAGTTAACTCCATGTCTACCGATGACACTGCCAAGAGGAAGCATATACAGGTTAAAAAGCACTGGGCCTAAAATTGAACCCTGGAGCACACCACATGTAATCTTGTGGACATTAGAGGAGCTGGTATCTAAACTTACCTTAAAAGTCCTATCTGTAAGATATGATGTGAACCATTTATGAACAGCACCAGAGAGGCCAATCTGTTCTAAACGGGTTAAAAGAATAGTGTGGTCTGTAATGGAAGAAAATACTTAAAGGTTTCCATAATAAAGAAGACTGAGTCCCAAAAGGCGTTTAAGTATTTAATACAAACATGTCTGGCCAGAACATGGAGGGGACAGAGATTACTCATGCATGGCCCTACCCAACCTTTCTGACTAACAGTTTAAATAATATTCAGCAATCACTGTTTATCTCTGCAGCACATCTTCTCCAACCTTCACATCCAGCTTTGGGAGAACCGGTTCATGCCAGTCTGATAGCAAGGCATGAACCAGCACATCCTAGGTCAGCCTGTCCGTAGTTATCTTGCTGCCCCGGCATCTGTCTCTCTGGTGATCTGACACATCTTTATCAGGAACATTAAGCTTGCTTCCCCTAACTTTGTCATCTCGCCCTAAATACATTCACTATACAAAGAATATATACTTAAATCCTAATTACATAGGAATATTCCCACAACAGGTCCACTGTATCAAAGGCAGCGCTTAGATCCAGTAGAACCAGCACTGTCACCCTCTGTGCATAGTTTAATCTGAAATCATTTAAACTCTTCAAAGGGGCAGTCTCGGTGCTGTGGTTAACCCTCAAACCAGACTGAAATTTCTCCAGGACATTGCATACATAAATCAAATCATTAAGCTGAATTAAAACAAGCTTTTGAAAAATTTTGCCTAAAAACAGTAAGTTAGATACCGGTCAAAATTTTTAAAAATCATTTATATCTAAATTGCTCTTCTTCAACAGGGGCCTCACCACCGCCCCTTTAAAGGTGACAGGAAAGACTCCCGTCTGAAGGGAGCAATTCATCAAGGTTAATATCTCTACTCTAAAAGATCCATAAAATTGCTTAAAAAAAGAAAAGGGAATTTGGTCCAAAAGTCATGTTGTGGGCCTCACTGAGGAGAAAACTTTATCAAGAATCTCAGTTTCTCTCAGAACAAAACTTTTCCGCATTTCCTCTGGTAAAGCCCCACGCTCAGATTTGTCTAAAACCATGCTTCTTTAAAAAGATAAAATATTACATCTGATGGTGTTTACCTTCACTCTGAAGTGGTGTGCAAACTCCTCACAAAGAGTGTTTGAGGGGATTTTATGAAATGCATTAGTAGAAGCACAGTTAAAAATTTTGTCAATGGTGGAAAAAATCAATTTTTGATTATTTTTATGATCAGAGATGATTTTGGAAAAGTATGCATTTCTTAAATTTCCTACTGCGTTATTATATGATTTGAGAGGTTCTGTGTATATTTGATGGTTTACTGTAATTTTATTTTTCATCCATTTTCTCTCTGCCACCCTGCAAATCCTCTTGTTTTTTTAAGGTTTTCATTTCTCCACGGGGATGCAAGTTTTGAGTGTGAACATATAACTTTTAGTGGAGCAAGTAGGTCGAGAGTAGATCGCAGCCTTCTGTTAAAATCATTGACAATAAAATCACAAGGGCCAGGTAAAGCAATAGGAACTATCTTTTTTAAAACTTCAAGAAAACCTGCAGCCACTTCAGGGGTTAGACGATGCCTCCTGACAGTTCTCACAGAGGTAAAACTGCTGGATAAAACTTTAAAGGACGTTTTAATTTGTTTAGCTATTTTGGATTAAATAATGTGGTTTTGACAGCACTAAAGGACCAGATATTTTTCACATCATGATGCAAGTCGAACTAGAAGCTCACAGACGGGTCCCACTGCTTTCTATCATGGCTAGGCTTGAACTGTAACTGTGGCTCACGTGAAGTTTTCTTTCCTCTCTTTCCCTCATCATGATCACCCTGATGATGCTTTCATCTGGTCTCCTGGGTGAATAAGTGATTAGCTGTAACTTACAGTTACCCCGTTTTGAGTCAGCAGTCAGGTGTTACCATTAACTTCAACCTGGATTACGCTGCTTGGCTTCACCTGTTCTTGTAATCACACACACACCAGTCTCGGACTCTACTGTTAGCTCTAATGCAGAGTCGCTCTTAAATCAGCTACGATGTGGGTCCACCTCTGCCTGTGTGTGTAGTTGCAGAGTGTGTGCGAATTGCCATTCTTTTCGGTCTTAATTTTCTTCTGAGTCATTGTCAGGTTGCCTTCAATTAATAACAACTGGAACATCATAAACTGAAGTCTGTTTATCCACTTGAAATGTAATGGTTTTTGCTTGTTTCTTTTGTTTTTCTTCTAATCATTTAAAGCACTTAGAATTGCATTGTTGCTGAAGTTTGAGAAGAAAGTTCAATTCAATTCAATTCAGTTTATTTATATAGCGCCATTTCACAACAGATGTCATCTCAAGGCACTTAACAAGAAGTCATTTCAATACATTTATACAAACATTTCCAATCAGTTAAAAAGTTTCCTATTTAAGGAATCCCAGCAGATTGCGTCAGTCATTGGCGTGAGGTTGGGCCCCGTTGATGCAGACTTTCCAACCACAGCAATCCTTCAGCAATCCCTCATACTGAGCAAGCATGTAGCGACGGTGTAGAAGAAAAACTCCCCTTTAACAGGAAGAAACCTCCAACAGAACCAGGCTCAGTAGGAGCGGCCATCTGCCACGACCGTCTGGGGTTTGAGAAGACAGAGCAGAGACACAGAAGGAACAGAAGATCTGATATAAGAGAACTTTCTATGTTACAGAAAGTAAAAAGTTGATAACAGGACACATTGGATGTTCAGCCACTGGGAGGATCATCCCAGTCGATGCCCCCCGTCCAACAGGGCATTGCAGCCAAGCAGGATACCAGACCAGGTATATCTTCTATGGAGAGACAAAACACTGAGTGAAAACAAAGTTAACAGTCGAAATAACAGAATGTACTGTAATACAACTGAAGAGTCGTAGGAGAAAAAGAAGTAGCAAAATTGGTAAGTCTGTCCTTCAGCAGTCTAAGCCTATAACAGCATAACTACAGAGATAGCTCAGGATGACCTTAGCCACTCTAACTATAAGCTTTATCAAAAAGGAAAGTTTTAAGCCTGGCCTTAAAAGTAAACAGAGAGTCTGCCTCACGGACTAAAGCTGGGAGCTGATTCCACAGGAGAGGAGCCTGATAACTAAAGGATCTGCCTCCCATTCTACTTTTAGAAATCCTAGGAACTACAAGTAAACCTGCAGTCTGAGAGCGAAGGGCTCTGTTAGGAACATATGGAACAATTAGATCTCTGATGTATGATGGAGCTTGATTATTAAGGGCTTTGGATGTAAGAAGAAGGATCTTAAATTCTATTCTGGATTTAACAGGGAGCCAATGAAGGAAAGCTAAAACAGGAGAAATGTGATCTCTCTGTTTAATATTCATCAGAACTCTTGCTGCCGCATTTTGGATCAACTGAAGGCTTTTAATGGCATTTTGTGAACTACCTGAGGTTCTTTACTTTATTACTGGGGGCCAATTTAATGCCATCCAGATGAAGTGATTGACTAATCAGTTTCTGTTTAAGAACTTCTGGTCCAAAGACAGCAACTTCTGTTTTGTCAGAATTTAAAAGCAAATATTTTAGGGTCATCCATGCTTTTATGTCGTCCAGACATGCCTGTAATCTACCTAACTGACTGGGTTCATCAGGATTTAGGGATAAATATAGTTGTGTATCATCTGCATAGCTGTGGAAATTTATCCCATGCTGTCTAATGATTCTACCAATTGGAGGCATATATATGGTGAACAGAATTGGTCCAAGCACAGAACCCTGTGGAACTCCACAAGTAACACTTGAGAGTGAAGAAGATTTATCATTTAGATGAACAAACTGGAATCTATCAGACAAATATGATTTAAACCAGCCTAGTGCTGTTCCTTTGATCCCTGCAACATGTTCAAGCCTTTCTAAGAGAATATTATGATCGACTGTGTCAAAAGCAGCACTGAGATCTAACAAAACCAGAACAGACACAAGTCCATTATCTGAGGCCATGAGAATATCATTAGTAACCTTCACCATTGCTGTTTCAGTGCTATGATGAGCTCTAAAACCTGACTGAAACTCTTCAAACAGCTCGTTACTTTTTAGATGCTCACAGACTTGATTAGCAACAATTTTCTCAAGGACTTTGGATAAGAAAGGAAGGTTAGATATAGGTCTGTAATTCACTAAGTCATCTTGATCAAGGGAAGGTTTCTTGAGTAAAGGTTTAATCACGGCTATTTTAAATTCCTGTGGTACGTATCCGTTTACTAAGGATAGATTCATCATATCCAAAATGGGGCCAGGAACCAACTGGAACACTCCTTTAAATAATTTGGTTGGAATTGGGTCCAACATACAAGTTGAAGGTTTAGATTAGGCTAATATTTTTGATAATTCCGAAAGCTCGACTGAATCAAAACAGCCTAAGCACAACTGAGGTTCTACAGTTCTTTCCGATACTGCCTCATTTACTGAGGAAGAAGTAATCATGTTTGGGAGGATGCCAATGATTTTATTTTTAATAGAACTAATTTTATTTATGAAGAATCCCATAAAATCATCACTGCTAAGAGCTGGGGGAATAGTTGGCTCAACAAAGCTATGACTCTGTGTAAGTTTGGCAACTGTACTAAAAAAATCAATTGTAATCAACAAAATTTGCCTTTTTTCACACAGAATATACGAAAAACACTTTATATTCAAAGTTAAAACTGATTTCTACAAAAAAAACAACAAAGAAAAATATGTAACATTAAATAAGTGATTGCAGAAATATGCAGAATATTGCAGAAGTATTTAGTAGATGCACTGTCAGCTGCAATCACAGCATGAAGTATGTATAGTTAGGTCTCAGTCTGGCTTGCACATCTGGATGCTGCAAATTTCCTCCATTCTTCCTGCTACACTTTTCAACCTCTGTCATGTCGTCTGAGGTTTGGCTATAAACTGCCCTTCACAATTCCTGCCACAAATTTTGTATCGGATTGAGGTCATGGCTTTGACTGGGCCACTCCAGAACTTCTACCTAGTTTTCTTTATACCATTTCTGTGTAGCTTTAGCACAAAGGTCGACTTGTTGGAAAAAAGTTATCTATAGGGGTTTTACTCTTTGAATGGCATTTGACATTTCTTGTTCCGAGATATAAACATATATATACATATATATATGTATATATACATATATATATGTTTATATTTCAAAGATGACTGTTCTGAACAACAGTTTACACTAAATCCCAAAGAAAATGCAACTTTTAAGACATGAATCATGTTGTTTGCATGCTGAATTGTAATCTGTGACTCAAATTACATTTGAAAGCTGTGCATGCAAAACTTGATGTTTTTTTCTTTTCTCTTTATGCAGTGTTAATGACTACTACACTATGCCATAGAGAATAAAAGTGGCTTCAAATGAACATTCCTAACAAGTACGTGGCTGTGGAAAAAGCAGATCTTCTTGGTACTCTTAAAGATTTCCCAGTAGACTTGTTTTCAATAAAAATGGGGGTTGGGAGGTTATTTCCAATGTTTCTCTTGTCTTTCTTTTTTTCTCTTTTTTAACACTGTCTTTGGCAAGGGATATTTAACAAGTCTAATTTAGACCATAAATGTCCAAAAACATCCATTGCTGTCTTTAGGAATAGTAAATCTAACTAATTAAATTTCTGTATTGTTGGATACAATCCTGCATTCAATCATGTCCAAAGATTTCACATCTCCTGGATATAATTAATCAATTGTTTCCAACATTCATTTTCTAATGGAAACACTTTGGTAAAATAGTCCCTCTCCAACAACAACTTATACATTTGATCAACTGTGTTGGAAGAGGAGTTAGAATTTCTCATAATAGGATGCAATAAAAAAAAAGTTAGGGATACATATTTTGGAGACAAACCTACAATATGATTAGATATATCCAGCTAACCTCCTGCTGTTCATCTGCCCACTTACATGCTGTATTGGGAAACTAAAGTGCAGAGACATATTAAAAGCTCATAACTTTACTCTACAGTGTGAGGACATATGATAGCACATTTCACCACCAGATTGTTAAAATCTGGGGCGACCGTGGCTCGGGTGGTAGGAGTTCATCCCGTAACCGTGGGCTGCGGGTTCGGGCTGCGGGTTTGAACCCCCACTCCGTCTGTCTCAGTCGTTGTGCCTTGGGCAAGACACTTCACCCGCCTTGCCTGCTGGTGGTGGTCAGAGGGCCCGGTGGTGTCTGTATTTACGGCAGCCTCGCTTCTGTCAGCGTGCTCCAGGGCAGCTGTGGCTACAATGTAGCACACCACCACCAGTGTGTGAATGTGTGCGTGAATGACTGAATGTAGTGTAAAGCGCTTTGTGGTGCTCTGACTGAAAAGGCACTATACAAATGCAGGCCATTTGCCAATAAAAAGAACTTTTTCTGAATATTTACTCATATCTATCAATTTATCCTCCTTTAGTATGTTGTGTCATAGCACTATGAGGGTAGCCTACACATGTTTTTTATATTTTTATTATTAATTAAAATTCTGCTATTTATAAATTCTGTGTCAGTGTGTTCCATTAAGGATGGTAGTGAATGTTTGAAATTTTAGGATGCCTTACCATTAGGAGTGTGACGTTACTTGTATCCGTATTCAGATTTTTCGATACGGAATGTTCCGTACAGCACAGAGAAGTACCACACGGAAGGACAACTGCTTTGCGCTTTATCCAGCAACACATGCGAACAGAACAGAAGAACAACCAGTTTTCATGTTAACTATTCACCCACTTCCGTTTAGCGTCGGTTGCTGTTAGCTACCATAGATGTTACTGAGGAACTGCTTAGGTGCCTTCATTGGCAATAAAGTATAACGAGACTGGACATCTGACTATAATAACGTGTTAAAAATGTTTCTTCCAGGAATTCGTCAGATTACATCTGTGTTGTTTTACAGCAGCAGCTGGAAACTGAAGGACCATCGCCCCCACCGGTGTCCCACATAAATACTTTTAGCTCATATCATCTTTTGTTTGGTGTCTGTGTTGTAGTGGACTTTAGTGACATAATTCACCAGACAGCACTAGCCTTCTGTGTTCTTGCCTTTTTGCATTACTTTATAGTCATATTTCTTTGTAGCTGCACAATCCGTTATGCAGCCTGTATTTGAGAACACTGTCTCTTTAAGCAGGGGCTTTTCCCCTGAGCAGCTAGAGAGAGGGGCGGAGCTACGCCATGTTGGCTCTGTTGTTGTTGTTTTACCTTCTGTTGTGAAGAAGAGAAAAAAGGATTAAACGACACGCCATTGCGTTGTCAATGTGAGGAATCACTTCTTCTTTCTTTCATCGCAATTCCCACAGTATCATCTTTTGAGCCTGATAACTAAAATATCTGCCTTCCATACTACTTTTAGAGATCCTTGGAACCACCAGTAAACCTGCAGTCTGAGAGCGAAGTGCTTTGTTAAGAACATATGGAACAATCAGATCTCTGATGTATGATGGAGCTTGATTATTAAGAAGGAGGATCTTAAATTCTATTCTGGATTTAACAGGGAGCCAATGAAAGGAAAGCAAAAATAACAAAACATGTTTTTTTTTGTTGATATATTCATCAGAACTCTTGCTGCAGTGTTTTGGATCAACTGAGGGCTTTTAATTGCATTTTCTGGTTTTCCTGATTGTAAAGAATTCCAGGAGGCAAGCCTTGAAATAACCAATGCATTTACTAGTTTTCCAGCGTCAGTCCTGGACAGGATGTTTCTAATTTTAGCAATATTCGGGAGGTGAAAGAAGGAAACCCTAGAAACCTGTTTAATATGGGATTTGAATGACTTCAAAGCTTTGGTACCTTTTTTCTTCAAGATAGTAATTGCTTTATTTCATTCATCTGTAAAACTTTGCCAGGCATGACCCTCTCATTGTTTCACCAAAGTTTCTTTCATGAACCACTTTCAAATATATATGAAATGAGCCACTTTGTGTGAGTTCCATGTCCTCCGTTATTAGTATATATACTAATAACAGAGGACACAGAACTCCCCACATAGAGTGATATACAGTTTTTAGATGCTCTGACCCAGTCGTCTGGCCCTCAGAATGTGGTCCTTTAAAAAAAAAAAACTTTAATTCCCATTTGAAGAGGATTTAAACTTTTTTTGCTTCCAGTTGGACAAAATGTTCTCTTGATGACTAAGACTAATAATATTGATGCCATCTACAGGAAGGGTCAGAGCAGACTCTACGTGGTGCGGAGATGGAGGTCTTTTGGAGTGCACAGGCGTTCCTTAATGCCTTCTTTGAGTCTGTGGTGGAATCAGCTATCTTCTATGGTGTTTTCTGTTGGAACACCAGTTTTTCTACAGGTGAGAGGAAGTGGTTACGTAAGATTATCAGGAAGCTCAGTTTTATCCTAGGATGCCCCTCAACCCAGTGTAGGTGATGTGAAACAGAAGGACTGTGGCTAAAGTACCATCACTATTGGACAGTGTCTCCCACCCCATACACTGAGCTGTTGCTGAACTGGAGAGCTCCTTCAGAGACAGACTCCTTCATCCTAGGTGGACAAAGGAGCGTTAGAGCAGATCCTTCCTCCTAGCAGCTGTAAGACTAATCATCCCTGCTCCAAACAAAGTCAATTAATGTTTACATACCTGCTATTAATTGCATAATTTTTCTTATTTCAAATAGTGTTTCTGTTGTTATTTGCACATCTCTGTTCTTTGCAGTTTTATTTGTTCACTTCTTGTAAATAGTGTTATTTTGTGATGCACAAATATGCATGCACATCTTGTAATATATTTTTAAATCATCCTGCTCAGTTGCACATCTCATGGATTTCAGTATCCGATGTTTATTTTACCAACTGCACTGTGTGACAAAGTGGGTTAAGATTATATTTATTCACCATTTCTCCCTTCATTAGATTTACATTCATTCCACCTTTTTGGTTATTCCTAGTGTCATAGTTTAAATATTGCGATCATTACCTCACATTCTATCCTGGGTTTGTTTGTGGAGGCATGTTGCAAGTTTATATCTAAGAAAAAATATTTTGAAGTTGACACTACTGAATCATTAGTTGATTTGAATTTTTCCTCTGTTAAAAGCTATGTTCCTGTAAATTATGTCTGTTTTTTTTTTCCGTATGTACCCAGAACAGGAAAATGGGAAGTGCCAGTCATGGACTTCCTGTTCGTTTAGGTGCAGGGTCATTGATATCATCACTGGGTTGAACCAAATGAAGTTTTCTGTTTTGCATGGTGTTATTTTTTCCCTTTAAAAGTAACTTTTAAAGGGAAATGTGTATGTGTGTTTCGTTTTCTAGATTACTGAGTCAATTAAATTAATAATGTAATTCCTGATTCTTTATGCGGATTTTGTTGTTTGGTGCTTGTATTCGGAGGTTCCATGATGAATGGATACTCAGTGTTATTTACGTCACTGTATTTTTCTTCCACTCTATTAAATATTAAAATACATTATCTCTGCAACAGATGAAGCATGGAGTTACATAGGCAGCGTCCCCAACTGTGACTATAAAATAAGACTAAAATAAGATCAGTCTAAGGAATTATCATTAATAGCTTGAGTGGTATAAACTGACTGTATGAAACAATAAGAATGATGTAGCTGCGGTTTGAATGGAGAACTGAGCTGTCTGTTGTCTATCCTTAACTGCTTCTCGGATGTTCTTGCAGATCAAAAAGAAAGGAAGAAATATGGGAAGTGGCGGGGAGGGGGGAGTAAGAGAGAGCAAAGTCCTGTCCAAGAAGAAGTATTATTGTCCAAGAAGTATTAGTTCTCTTTTTAATTTTAGCAAGACGAGGAAGTCGAAATTCAAATGAAAGAATCGGTTTCCATCCAGCTAATAGTAATCCATAATCCCACCAACGTGTCTAAAGCACAATGTGGTCGCTGTGATTAACGTTAATGCCTCCCCTACTCAATTTATTGAAATGTTGGAATGAACACATTTGGTTTGGAACAAACGCACTGGCTTGTGTTTAAAAATGTGGATGGGTGCAGGAAGGAGGATTGGCAGAGAAGGGACAAAAGTGATGGAAACACTTTAATAGTGAGAGTGAGAAAATGGAGACAGAGGAACTTATACGAGGTCAGAGTATATTAAAAAGCTGATGTGGATGCAGCAGAGCAATGATTATGAATTAAAATAGGAGGGTTGAAAATAAGAAAAAGATAGGAAACGTGGAGAGGTATAAAGCGACTAAATAACACAATAAGCGGGCCAAGTGGAGTCAGAGAGAAGAGATGAGATGGCTGGGAGGGGGAATGACTTCCTGGGTGAAAATTAGTCCACCCTGCTCTCATTTTAAGGTCTAGTCTGATGGTTTTAATTTCTAGAAATGGTACACTTTGCAGACAGACAAAATAAGAGAATGAGAAAAAAAAGAACTAGTATTAGAATAATTAAATGCAGGAAGAGGGTCGCGGTTTCATTTTCAGCAACACTTCAAATGAATTCCCGTAATGATCCTGAAACCTTGAAAAGGCAAAATCCAATCAACGATATCTACTGGGCTTCATTTTCTTTGCTTGGGGAATGACCCCTCTTTGTCAAAGGGCGAGTCATGGAGAATGTGGGTCGCCATAGACATACAAATGAAGGGCCGACAATTTGGTCTAGTTAAAGCTATTATGCAGACAAGTGCATGTGTGATAATGTTGAGTTGTGTGCACATGCCTAGTAACACAGCATTGGTGCGTGTGTGTGTGTGTGGGCCAGTAAGGAGAATAACTATCCATGTGTGTGAGTACGTCAGTGAACACACACAAACAAGCACGCTGCAGCTTTAACACTTTGCGGCTGTGTTATGACTCATTGTAAATGATGCCATGGAAGGTCAATTGTTGAGATCAAAATGGCTGCTGATGGAAGGGACGGGAGAAAATGTGTAATGTTTTTTCCCCCTCACTGCTGCTGAAGCATTTTGATTTAAAAGAATAAGTGGATCTGCTGAGGGTTATTCTTTGCCTGACACCGTCCAAAATAACACCCCTGGCCCATATTTCTTGGAGGAGCCTTATGCTCTGCACCCATTGTTTTTACTCTTTCCCCTAACTCTGACCATTGGAGAGGTAATCAGGCATGAGTGCCGTGGATTATGGCATGAGTGGATGAGCAGCTGCAATGCTCCAATGACCTTTTGTAACTCATTACTGGACCTCCAAAAAAGATTGGAAGGAGGAAAGAGACAGATGGAAAAAAAGGAAAATACATAAAAGAGACCTTCTCTAAAATCTTTGGAGATATTCAGCTCAGTGACCACAATGTGATATTGTCTGCCTTGCCTTACTCAGAGCAGATGTTTAATGGACTGATTGACAGAAAGTCATTATCTGGTTCTCTGGAAAACAGGGGGAAATAAAGGAGGCAACAAGGTGGGGAAAAAAAAAGTTTAAAAATCAAAGGAAGCTCCTGCAGAGAGCAGAGATGGAGAAGGATGTGAAGCACAGTGAAGGAATTAATTTGTCAATCTGGCCAAGTGTATTTGTACAGCAACCATTTATAAATAAGTAAATTCATAATTTGTTATTGAAGCAAAAAGCTATGGTGAGGAAAAATCTATTGAAGAAAGGGTTTTAAGTCAAAGTCAAATTTGTTTATAAAGCATATTTCAAAAACAACAGCAGTTGACCGCATCTGTGTTTGTTTTAACTTTAGGGCGGCATCAGCAATGATACAGAAAAAGGTTTAAAGCTGAGTTGGTTCCAGAGCCTAAGAACAGAACAACCACATTTGAAATGAATGCGCACATTGTCAAGTTCCCATCTGTTTTGCGTCTACAGTCAACATGCATCTCGCTTCCGCTGTGGATCTTTGCAGTGGGAGGAGTTCTGCTGAAGTGCTACACTAGAGCTAGCTTGAGTTCTCTCTTTGTTGATTCAGTTCAATTCAGTTAAGTTTATTTATATAGCACTAACTCACAACACGTTATCTCAAGGCACTTCTCAATAAAATCAGTGAAATCCAATCATACCTGCTTTTCAATCGATCCTAGTTATCAAACAATGCGGTTAAAGTGTTGATCTGACTATAATTTGTGTTGTAACACAAAATCTAAGTTAGAGTAACTATCCTTACAATGTTCAGACTATTTTAGGTGAAGATGTCGATGCCCACCATGTCGATTTTGAATAAAAGTAACCTGGTAAAAGTGCCTTGATGGACAACCACATTAGTACTGTGCTTGCCCAAAACCTTAAACACCAAATGACACATTGTGGTCTGCCAGGTAATAACTGCAAAAATTTAGCATAGGACCTCAACATCTCAACTGTTTTTTTTTTATATCAGTCAGTATCTTATGATCAATTCTCAATTCCAGGAGATTGGACTTTCAACCTTGAGACATTTATTGCATGTCTTTCCCAACCTTTCTTCTGTGCATATTTCCTGTTTGATTACTATCAGTAAAAGCCACTAGTTTGACAAAGTTTTGAAAAGACGAAAAAATAAAAGACTATCAAACTCAGTGACGTGCGGTGAGGTTCATGACTGGTCAAGCACTGACTCCTCTGGAGTATGGTGTACAAATAAATAAAACACAAAACAGAAGCATATATGCCAATTTCAATTGTGCTTTAATTAATTCCATACTTTTCAACAACAACAACATAAGAAAATAGAAGAATATTTAACATAGGGTTAACTTAGATTTTTCAGGAGTTCACTTTTTTGGGTGGTTGTTAAGGCAAAAACTCAGGCGTGGGAAGAGTTTGGCATGGAGAAAAGCTTCTGTATGGCTTTGAGGTGATACTGGTCCACCATCTGGCATCTCAGGAGGAGGATGCGTCCATCACCAACACTGTTTGTGGTGGGGATGGTGTGCTGCTGACCTCGACTAGGGGCATTGTGGGTCGGTGGACGGAGTACAACGAACATCTTCTCAATCCCACCAGTATGCCTTCCAATGTGGAAGCAGAGTCTGGGGACTTTGGGTTGGGCTCTCAAATCTCTGGTGCTGAGGAGACCGAAGACGTTAAAAAGCTCCTCGGTGACAAGGCCCCGGGGGTCAATGAGATTTGCCTGGAATTCCTTAAGGCTCTGAATATTGGAGGACTGTATTGGTTAATGTGGCTCTGCAATATTGCGTGGACATCGGGGGCAGTTCCCTTGGATTGGCAGACCGGGATGGTTGACCCCCCTATTTTATTAAAATACTTCTGAGCCTCCCTGGCAAGGTCTGACAGATAGTTGAACCCCAGGTCCAGAAGGAACAATGCAGTTATCGTCCTGGCCGTGAAACACTGCACCAGCTCTACACCCTGAGCAGAGTCCTGGAGGGTGCATGGGAGTTCATCCAACCAGTCGACATGTGTTTTGTGGACTTGGAGAAGGAATAGCTGATTTTGTTCATAACTTTTATGGACAGGATTTCTAGGCACACCCAAGGTGTTGAAAGGATCTGTTTTAGTGGCCTAAGGATTAGTTCTCTGCCTTTTGCTGATGATGTGGCTCTGTTTGCCTCATTGGAACGTGATCTACAGCTTTCAATGAAGCAGTCCGCAGCCGAGTGTGAAGCAACCGGGATAAGAATCAACACCTCCAAAGCTGAGACCATGGTCTTGAGCCGGAAAACACTAAAGTGCTTTCATCAGGTCTGGGACAAGGTCCTGCCCCAAGTGCAGGAATTTAAGTATCTGGGGTCTTGTTTACAAATGAGGGAAAAATGGAGTGAGCTATTGATAGGCAGATTGGTGCTGCGTCTGCAATGATGCAAGCGCTGTACCAGTCTGTAGTAGTGAAGAGAGAGCTGAGCTGAAAGGCAAACCGGTCAATTTACGTTCTGACCCTCATCTATGGTCAAGAGATTTGGGTAGTGACTGAAAGAATGAGATCACGCACACATACAAGAACCTGAAATGAGTTTCCTCTGCGGTGTGTCTGGGCTCTCCCTTAAATATAGGGTGAGAAGCTCGGTCATCCAGGAGGGGCTCAGAGTAGAGCCGCTGCTCTTCCATAAAAGAGGGGACAGTTGAGGTGGCTTAGGCATCTGGTTAGGATGCCTCCTGGTGAGGAGACCCAGACAAAGTCCCAGTGAGAGGGGACCCAGAGGAAGACCCAGGACATGCTGGAGGGACTGTTTCTCGGCTGGGCTGGGAACTCTTTGGGATTCCCCCAGAGGAGCTGGCCCAAGTCGCTGGAGAGAGGGAAGTGTGGGTCTCTCTGCTTAAGCTGCAGCCCCCGTGACCCAACTGTAGGAAGACAATAAATCGATGGATGGATGGACTTTTTTTTGGCTGATCTGTCTTTTTTAATTAAAATTAAAAGTCATTTATGATTTTGTCTATATTTAAGATGTCCATGCACCTATCCTTCTCCACAAATTTCTCCGTCACTCTTGTACTTTTGTGTGAAATTTGTCCTTGTTTGGCCTAAGTTTTAAAGGTCTGGCTACTTCATTACAGATAATCTGTCTTGAAATATTTTTGAGCAGGACTCAAATGCAGGAAGCTAGATGAAATAATATTGAGCTTAGTAAGGCTTACAACCAAACTAGAGGTACAGGAACTGAGGCTGGAATGACTCAATTCAATTCAATTCAATTTCAATTCGGTTTATTTATATAGCGCCAATTCACAACAGATGTCATCTCAAGGCACTTAACAAGAAGTCATTTCAATACATTTATACAAACATTCCAATCAGTTAAAAAGTTTCCTATTTAAGGAATCCCAGCAGATTGCGTCAGTCATTGGCGTGAGGTTGGGCCCCGTTGATGCAGACTTTCCAACCACAGAAATCCTTCAGCAATCCCTCATACTGAGCAAGCATGTAGCGACGGTGGAGAGGAAAAACTCCCCTTTAACAGGAAGAAACCTCCAACAGAACCAGGCTCAGTAGGAGCGGCCATCTGCCACGACCGTCTGGGGGTTTGAGAAGACAGAGCAGAAACACAGAAGGAACAGAAGATCTGATATAAGAGAACTTTCTATGTTACAGAAAGTAAAAAGTTGATAACAGGACACAGTGGATGTTCAATTACTGGGAGGATCATCCCAGTCGATGCTCCCCATCCAACAGGGCATTGCAGCCAAGAAGGATACCAGACCAGGTATATCTTCTATGGAGAGAAAAACACTGAGAGAAAACAAAGTTAAAAGTCGAAATAACAGAATGTACTGTAATACAACTGGAGAGTCGTAGGAGAAAAGGAAGTAGCAAAATTGGTAAGTCTGTCCTCCAGCAGTCTAAGCCTATAGCAGCATAACTACAGAGATACCTCAGGATGACCTAAGCCACTCTAAATATAAGCTTTATCAAAAAGGAAAGTTTTAAGCCTGGCCTTAAAAGTAAACAGTGTCTGCCTCACAGACTAAAGCTGGGAGCTGGATTTAACAGGGAGCCAATGAAGGGAAGCTAAAACAGGAGAAATGTGATCTCTCTTTTTAATATTCATCAGAACTCTTGCTGCCGCATTTTGGATCTACTGAAGGCTTTTAATGGCATTTTGTGGACTTCCTGATAGTAAAGAATTACAGTAGTCCAGCCTTGAGGTAACAAATGCATGGACGAGTTTCTCAGCATCACTCCTTGACAGGATGTTTCTAATTTCAGCAATATTCAGGAGGTGAATGAAAGAAATCCTAGAAACCTGTTTAATATGGGATTTAAATGTCAAGTCTCGGTCAAAAATAACGCAGAGATTCTTTACGTTATTACTGGGGGCCAATTTAATGCCATCCAGATGAAGTGATTGTCTAATCAGTTTCTGTTTAAGAACTTCTGGTCCAAAGACAGCAACTTCTGTTTTGTCAGAATTTAAAAGCAAAAATGTTATGGTCATCCATGTTTTTATGTCTTCCAGACATGCCTGTAATCTACCTAACTGATTAGGTCAGGTAACTGATTGGGTTCATCAGGATTTATGGATAAATATAGTTGTGTATCATCTGCATAGCTGTGGAAATTTATCCCATGCTGTCTAATGATTCTACCAATTGGGAGCATATATATGGTGAACAGAATTGGTCCAAGCACAGAACCCTGTGGAACTCCACAAGTAACCCTTGAGAGTGAAGAAGATTTATCATTTAGATGAACAAACTGGAATCTATCAGACAAATATGATTTAAACCAGCCTAGTGCTGTTCCTTTGATACCTGCAACATGTTCAAGCCTTTCTAAAAGAATATTATGATCGACTGTGTCAAAAGCAGCACTGAGATCTAACAAAACCAGAACAGACACAAGTCCATTATCTCAGGCCATGAGAATATCATTTGTAACCTTCACCAGTGCTGTTTCAGTGCTATGATGAGCTCTAAAACCTGACTGAAACTCTTCAAACAGCTCGTTACTGTTTAGATGCTCACAGACTTGATTAGCAACAATTTTCTCAAGGACTTCTCAACTAATGAGAGGACAATGACAACGACACAACAAAGACCTAACATACAGGGGTACAAATACTCAGGAAAGGCAGTGAGGGAAACAATCAGGGAAACTCGGGGGAACTGGGGACAATCAAGGACGGAGGGACTGACAAAGACAGGGAAAGACACCACACTGTGACATAATCACAAAGGAAGAGGTTTCTCCTGGATCTGTTTTATCCTCACCAGGGGTTGCGTTAACAGAATATTTTCCGCATTTGACAATTTTTTTGTTTTTTATGATGACTGAAAAAAGAATGTCTGTCATTTTAACAGATTAGTATTCACACCTCCAGCCCCTTGGTGCAAATGCTCAGACATTTTCAACTTTATGCAGAGTACAGATAACTAATTGAATATTTAAAAAAAGATTCCCATAAGAGCATTTGAACATCATCTCAGACCTGGACACTTTTCAATGCATCTCGCTAACCTGGAGCTCAGCTGATCACACGTTGGAGAGTTACGGAGGATTTGGAGTGCGTTGGTCCCAGGAACCAGGAATTGTGCCAACTTGCCGTGCATGCTGTAGGATTTTGTCCCACTATAGCGACAGCTTGCAGCTCAGGAAACAGCTCATTCAGAGTATTTCTGACTTCTGATCACTTCAATTGGAGAAATGTTCCCTGATTTCAAAACTTTGGCTGAATTGGTGCTTAATTCCAGTCTCCAGTGTGGCTGCAGAGTGCAGATTCACCCTTCGGGAAAAACATCTAAACCCCCTATTTTCGTTTAATTTCATTTTTTATATGTAGATCTCAGTTTAGCTCTCCGGATTGATTATTATTTAAAATAAAATAAAAATAAATAAATAAACTATTAAATATGTTATAACTAAAAAAAAAACATTGACAGATAAAATTTAGGAGTGGGACTCGATTAAAAAACTTAAACAAAATTATTTAAAGGCTTTGTAATTAATTAATCTTTATTATTTGCATTGTAAAAGCACAAATAAAAGCCTGATTATTTAAATTTGAATGGATTTTGGTGGGCAAAATAATCAAATAAGCGACACAGACTTTAATCCTGTAAGCTTAAGGTCTTTTAATGTCTGAAAAAATTCTGTTAAATGCAATTAAATTTAGAACAACAGTAAAGGAAAAAAAACATCCTTTGCCAACATTAAACAGATCTAAAACTGAAGTGTCATTTTAAGTACTTTAAGTACATTTTCAGAAATTTGTCTTTAATATAGAATATAAAAAAAATATTTATTTATCATTTAGGGTGACCATATTTTGATTTCTAAAAAAAGAGGACACTTGACTTAGAAACACTTTCAGGACTTGGTGAAGACTTTTGATTTTAAAATAGTGTGCATTATCAAAACTCAGCAAAAAAAGAAACGTCCCTTCTTCAGGACTGTGTATTTCAACAATAATGTTGTAAAAATCCAAATAACAGATCTTCATTGTGAAGGGTTTAAACAATGTTTTCCATGCATGTTCAATTAACCATAATCAATTAATTAACATGCACCTGTGGAATGGTCGTTAAGACCTTAACAGCTTACAGAAAGTAGCCATTTAAGGTCACAGATCTAAAAACGCAGGACACTAAAGAGACTTGTCTACCGACTGTGAACGTGCATTAGGCATGCTGCAGGGAGGCATGAGGACTGCTGATGTGGCTAGGGCAATAAATTGCCATGTCCGCACTGTGAGATGCCTAAGACAGCGCTACAGGGAGACAGGAAGGACAGCTGATCATCCTCGCAGTGGAAGACGATGTGTAACATCACCTGCACAGGATCGGTACATCCGAATATCACACCTGCGTGACAGGTACAGGATGGCCACAACAACTGCCCGAGTCACACCAGGAACATATAATCCCTCCATCAGTGCTCAGACTGTCCGCAATAGGCTGAGAGAGGCTGGACTGAGGGCTTGAAGGCCTGTTGTAAGGCAGGTCCTTACCAGACATCACCAGCAACAACGCCGCCTATGGTCACAAACCCACCTTCGCTGGACCAGACAGGAGTGGCAAAAAGTGCTCTTCACTGATGAGTCACGGTTTTGTCTCACCAGGGGTGATGGACGGATTCGTATTTATCATCGAAGGAATGAGCGTCACACCGAGGCCTGTACCCTGGAGTGGGATCAATTTGGAGGTGGGGGGTCCGTCATGGTCTGGGGCCTATATCACATCACCATCGGACTGAGCTTGTTGTCATTGCAGGCAATCTCAATGCCTTGCGGTACAGGGAATACATCCTCCT
Organism: Valencia hispanica; assembly: GCA_963556495.2. Classification (NCBI taxonomy): domain Eukaryota; kingdom Metazoa; phylum Chordata; class Actinopteri; order Cyprinodontiformes; family Valenciidae; genus Valencia; species Valencia hispanica. The sequence continues at coordinate 7,478,141 of OY747701.1, forward strand.
CCCTCATGTGGTACCCTTTATGCATGCTGATCCGTACATGATCCTCCAGCAGGACAATGCCACCACCCATGCTGCTCGTTCTGTGCGTGAGTTTCTGCATGACAGCAATGTCAGTGTTCTGCCATGGCCAGCGAAGAGCCCAGATCTCAATCCCATTGAGCACGTCTGGGACCTGTTGGTTTGCAGGGTGAGGGCTAGGGCCATTCCCCCCAGAAATGTCCAGGAACTTGCAAGTGCTTTGTTGGAAGAGTGGGGTAATTCCGGAATTGCGCCGCTCAAGGTGGCAGCATGTTGGAGTAGCTAGTAGTTACTTTGGTTCATATTTTTTTCTTTTTTTAAACTTTAATTCTTCCATTTCTGGTAAAAACATTGTTTTTGTGGACAACTGTTCTCTCTGGTTTTGAATGCTGTGCAGCTGGAAGGATTTTTGCTGATACTTTTTATTTTTGGACATTTGTTATGATGCATAACCATGGCAACAAGGTGGTTTACAACTGGCAGCAGCTGATTAACATCACAAAAGCTCAGATAAGACCTCAACTACAGCCACGGGACCCTGGTGAGTTGGGGGGAGGACGCCGTGGATCCGGAGCGTCCTCTGCGTCGGACTGTCGTGCAACTGCGGAGCGTCTTCAGTCAGAGGCTTCTTCAGATCTGCAGAGCGCTACAAGAGATCATCCCTACCCACAGCCATCAGCATCTACAACAAATCTTTGAAGGAACTTGCATAATGAGTTACAACAACATTTAATTTCCCTTTGGGATTAATAAAGTAATTTTGAATTTGAATTTTAATTGAATTGTAACATCTCACAGCAAGAACTGACAAATCTGGTCCAGTCCATGAGGAGGAGATGCACTGCAGTACTTCAAGCAGCTGGTGGCCACACCAGATACTGACTGGTACTTTTGATTTTGAGCCTCCCTTCATTCAAGGACACATTATTCTATTTCTGTTAGTCACATGTCTGTGAAACATTTTTAGTTTATGTCTTATGGTGTTGACTCTTTTAGTGTTCATACAAATATTTACACACATTAAGTTTACTGAAAAAAAAAACAGTTGAAAGTCAGAGGACATTTCTTTTATTGCTGAGTTTATATGGTTAGAAAGAATAGTTAAATAACTTCAAAAAGGCTTTCACAAGTACCAACATGACTTTAAAATCTCTGGAAATAAATATTGATAGAAATATTTACTCTTCTAAATTAGAAAATTTACCAGAAAAAATAATAGCTTACTTTTTAAGTCACAGTTAAAGCGTTAAATTCCCACCTCTAGTAAAAATAGATTAGGACCTGATTTTTTGACACTGTCGGTCAAAACGATGGATGACAAAAACATATAGCATGACCTCTGATCTTCTGTATATTTTCAGTCATTTTAATTCAAAGAAGAGCACCTGTTGCCCATTGTGCCTATGGTGCTCACCACTGCCCCCTATCAGTTATTTCTCTCTCACACTGTGCATTTATGGCTGATCAGAAAGACTAAATATGTCACACACATTCATAAAATATATTATTATATCATTATTAATATTTTACGTGTCATGATGACCATCTCCCCTGACTTCACATCACTCATCAGACGGAGTAGAGAGGTCCAGTCGCACTAAGAAGCTAAGCTTTTACAAGAGAGGCCTCTGTGAGGACAAAAACACACACACAGAGAGAGAGAGAGAGAGAGAGAGGGAGAGAGAGAGAGAGAGAGAAAGAAAGAAAGAAAGAAAGAAAGAAAGAAAGAAAGAAAGAAAGAAAGAAAGAAAGAAAGAAAGAAAGAAAGAAAGAAAGAAAGAAAGAAAGAAAGAAAGAAAGAAAGAAAGAAAGATAGAAAGAAAGAGACACCAGAGGAGGCATTCTTATAAATTTGACTTTTAGGTCCTGCAGGTGTTTATGCCTTAACCTCCCCTCCTTACACACACACACCGCTAGGTTCTCCTACACACAACAGAAAATTATAGACATTACTGGCATTTACCAAGAGTGGAACGACACACGCAAGACAAACGAAACACTGTTGGACCTGTTCCAAACTGCCAGAGAAAGTCACTACTTATAAATATAGTGGTGCCTTCCCTTGATGTCACCCATGCTAGTTGCTTCAAAACCTCTGAGCCCTCAATGCTAAAAGCAATTTAGATGTGAATATTGAGTGATTGAATGCATGCCAAAGAAGAAGAGGAGGTGGAGGAGGACCCCCACAATACCCCCCTGCCACCCTATCCTGCAAAAGAAAAAAGAAAAAAAAGAAATGGTTTCTTTCTCCAACAATTAATGCAGTGCACCTGTGATGCTCGATAAAGAGTACCGCACTGTGCACAGGTGTGGAACATTAGTTCTGGGGGTGTTCCTTGAAAAAGACAAGCTTCTCTCTCTCTCTCTCTCCTGTAATGGCACACTCTGACACACATTCAGCTGTGAGGTGCACACTATCACATACACAAACATTTAGTTTAGTGAAAATTTTGGGAGAGAAGAAATCATATATATATATATATATATATATATATATATATATATATATATATATATATATATATATATATATATACAATGTGTTGATACTGCATGAAAAAGTAAGAATATGTAGATGAACCCAGTGCCCAGTAATAAATCCTGTCATTCACAGTACTGCACCCATCACTGCTCAGGTAAGCACACATTACTGCCTGCCTGTGCATCCATTTGTCTCTGCTAGGAATATCTTACAGTTTAAATGTAAGGGCTTTTAGCGGAACATACGAGTTTATCTGTGTGATTAAGACCATGGTGAAAGTAGGACAGGCAGTTGTCGTGAAGTCTCTTCCATCATCACATTGAAACATTTGAGTAGGTATTTTCATTAGGTATTATCAAGACCCAAAATGTACAGTTTACTAGAGAAGGCAAGAAATACTTAAAAACTAAGAAACAAGTTAAGTGGTAATGGCTGAGAAGTCAAAAGTGTAACTGGTAAGTAACTATCTAGTATTTTCATGTACCCAGTCACTGGGCCAGTATACACAAAACTGCCACTAAATACCACATTCTCAGTGACAGTGAGTGAGACTTTTTATATAGGTTACATGGTTCTCACTCCTGGGAGACATCCCTTATTATCCATGAATAAATTCTTATTTTTTTATCTGTATATTCAGACAAGAAAAAATTGTGCCCTCCTGTGGTTTGCACAGTGTAAGAAAACATTGCTGTAGACAGGAGGTGGTTGATGATCTTAAAGTTGGTAACTAATTCACAGCTTATGCCTCAGTTTAGTAGCAGAGTTTTTGAATGGGCACTGTGGCTCATCACCCAGAGTCCCACTAACTCGCGAGCTCTCAAAAAACGGAAAGAAAGTTTTCTGCCAGTTGTGCCCTCCAACATGTCCGCTGTTACTTGTTTGTATATCCAGTCAACGGTGAGGGTTTTGCAAAAGTATTAATATAGTGAGAAAAAATTGCCATGGCTTGCTAATGATGTTGAAGTTGCAGTCTGATTCTGCAATACCTTAAAGGGCTATTTCACTGTTTTTAATACTCTGGATATTGTCCCTTCTTTATTTGTTAAAAGTTTTTTTTGCAATAAGATCCCTTTAAGTTGAGTCTAGCATGAAAATCCCCATATACAGTGGGGCAAAAAAGTATTTGGCAGCCACTGATTGGTTGTCCCACTTAAAAAGATGAGAGAGGTCCGTAATTTTCATCATAGATACACTTCAGCTGTGAGAGACAGAATGTAAAAGAAAAATCCAGGAAATCACATTGTAGGTTTAAAAAAAAAAAGAATTTATTTGTATAATAGTGCAGAAAATAAGCATTTAGCACTTACAACCAAGTAGGATTTCTGGACTCACAGACCCGTTACTCTTTCTATTAGAAGCTCTTCTATCCTCCACTTATTATCGGTATTATTGGAACCTAATTGAACTCATCTGTATAATTGACACCTGTCCACACCTTCGAACAGTCAGACTCCAATCTCCACCAAGGCCAAGACCAGAGAGTTGTCCAAGGACACCAGGGACACGATTGTACAAATGATCTTTAGAACAATGTGGAAACAGCCCAGAACTGGGGGAACGGGGGGAACTGGTCAATGACCTGAAGAGAGCTGGGACCACAGTAGTAAAGGTTACTATTATTAACCAACATCATGGATTAAAATCCTGCAGTCTCCCTGCTTAAGCCAGCACATGTCCAGGCTGGTCTTAAGTTTGCTAGAGACCATATGGATGATCCAGAGGAGGATTTGGAGAATGTCATGTGGTCAGATGAGACCAAAATAGAACTATTTGGTATAAACACCACTCGCCGTGTTTGGAGTGGAAAGAATGCCGAGTTGCATCCCAAGAACACCATACCCACCTTGAAGCATGGGGGTGGAAACATTATGCTTTGGGGTTGCTTGGGGACAGGATGACTGATCTGTATTAAGGAAAGAATGAATGGGGCCATGTATTTCGAGCAAAAACCTCCTTCCATCAGTGAGAGCATTGAAGAAGAAATCTGGGTGGTTCTGGATCCAGCATGACAATAATCCCAAACACACTGCCCGGGCAATGAAGCAGTGGCTACGTTAAAAGCATTTCGAGGTTCTGGAGTGGCCTAGCCAATCTCCAGACCTCAATCCAATAGAGAATCTGTGGAGGGAGTTGAGAGTCTGTGTTGCCGAGCGACAATCTCAAAAATTCATAGCTCTAGAGAAGATCTGCATGGAAGAATGGGCCAAAATAACAGCTACAGTGTCTGCAAACCTGGTGAAAACCTACAGGAAATGTTTGATCTCTGTCATTGCCAATCAAGGTTACTTTACAAAGGATTTAAATGAACTTTACAGAATCCAGAAAATGCACAGCCAACTTTGTCTTTGATCTCAACTGATGCAGAAAGCTAATGCATATTGACAGTTTGCATCATAATCATTATCATAGAAGGGGGCTTCATCAAAGAAAACAGAGAAATTACCTGGCTTGTCATGCTAAACTACAAGTCCAACATCTGCATTGAAACTGGGATAGTACTGATCAGTTGCCCATGTAGCTGGAAAATGTAAGAATATAATTATTTAGATACGGTCAACCCCTATTATTCGCAGGTGTTAGGGACCACAACAACTCAGCTTGAGACCCCCTCTAAAAAGGCTTATAACTGCCTACAGTACTATGCAAAAGTTTTAGGCGGGTGTGAAAAAATGCTGTAGACAAAGAATGCTTTCAGGAATATCAATGATAATTGTTTATATTAATCAATTTACATAATGAAAAGTTAGCAAACAAAAGAAAAATCCGTTTGCCTTCAAACCAGCATACATTTTTATATGTACACTTGCACAAAGTCAGAAATTTGTAGGGTTATAGTCAGGTATATGATCAACCAATTATAGCAAACAGGTGCTAATAATCATCAATGTCACACGTAGGTTAAAACACAGTCATCACTGAAACAGAAACAGCTGCGTAAGAGACTTAAAACTGGGTGAGGAACAGCTAAACTCTGCTACCAAGGTGAGGTTGTGGAAGATACGTTCATGTCATGGCAAGATTGAGCACAGCAACAAGACACAAGGTAGTTGTACGGCCTCAGCAAGGTGTCTCCTAGACAAGGATTTCAAAGCAGACTGAGGTTTCTAGATGTGCTGTTCAAGCTCTTTTAAAGCTGCAGTCCGGAGAATATATTTATGTATCAAAGTTTTATAAACGAGTGCACAACTGCTGCGGTAGGGCTGGAGGAAGGGATGGGTAGGGGGGGTTGGAGTGTTTTGGGAGGGGCCATGGTAAAAAGTCTCTCTCTGTCAAATAGTCCAGACTGCAGCTTTAAGAAGCATGAAGAAACAGGCAACGTTGAGGATCGTCGACAAAGTGGTCTGCCAAGGAAACTTAGTGCAACAGATGAAAGACACATCAAGCTTATTACCCTTCAAAATCGGAAGATGTTCATGAGTGCTACAGCTCAGAACTGGCAGAAACCAGTGTGACGCAGGTACACCCATTTACTGTCCGGGGAAGTCTGGCCAGAAGTGGTTTACATGGAAGAGTTGCAGTCAAAAAGTCATACCTCCGACATGGAAACAAGGCCATGCAACTCAAGTATGCGCGAAAACATAGGAACTGGGGAGCAGAACAATGGCAGCAGATGCTCTGGACTGAGGAGTCAAAATTTGAAATATTTGGCTGTATGTACATGATGAGACAGAAGGATGTGAGGAAGCCTACATCCACCGAATATCTGTGGTTAGTTCTCCAAGAGGTTTAGAACAACCTACCAGCCGAGTTCCTTCAAATACTGTGTGCAAGTGTACCAAGAAGAATTTATGCTGTTAGGAAGGCAAAGGGTGGTCACACCAGATATTGATTTAATTTTCAGTTTTCTTTGGTTAATTCACTGGTTTTTGTTGTTTGATGAAAATAAATTATTAACACTTCCATTTTTGAAAGCATTCTTTATTTACAAATTTTTTTTTTACACCTACCTAAAACTTTTACAAAGTATTGTATTTTAATAACAAATATAGTACCGTAATATGCAGTAATAGGCCCAGTGGAACTGTCTTGGCACTACCACAGAAGCTAATATACACAGTCTTTCTTATCTCAGCTCTTGGGGGTACAGCCAATTAGCACAAAAGAAAACAAAGGGCGGTACTGGATTGGTTGTTTTGCAAACACTAGCCAATAGCAATGTCAAGTAGCATTGTGCATAGGTATTTCAGCTTTTCAAGCTGCATTTTCTTTCAAATATTTTAGATATGCTTTGAGAATAAAAATCAGGTGAATTAGGTGAATGTTCCACGATCTTTTCACAGAAAAATCCACTAATTGGTTGATCCGTCAATCGTGAACCACGAATAAAGTAGGTGGGGGTCTACTGTACAGATAAGACAGGTTTAAAAGTTTGGCTTCTTATGAATGAAACATGGGAACATATTTATAGTTGGTGACTGAACTAACAATCAATCCTGATTAAAGGTAAATGCTGCCCCTTATTCTCCAACTCACTTTTCTACATTGTCAACACTGAGCAGTGAAACATTCTGGCTTTCCAGACCTGCCATAATACTACCATAGAAATAAACCTTAACAGTTGCTAAACACCTATGACATCAAACAGAAAATGTGTTTAGGAGTGGACCCCAGATGAGCTCCATAACAGCCCTGCAGAATGTTCGTTCATGATATTGGCCCATTTAAACTGACAGTTTTCACAGATAGGCCACTTAAGTTAGGTGGGGGTGTGGGTGCAGCTGGTTTCTCATACCTAGAACTGAATTGATCCATTAATTGCTGGGATTTGTCACAGAGTGAAGACACCTGCTTCCCCACCTGGGTCTTTGTCAGATGGGACCAGGTTTCATTAAAAAACCCACCAAAGCTACCTTCAGTTATTTGAATCTTCTAACATTTGAATGATTTATATCATAGTGACTGCCTGATTGACATGTAAATACAAAAATAACACAAAATGAATACACTACGGTCAGATGAGAAGAGAAAAAACTGATGTAACATGCTAGAAAAACAGAGGGACATTTTATTGTCATATAAAGAGAAAAGCATCTGAAAATATAAAAGAATATCACCTAGGGGATGAAAGATTTTGTGAGCAAAGCCAAATGCTGTTATGTTTTAAAAGTTCTTAATGATGGCTGATAAAGTTCATGTGATGTTTTTTTTAGTCAAAATTGCATAAAATGGCAGTGAGGTTACAACAATTATTAAAAAGCAATACATATTTAGTGTAAAGAATTTTCATGAATACTTTTTAATTGTTTTTTTAGGTTTATAATGGCCAATTTATTGATATTAATATCAACAATGTTAGGAGTCTGGGGCGTCTGTGTCTGTCTGTGTTTTGTTTTTTCTGTTTCTTCCGCTGATCTCCACCAGGGGTCCTGCTTGAGTCAAGGACCTGTTCATCAATCTCGAAGGCGGAGCCATGCCTGCTTGCTGGTCACAGCTGCACCTAGTTGAGGCTCATTAGCAGGTGAATAAAAGAAGGCTGGCTGTCAGACCTTTGACACCTGAGTGTTGTACCTCAGTGGTAACCCTCTAGCCCTCTGTGTCTCCTACATGATTCCTAAGTGCTCCTGTTTAGACTTTCCTGTCTTAATCCTACATGTGTTTCTCCCAAGGTTCCGTGTCCACACCAAGTCCTCCGTGTCATCTACCTGTGATCCATTTCCAGCTTCTTTGTGAGCTCTGGTTTCTCCTTCCATGTCTGACAGTCCTCTAACTCCTAGTTCATCTGTGACCTAGTTCCAACTAGGAAGAGTTGCAGTCAAAAAGTCATACCTCCGAGAGTGGGCAGGCTCTGCCTGAACTCAGTCCTCACTCTCAGGATCCCTCAGCTCCCATGCTTACCAATCATCTTCAGGAAGATCTTGCAGACGTCCCGGACTCCAAGCTTCTCCTCCCTGGCGACATCTCCACCTGAAAGTAAGAAGATCCTGAGTACTGTCAGAATACTACACATTAATCAAGAATAACTACTCATGTCTGATCTCTCATTCCACAGTTCTGCTCCCCTCCATCTCTCCTTGCTGTGTTCCTGGTTCTAGCGATCAATCAGTAATCTTTGCTTCAATAAACATTTTAATATATTAACACCTGGTTTTCCTAGTGGTGTTCTGCATGTGGGTCAGAAAGCTAACTCCAACATGACAAATAAGGCCTGTTTATGGTGTTGGGATTTTGATGTTTAAAGATGCAGTCTTGGGCTGAGGTTACTACAAATGCATCTTCTAATAATCGGAGCAATGCGCTTTTCAGTGGCTCTGTTGTATTTATATAACAATTTGTGGGTTGTGCTTCACAGTTTGCATTGTTTATTTGTTTGGTTAGTTTTATTTTTTTCCTCTGTCTGCTGTCTTGCAGGTGTAGAAGCAGACTGTGATGTTTTCTTGTATTATCTTTATTCCCCGTCCTCTATATCTTAATTTCAACCTTTCCCTCTTAACGTTTTTTCCTACCTTTCTTTTTCCCCATTATTTTCTGTCTCAGTGTCCTCAATATGTGAAAAAAAACTAATTTCTAATAAAGATTTCTTACACATAGCAAGTGGAGCATTACAGCAAAAGCTGTAATGCTCCACTTGTGAAAGCAAATCTGTTGGGCTTGTAGATGATACTCAGACATCAATTCTGAGTGAACACTGCCAGACAGGACATGTGAAAAAAATATAAATAAAAAAATCAAGTGTGTTTAATTCATTAATCAAATTCACTAATAATTATATTCACAACACATTTACAATGGCTGTAAACACCACCGGACTTGGGCATCTTTAAAAGTAAACTTGAAACAGATTTTTTTAAAACAGGGAAATCCTGTTAAGTAGATATATTTAAAAAATGCAGTTCAGAAACCCAGATAAACACAGCAGAAATCTAAGGTGGCAATCCCTGTTAAACAATTGCTGCTAAATGGACAATGTGTGTAATACGTAACTCACAAACTTTCGACACCATACAGGGATTTCAGGTGTTCCTATAAAGCCTGGCTCACACGGCAATATTTTAAAATGGTCATATGATTTCCAAACCTTTAGAGACCACATAGATGGCCATAAAAATCGTGGATATAACAGTTTTGGATCTACAGTGTGTGGTGTGTGGCCACACGGCAATGACGAGACACCACACATGAACCAGCTTTACTAAGGAACATTCCATGCTCAGACCGGTAATCATGCAAAAAACCTCAACAGATAAAAAGGGACTTCGGCGTAAATGACATTGGGGCCAAGAAAGAAGCACTGGCAATAAATTGTGGACGAGTTTTACCGTAGAAAATATGGAGTGGAGTTTTTGTTTTTTTTCACTTGGAAACATTGTTACACACTTTGCTCTCATTAATCCCTGTTTTTATGCGTTTGTGGACTGCGGGTCAAGTCAGCCAACACTTACTACTAGAAGCTTCCAAGTTGTATCACTGCCCGTCACTTCCCTTTCTGATTGACTACACCTCACATTCATCTGGCTGGATAGACCTCGCAACACACTCTACAATATCAGGCTAAGACAATCCAACATGTTGAATATGCCGATTTGAGATTGGAGCTGTCCCGATGTCCTTCCTAGCTGACCAGACCACTCTGAACACACCACACATGGCAGGAATATCTGTTAGGAATAACTTTAGAGCCATCTCATTAATAGGGGTGTCCTTGAGATTGTCGGAAGGGGAGAATCGGGTCTGAAATCAACTTAAAAATGTTGCGCTGTGAACCAGCCTTTAGGTAACCAAACTTGGATATGCCAAACTATACAACCCTTTAAGTACACTTCATACATGCACTTAGATTTCTTCATGTCATTCTAAGTATAAAGCATTGTTGAGTATTTAACTCTCAACACCAAAAGTGATGCAATCCTAACCATGGAGAGCTTCATCATCTTCAAAACACAACATCAGCAGGTTGGTCTAAGAGGTTAGATCCCTCAGGATGACAGACGTCTAGTGGCCTAGTGTTTATACTGTCCCAGGCTTCTGTGCTCATTTATTGTGCTGGAAGAATAGCGTAGGACACCAGGTTGTTATATATTCTGTTATGTTTATTCCTCATATTTGTAAAAAAATAAAATAAATAGTAATAATTTGATTTTGCACTTTGATGCATCGAGCATCTTTACTTGTTTTGTGTGTTTTTGTAAATTTGGTTTTTGATGTCTAGAATTATATCAATAATTTATTAAGTATTTGCATATGTATTCTTTGTTCTTTTGGAATATTACCATAAATATGTTTTATTTGTTTTCTTGTGTGGCCTGTTTAGTAACTTGTGTCAAACTCGAACAAAGTGTGATCATACAGAATGGAATGGGATGAGGTCAAAGTGGCAATCCTGTCTTCCATTTTGCACTGGGAAACACATTTTTCTATTCTTATTTCATCAATGCTGAACAAAAGTAATCTCAAGACACTTTATTATTCAAAAGTGTTCAAAATTCGATTATTTTTCATAATAATTAAATGAGAAAAACATTAAAGTCCAGACAGGTACAGACAGCCATGCAGCGCAAAATTTACTAAATACAGCAATCATTTTACACTTTAGTTGTGAAAGAAGCGTCTTTGTTGATGTGTATCATGTTAGCCGCAACATCTTCTTTTCCCCAGATGTGTCCACTTTTTTGGTGCTGTCCAGGGCGCCCTCCCCAAGCGCACTGCAACTCATTTTTAGCCAAAGGTGTCAAGTAACAAAGTACAAATACTTCGTTACCTTACTTAAGTAGAAATTTGGGGTATTTATACTTTACTAAAGTAATTATCTATGGGTCTACTTTTTACTTCTACTCCTTACATTTTCACGCAAATATCTGTACTTTCTATTCCTTACATTTTAAAAATAGCCTCGTTACTCCTGCTTCATTAAGTCTTTTAGACACACAAAAAACGATCTAAAAATGCGCCAACTGGATAGAATTTCACAGCGGTTTGATCCTAATTTTAAACATCTACCATTCGGACACCCCACTTGTATGCGATCCATTGCGTAGTCTACTGTGCACACAGGGGTCCCGTTAACTGAATATTTTCCATATTAGTCCGTTTTTTGTTTTTTTTTACAACGGTGACGGAAAATCCAAATGCCACTTGTCATTTTGACAGATTATAGTTCACACCCCTGACCATTTGGTGCAGACGCGCGGACATTTTTAGGTTCGAGTTGAAGCGCGGAGTACAAGAAACTGAATCAATACATTTATAATAAGATTTCCATGAAGCCATCTGAAATTAAGTGTTAGAAATTAAGTGTTATTGTAGCTTATATTATTTAATTTTTCAAGGAGCTATTGTAGATCCTGATGGCTCTAAGCAGGAATAATCTCCTGTAGCAGTCTGTGTCGCAGCAAAACTGATGAAGCCTCTGACCGAAGACACCGTTGTTGTAGGATAGTCCCATGAAGAGGATGCTCAGGGTTGTCCAAAATTGAATAAGAAACTGTCAGCTTTACATTCAGAAAATGTTAACCAGTTAGTTTGCCTTAGAAACTGGCTAAAAGATTAATAGGTAAAAAGCTCCACGTGTAAATGTGATTGTGGAATTAAAAAACAAAGGTTCCATGCATCTCTCCTGTATTTCCTTAAAAAAAGAGCAACAGCTTCCGGTTTCATCCGTTATTTACACCAAAAATTTTACTTTTTCGGTCATATTTGGGAATGTTAATTAATCGTGATAAACTTGCCAAATTCTGATCAATTGAATTGGTGAAATGATCCCTGATTTCAAAACTATGGCTGAAGTAGCGCTTAAGCCTCCATTACACACAGGCGGAGCACAGTTCAGCTGCTTGCGGAGCATTTGGAATACACAGTTTTTTTGATCAATTTATAATAACGCACAGCATTTAACGTTCAGTAACGGTAATGGTACTGTAACGACGGAAACAGTAATTTGTTAGATTACCCCGTTACTGATGAAAGAATGGCTCTTTTAAATGACATTATTACCAACACAGATGACATGGCATCACAAATCATCACTGACTGTAGAAACGTCACACTGGACTGCAAGCAACAAAGTTCCTGTGCCTCTCTACCCTTCCTCTGGGTCCTTGATTTCCAAATGAAATGCAAACTTTCATCTAATAAATGGACTCATCGTACCAATCAACAATCCCCTAACTCTGCTCATTTATCCCTGGCTTTCATCTCCAACTTCTACAGTAAGCCTCTCATATTTTGTTCATTCACATTATCCACCAGTTATCATCTCTGGCTTAACATCTCCCTCTTCCTCCCAGTGTTGCCTCTCCTGCCTTTCAGACCCTCCAGAACCAAGCCCTATACAGTATTCACATTTGATTGTATTGAGTAAAGTTGTTACACTTTTACTAGCATTCTCCTGAAAGTGTCTTGCATGTGGATCAGAAGTCTTACTAAAACCATGACAGTTCATTTGACATGAGGAACGCAACAATTGTAGTTAATGCGTAAGTTTCACCTGGTGAGTTTCAAAATGTATTGAATGATGGAGTGGGAGACTGAGAGCGAGCAGGCAGGTGCAGATCCGGAAAACGCTGGAGATGCAGGTGACATCCGTGGAGGAGTGGATCCTGGAAAAGGTTCTTAGATCTGGAGGTTTGGAGATGCTCAAAACGAGGACACTGGATGGAACCTGGGAGCACAGAGGCAAAAGGTAAGTTAAAACCTGATGGAACTGCCACCTGTGGGAATCTTCAAAAATAGGTAGAATTACAGATTACAAACACACCAGAACCATGACAAACCCTAGCCAAAGATCAAACTAAATCTGACAGATGATCTGTAGGGTCACAAGAAGGTGACTGTGGGCAAGAGTTGTCCTCACTATCACAATACAGAGATGCTTGCAGAATTTCTGGAGCTCTGGAGTTCAGCAGACTTCTACCAAAGACCAAAAGCTGAAAGTGATTGTTATTCGATCACTTGTGATGTGGTTCAACATGATATTGTTTTATTGGTGTGCACATTTAGACAAACACTTTGTTTTCAGCTTTATTGATTATTTGTATTTTTCTTCCAACAGTTTGCTTTTCATTGGAATTTTACAGCATAAATGACACATTAACAATTAAAAAAGTTTATAAAGGATTTATAATTAGAAATGACTAGAAATGACTAATGATTTATGCTCATAACATGAAAATGTAGATCCTGTACAGGCTGTGTTATATTCAGGTTCATAGGGTCATCAGGTCACAAAGTACAAAGAATGGATCTTTGTGTAAAACATTTCTGAGTGCTTGTTAAATGTCACTGTTTTTTTAAAATTCTCACATTTCTTAAATAAGTAGAAACTCAGTTTTTATAGCTGAAAGTGAGTTTGATCCTCTATAGCTACAATGTCCATTTTTTTTACTTGACTTTACTTCACCAGTCCTGTGGTGACCTTTTATCTTCTCTGTGAGAACAGAGACTAACACTATTCAATTAACTGGAAACAGCATAGGCACTTTTATGTGTAAAAGAACAATGAGTGTATTGTTTCACTACCGTCTTAGGAAGATAATGTTTAGAACAGCCTAGAAGTTAAACGGAGTGGCCTTGAATCATTGAGATTTTTTAGAAAATGTGCCAGCTGGACATGTTTTGTAACCTCGAGACAAGCAGTACTCTTTCCTTGAATGTAGCTGAACATGAATGAAGGTGTCACACAATTTACGGAGGATAAGTACTTTTTATCTTTGAGCCTGTAATTAGTAAATTCCTAATATATTTCATTTAAAAGGAATCACTATGACCTTGACCGAAATGTTTGTTTGCAGTTCGAAGAATGCTGGTAAATTAAAAAGCTGTAGATTTGTAAAGACAGTTGGGCAGAAATATCAGATGTGTGTAAGATGGAAGATTTTATTTATAACTGGAGAACATTTTGGGGAAAACCTGGTCTGATCCGGAGAGACGGCATCCATCCCACTTTGGATGGAGCAGCTCTTCTTTCTAGGAATATGGCCGAATTTATTAGTCCTCCAAAACACTGACAACCCAGGGTCCAGACCAGGAAGCAGAGTCGTAGTTTAACCCACCTCTCTGCTGCTTCTGTACTGTTACCCACCCATCACCCTATAGAAACAGTGTCTTGCCCACGGCCAAAATTAAATGGATTAAAAGTTAAGCTAACAATAGCAAATTATGGAAATCTCATAAAGATAAATACGACTTTGACTGAACAGAAAAATAAATCTATTAAATGTGGTTTATTAAACATAAGATCTCTCTCCTCAAAGACTTCATTAGTAAATGACTTGATTTGTGATAATCACATTGATTTCCTTTGTCTCACAGAAACCTGGTTGCAGCAGGAGGATTATGTCAGTATAAATGAGTCAACTCCTTCCAGTCATTTCAATTTTCACATTCCTAGAAATACTGGGCGAGGGGGAGGAGTTGCAACCATTTTCCGTTCTGATTTACTAATTAGTCCCAGACCAACTGATAGCTACAGTTCTTTTGAACATCTAACCCTTAATTTTCCTCATCCAAGTTGCAAAACATTAAGACCATTTTGTTTGTGGTTTTGTATCGTCCACCAGGCCCTTACTCTCAGTTCTTGGATCAGATCTCACATTTTTTATCTGATTTAGTATTAAATACTGATAGGGTTATTATAGTGGGGGACTTCAATATTCATGTGGATACTGAAAGTGATAGCCTAAATGCAGCCTTTAATTCTATTTTAGACTCAATTGGCTTTACTCAAAAAGTACAGGGATCGACCCACTCGGGTAAACACACTTTGGACCTTGTACTGACATTCGGTATTGAGTGTGAGGAAATAACAGTCCACCCACATAACCCGGTCCTGTCTGACCACTTCTTAATAACTTTTGAATTTACTTTAACTGACCATCTTAAATCTGAAAGAAAATTTCATTATAGTAGAGCTTTATCAGACAATGCTGTAACAATTTTTAAAATAATCTGTTCCATTCTTACTTTCCTTAGTGTCTCAGGTTAACACAGTGGATGGCAGCAATTCTATCTCTAACCCTTCAGAAATTGATGATCTGGTTCACAGCGTTACGTTCTCATTGAGTTTGGCATTAGATAGTGTAGCCCCCTTAAAAAAGAAAGTGGCTAGCCATAGGAGGCTGACTCCTTGGTTCAACGCAGAGTTGCGTACTTTAAAGCAGAATACTAGGAAGTTGGAGAGAAAATGGCGCTCTACACCCCTAGAGGATTCCTATTTAACCTGGAATAACAGTCTACTGCTGTATAAAAAGACCCCTCGACAAGCTAGAACAGCATATTTTTCATCATTAATTGAGGCGAATAAAACCAATCCTAGTTTTCTTTTTAGTACAGTTGCCAAACTTACACAGAGTCATAGCTCTGTTGAGCCAACTATTCCCCCAGCTCTTAGCAGTGATGATTTTATGGGATAAATAAAATTAATTCCATTAAAAATAAAATCATTGGCATCCTCCCAAACATGATTACTTCTTCCTCAGTAAATAAGGCAGTCTCGGAAATAAATCCCAACCAAATTATTTAAAGAAGTGTTCCATTTGGTTCCTGGCCCCATTTTGGATATGATGAATCTATCCTTAGTAAACGGATACGTACCATAGGAATTTAAAATAGCTGTAATTAAACCTTTACTCAAGTAACCTTCCCTTTTTTAAGATGACTTAGTGAATTACAGACCTATATCTAACCTTCCTTTCTTATCCAAAATCCTTGAGAAAATTGTTGCTAATCAAGTCTGTGAGCATCTAAACAGTAACGAGCTGTTTGAAGAGTTTCAGTCAGGTTTTAGAGCTCATCATAGCACTGAAACAGCACTGGTGAACGTTACTAATGGTATTCTCATGGCCTCAGATAATGGACTTGTGTCTGTTCTGGTTTTGTTAGATCTCAGTGCTGCGTTTGACACAGTCGATCATAATATTCTCTTAGAAAGGCTTGAACATGTTGCAGGGATCAAAGGAACAGCACTAGGCTGGTTTGAATCATATTTGTCTGATAGATTCCAGTTTTTTCATCTAAATGATAAATCTTCTTCACCCTCAAGGGTTACTTGTGGAGTTCCACAGGGTTCTGTGCTTGGACCAATTCTGTTCACCATATATGCTCCCAATTGGTAGAATCATTAGACAGCATGGGATAAATTTCCACAGCTATGCAGATGATACACAACTATATTTATCCCTAAATCCTGATGAACCCAGTCAGTTAGGTAGATTACAGGCATGTCTGGAAGACATAAAAACATGGATGACCCTAAACTTTTTGCTTTTAAATTCTGACAAAACAGAAGTTGCTGTCTTTGGACCAGAAGTTCTTAAACAGAAACTGATTAGTCAATCCCTTCATCTGGATGGCATTAAATTGGCCCCCAGTAATAACGAAAAGAACCTCAGCGTTATTTTTGACAGAGACTTGACATTTAAATCCCATATTAAACAGGTTTCTAGGATTTCTTTTTTTCACCTCCGGAATATTGCTAAAATTAGAAACATCCTGTCCAGGAGTGATGCTGAGAAACTAGCCCATGCATTTGTTACCTCAAGGCTGGACTACTGTAATTCTTTACTATCAGGAAGTCAACAAAATGCACTTAAAAGCCTTCAGTTGATCCAAAATGCAGCAGCAAGAGTTCTGATGAATATTAAAAAGAGATATCACATTTCTCCTGTTTTAGTTTCCCTCCATTGGCTCCCTGTTAAATCCAGAATAGAATTTAAGATCCTTCTTCTTACATACAAAGCCCTTAATAATCAAGCTCCATCATACATCAGATATCTAATTGTTCCACATGTTCCTAACAGAGCACTTCGCTCTCAGACTGCAGGTTTACTTGTAGTTCCTAGGATTTCTAAAATTAGGCAGATCTTTTAGTTATCAGGCTCCTCTCCTGTGGAACCCGATCCCAGCTTTAGTCCGTGAGGCAGACACTCTGTTTACTTTTAAGGCCAGGCTTAAAACTTTCATTTTTGATAAAGCTTATAGTTAGAGTTGCTAAGATCATCCTGAGGTATCTCTGTAGTTATGCTGCTATAGGCTTAGACTGCTGGAGGACAGACTTACCAATTTTCTTTACTCTGCTACTTCCTTTTCTCCTACGACTATCCAGTTGTATTACAGTACATTCTGTTATTTCGACTGTTAACTTTGTTTTCTCTCAGTGTTTTTCTCTCCAAAGAAGATATACCTGGTCTGGTATCCTGCTTGGCTGCAATGCCCTGTTGGACGGGGGGCATCGACTGGGATGATCCTCCCAGTAACTGAACATCCACTGTGTCCTGTTATTAACTTTTTACTTTCTGTAACATAGAAAGTTCTCTTATATCAGATCTTCTGTTCCTTCTGTGTTTCTGCTCTGTCTTCTCAAACCCCCAGACGGCCGTGGCCGATAGCCGCTCTTACTGAGCCTGGTTCTGCTGGAGGTTTCTTCCTGTTAAAGGGGAGTTTTTCCTCTCCACCGTTGCTACATGCTTGCTCAGTATGAGGGATTGCTGAAGGATTGCTGTGGTTGGAAAGTCTGCATCAACGGGACCCAACCTCACGTCAATGACTGACGCAATCTGCTGGGATTCCTTAAATAGGAAACTTTTTAACTGATTGGAATGTTTGTATAAATGTATTGAAATGACTTCTTGTTAAGTGCCTTGAGATGACATCTGTTGTGAATTGGCGCTTTATAAATAAACTGAATTGAATTGAATTTAAAGGTACAGTGTGCAAACTTTTCTCTCACTCTTTAGCACCACACAGTTCAGAAAAAGTACTGCAGCTATGGTAGCCCACATGAATCAAAAGGGCAATATGTCATCAACAACTTCCAGCTTTCAATCCAGTGAACAGGTCCATTCTTTTATTCTGTATTCTTTTCTAAATTTTATCTAAATATGTGTTGGGTAATAAAAACAGTTTTTTAGGTTAGCTATGTTGATGTTATTTATGTCTGCTGTTTTTCCTGGCTAACAGCAACTAGCAAATTTGCAATGACTCCAAGCTAATGTAATAAGCAAGCTATATGGTTTTGTTTATTTTGTTTAACATATCTGAGGCTTTTTATTTGATTATTTGCGATTTTGGATATATGTATAGTAGTGAAGTCTGTAGTATTTTTTCCCCTCTGTAAACAGACTTAGATATCATCCAACAATTCACCATTAGTTGAGACAGGCAGAGAACACAGTGAGGTAGAGCACAGAGAGGCAGAGGTGTGTCACATGAGGTTGAAGCAGGGAAAGCTACCCAAGAGGAAGGAGCAGAACTTCTCCAAACCAGCCAGTCTGGTGGCACCATCCCCCACACAACGTTTAGAGGTAGAAGGAGAACCGCTACAACTTTTAGAATATCGGTGTTTTCAAGAGAGGATGTGAAATGCAGAGCGTTATATCTTCTATGTTGCTAAATGGCTACCGTATTTCAAGATGGCGCATGACTGTGGAGGGTCGACCACAGTTTATGTATATAAAAATGTAATATTTCAAATTAATAGGATAGAATAGACGTTGGTGAGAAATACTAATGAAAAAGGACAAATTTGTTAATGGGATACACAGAATTTGAAAGTAAACAAGTAAAACTGTTACACACTGTACCTTTAAAATAATTTTAAGAGTGTTAAATTGGGCAAGTGTCTGTGACATATTTAGTTGTGGCTATATTAATAGACCTCAATGCCTTGTATCCAAAGTGTAATTTTCTATCCAGTTTCCCACTGAGAGGTGAAATAGTCTTCCATTCTCTGAACTTGTGTGGCTGTAATTCAGAACGGAAGAAGGTATTAAACCTGTGTTAGCATCAAAACAACCTTTATTGTTCTCATCTTTCAAATTTTGGTTTCTTTATTTAAATGTTAACAGCAGGCCTTCAGATTTAGACCCATTTACATTACAGCAATAAAATCTCAGAAGGAGGACAGTATAATTGTTAATATATTCGTGGCCTTGACAGCATGAGGTTTTGAGAAGAAAATGCCTAAATGGTTTAACAGGAAGTTTAGAAGTACCATGATTGTTTTTGGGCCAGATTCCCTAACATCTGTCTTCATGAACATTCAGCAACTTTCTTTTTCTTTACTTCACTTCCCTAAATAATTTGGTTGGGATTGGGTCCAACATAGAAGTTGAAGGTTTAGATTAGGCTAATATTTTTGATAATTCCAAAGGCTCGACTGAATCAAAACAATCCAAACACAAATGAGGTTCTACAGTTCTCTCTGATGCTACCTCACTGAGAGAGAAGTAATCATGTTTGGGACGATGCCTATAACTTTATTTTTAATAGAATTAGTTTTATTTAGGAAGAATCCGATAAATTCATCACTACTGAGAGCCGGGGGAATAGTTGGCTCAACAGAACTATGACTGTGTAAAGTTTGCGAACTGTACTAAAATGAAACCTAGGATTGTTCTTATTCACCTCTATTAATGATGAAAAATATGCTGTTCTAGCTTGTCGAAGGGTCTTTTAATAAAGCAGTAGACAATTTTTCCAGGTTAAATAGGAATCCTCTAAATGTGTAGAGCACCACTTTCTTTCCAATTCCCTAGCATTCTGCTTTAAAGTACACAGGTCTGCATTAAACAAGGGAGTCAACATCTTATGGCTAATTACTTTCTTTTTTAAGTGGGCTACACTATCTAATGTCACACACAATGAGAGACTAATGCCATGAACCAAGCAATTTCTGAAGGGTTAGAGATGGAATTGCTGCCCTCCACTGTGTTACTCTGAGACATTGAGGAATGTAAGAATGGAACACATTCTCTACACACAAGGCTATACTATAATGAAAATTTATTTGAGGTTTAGGATGGTCAGCTATAATAAATAAAAAAGTTATCAGAAAGTGTTCAGGCAGGACTGTGGGTGGACTGTTATTTCCTCACACTCAATGCCGTATGTCCGTACAAGGTTCGAAGTGTGTTGACCCGAGTGGGTGGATCTCTGTACTTTTTTAGTAAAGCCAAATGAGTCTAAGATAGCATTAAATACTGCATATAGGCTGTCACTTTCAGGGTTAACATGAATATTGGAATCCCCCATTATAATGAATTTGTCAGTATTTAATACTAGATCAGATAAAAAAAGTGAGATCTGATCTAAGAATTTAGAGTATGAGCCTGGTGCACAATACTGAACCACAAAAAAGGGGTTTTAATGTTTTGCAACTTGGATGAGGAAAATTAATGATTAGAACTGTAGCTATTATTTGGTCTGGGATTAATTAGTAAATGAGCAAACAAAAAAGGACAGTACAGTGACAAAATAAGGAAAGTCAATGCAAAACTGCAATCTAGATGAGAATTAACGTTGTTCCAGTGACCACTAATCAAAAGCAGCTCTAAACAAATGGGTTTTTAGCCTTGATTTAAAGGAACTCAGTGTTTCAGCATTTTTGCACTTTTCTGGAAATTTATTCCAGATTAAAGGAGCATAAAAACTGAATGCTGCTTCTCCAAGTTTGGTTCTGATTCTGGGGATGCAGAGTAGACTGGGACCAGCAGACCTAAACGGTCTGGAAGGTTTATACAACGGCAAATCTTTTATGTATTTGGTGCTAAGCCATTCAGTGATTTATAAACTAAAAAAAACATTTTGAAGTATGTACCTAGGGCTACAGGGAGCCAGTGTAAGGACTTTAGAACTGAGATGATGTGCTCTACTTTCCTGGTTCTAGTGAGGACACGAGCAGCAGCGTTCTGGATCAGCTGCTGCTGTCTGATTGACTTTGTAGACAGACCTGTGAAGACAATCCAACTAAGGATAAACACATGAATTACTTTCTCTAGATCTCATTGGGACATCAGTCTTTTAATCCTAGAAATGTTCTTTAGGTGATAGAAGGCCGACTTTGTAATCGTCTTTATGTTCTTCTGAAGGTTCAGGTCTGAGTTTATGCCTTAGTACCCCTAAAACCAGCAGTTAAAGCGATGGCTGAAAGGGAAATGTATCTTTGCTGTCAACTGATAAAGAAACCCATAGAAATTAAATGGAACTTATTAAAACAGGCTTTTGACAAGTTGTGAGAACAGGTGAGAAAACGCTGCCAAAGAATATTCTTTAAATATGGTGATTTATTTAAGAAAATAAACAAAATAAACTTAAAAGAAAATAAAGAAAAATCCCAGTAGTGACTTCCTAGTTATGTTTTCAGTTCATTAATTACTCTTCCCCCATGAAGTGATAAAATACGTGAAGCTGAACATTGGGTAGCTAAATTCATTAAATATGAATCATGTTGTTTGATAGGAAATGCATGTGGTTTGTCCTATTCCGCTTGGATTTCATTTGCTTGGAAGATGGAATAAAAAGTTTAGTAATCACATAATCGGCAAACATTGTGTTCGGGCTCAGTAATAAATTACCATCACAGAATCTTCTCCATCTGGCTGTTTTACCTGTTGTAACAACCCCCGCACCCCACCCAGACTATCCCTTCTAAATGATATTAGTGTCAATGTTAAAGTCTAAGTCAAAAGTAAAGAGTTTGTAAGATTAATGTTTCCTGTTGCACATGTTTTAATACATGTCTTATGTCTTAGATGCGACCTGCCATCCCTGATCACACACAGACACACACGCGCACACAAAAGAATCTAAACTTCAACCTGCATCTCTGTTTTCTCAAGCTGTCTGTTACATTTAAAATGCTAATATAAGACTAAACTGATTAATAATTAAACAATTACGGTCATGAATCAATAACTTCTGCACATATTTTTCATTAGTAAATTGCACAGAGTAAACAAAGAAGCACTATTAACAATTCAAATGCGGATGAAGGAGGGGGGAAGGGAGTGAGAGGGGGGGCTTTCTAATCATTCTAACTTTGATGAAAAATAAACATTCAAGACAGTCACCCAAACACCAAGGCCTGTGCGACAATCTTCCAAAGTAGATCATGTTGTTGCTTTAGATACAGTTAGTTGGTTGATTATTCAAGTAAACACGGTTGGAACATTTTTAATGAAGTAGTCCAGTATGAGAAATTCATGATAAATCTGGTGCGCCTCGTCAATGTACAGAACATTTGGACAGATTTGATGCCCATCTGAGCCTCTTTAAAGTTGAACTGATTTCCGTGGCAATCTGTCTCTAGTTTGAGGAACTCAGACGTTGCAGCACAAAAGAGAGACTTCCACCGAGATTTCAGGCACAACTGTTAACGTGCTTCTGATTAGTGCACGATTGGCTTTGTCGTGTCTAACGGAGGCATTCGCCGTGTCTGTAAAATGTAAACGTCTTTCTCCGTCAAAGACTTAAATCCACACCGTCCGGGCTGCTTTTTTTTTTTTTATCCATTAACGTCAAAAATGACACGTTCATGGATCATTCTTGTTTGAAGCTCATCGCAACTCACCGTCTCCTTTCTGCAAATGCCAGCGTGGTAATAGCTGAGGCCATAGCAGTAAGTGTAAAGCCTGAGAAACAAGGATAAGAGCATAAACAAATCTGCGATAAGAAATATGACATGGCTATCAGCATGCAGAATAAGCCAGGCACTGCGAGCACAGGCACCCAGATTAATGATAAATTACGAGGACCTGGGCTTGTTTATAGCACTCATTTTCCCTGCTGCACCTGCTCATATTCTCTTGGCCTAGAGCGGCCCCCGTCTCTCTTTTTCTATTTTCTCTCTCCATCTTTCATACTCCTTCATACCCCTCCTCCCCACCTCCCTCCATCTCCCTTTTCTTTTTCTCTGAGTAGGTGCTTATTTAAAATGATCCCGCATTTCTAAAGCGCTACGCCAAAACCAGTGGGACACCCTATGAAAACATAATCTGTGGGTGTATAATTGATGTCTGCGAGGGGATGGGAGGGCAGGGAGCGAAAATATTAGTGGGATAAGAGAAGGTGTGGGTAAAAGAGCAAAGGGGAAGAGGCGAGCAACAGGGGTTTGACTGTAAGAAGTGTGAAATATAAGAGCAGGACAGGAGTGAGTTAAGAGACAGAGTGGAAGGTGAGCTGAATAAAATAGCGTGAGAGTCAAAGAAAGAGAGAATAATAAAAACCCAGATAAAGTCTAAATGAGATGAGAGCAGCGGCCTTTCGGTGGCTGCTTTTGTAATAAAACACCACCCGGCATCAACACAATGCTTCATTTTAATATTAATTACAAATATCTCTCCACACAACAAGGAAATAATTTGACAATCACTTTGGCTCCGAGTACTGTATTAAATGCAAAGCGGGGCTAGGGGCGAGAGCAGTCACTATAAGTCTGCAACCCCCCCCCCACCTCCTGCAACCCCACCTCATTACATGAAGTGTGAATGTTAATTCTAGTGGGTTTATTAGGTGGAATCAAGGAGGGAAAAATAAGAGGAGATTAGCTTTATTTTTTTTATCATTCATAACAAGTGGTCCTCTGTTGGTACCTGAAATTTGGGGAGGGGTGGTGCGAGTTCTGACTGTTAAAGGGACAGTAGGTTCATGACTGGAAGAGGAGGTGCACTGCACGGTTATTGTATGATTCATAACTATTTATTATCACCCCCCTCCCCCTCCCCCACCACCACCTCCTCCACCACCCTTCTGCCTTAGTGTACAAAGAGCATTTCCAGCAGAGAGTGCTACGAGGGCAAAGTGTTTACATACCAAATTATGAGAATATACTGACAGCGTTTGCTTGTTAATAAACCGTAATCACTTCCCCTAATTTAATCCGGTTGCTATGGTAAACAAGTGACACTTGAGGCTGATGGCAGTCAGAGGCGAGAGAGGGAGAGAGAAAGAGAGAGAGAGAGAGAGAGAGAGAGAGAATAAATGATGAAAGAATAGCACACACACACACACGTATGCATATACTCAGTGTGCTCTGACAAGACACCTGCTGTCCTACGCGCCCTGAAACCTCTTTCCAAGTCTTGTGCGTAATTCGGATCAAAACGTCAGAAGAGGCAGAGCTTGGTCTTATGTGTGTGGTGGTCAGAGACAGCTGTGCTCTTAACAATGCTGCTCTCATCAGAAAGCAGAAAATTGAGCCAGGATTGAGCTAATTGTATGGAATGAATAAAGCCAGCAGAGACTACGGTACATTAACACACACACACCCACCCACACACACACTTCCTATTTGCATCCCACAGGCCATTCTCCTAAATTCCACAATATCACTTTTCAAGAGTGGATGTGATACTCTTCCTTTGTTACAAAATGAATAAGAAATAAATAAATAAATTCATTATCACTAGACAAATGTATACTTTTTAAGGAAAAAAAAATTCAGTATCACAGAACAGATTATGCAGTTTATGTAAACAAACAAATAAATAAATAAACAACAAAAATCAAGGTACGAGAAGATGTTATTTGGAATAAGATACACAGAAAAATAAATACATTTAGTATGAAAGTACAAGATGATGCTGTTCAAAGAAAAGCAGGTGGTTAATTTTACAAAAACATATAAAATGAAATCAATCTTCAATGAAAATTTAGTTTATTCATTATGTATAATCCTTGTCATGGGAGATAAATATTTCGATGATATTCAGTCATATTCCATAATTAGGATATGGGTACCGATGAGGCTAATTTGTCAGATTAAAAATTTCTGTTGACACAAACCTTTAAGCAGGTATTAAACATGCTTTTCATTAAGCCCATATTTCTGTATTAAAAATGTGTTTTTATTGATCTGATGTAATGTTCCAAGCTTAAATCTCTCACTACCTGTAAGTAGAAAGTCATAATTAACAGAAATAAAGTTTTTAAAATATTAGTTTGTGTGTAATTATCCTATATAATGTGTTTCACTTGGTGCACTGAGTTACTGAAATAAATGAACTCTTCAATAATATTCGAAATTGATCAAACATGACTCCTTATGTATCAATAAATTGTAAACGCAGGGATGCCATTTTTTTGGCAGAAGAAGAACTGGTTAAAGTATCAGTTCTCATTCATATCATCATTTCTTCTCTCCTCTAGACCTATTGATTTCTCACACTGGGTTTCTTAAAGTGAAATATTCAAGGTTCAGTGCAGAAATACCTTGTTGCGGCAAATGATCCACACAGGAGAAACCCCAAACTGCTCAGGGTTGGTGAGCAGCTTTTATGGACAGGAGAAATAAAAGCAATGGAATTTTTTTGTTGTTGTTAGATTTTCATTCAGCCCGGAGTGGCTGTGGTGATTTCAATAAGTGAGGAGGGAGAGAAAACGATAGCAACAACACTTTGACTTGGAAACCGGCACTAACGACTAACAACACGCACATAATGCACACTATGGTTTGTCACCTCTTGAACTTGCTAACAACAGATCATGTTGGGCTGAAGGGAGATGCTTACAGACTCACTATCATTCAGAATGACTGTTCACTGCTGTCAGATGGCTGTCTGTGCATTCACACAGCTCCACTTTTACTGTGTTCTAGTAGGGATTGTTGGTCAGAAGTTAGGACCTTCGATAAATGCAAAGAGTACTGGTGTTTGGAGTTGACTTCATTGAAGTTTCTTCTACTTATTAAATCAGAAAACCTGAAGAAAAATCTCCACTTCTCCACTTTAATCCCGCAAATAAGAGAGGCTGCAGAGAATGGAGGTGAATGGTTGACAATAGTTTTTAATTAAAGCCCTTTCTAAGTAGAAAATCCCTACCTGTCATTCTTTATTCTGTCGAAAAATTACAATGATTGCTTTTTAGAAGTTCCACTGGGCTGCAAATCCTGTCTCTCATAGGCCACTAAATCGTTTCATCTAAAATGTCCTGATGAGATTCCGTTTTTTTCAGAGAAGAAACATTCTCTATTGTTTACTTTAAAACAATTATTAACTTTTAACTAGTTTAATGATATCTGTGGTGTTAGCAAGTACGACTCCTCACACTACAGCTTGACAAATCCGGATTGCTAGAGGAAGGGGGATGAATTGACAGGGAGACAGAGACAGACAGAGAGAACAGTTGTCCCTGGTTAATGGCTTTCTTATTCTTTCCATCTTCTCTTATAGATGCATATCAATACATATCGTTGCGTCTGCATAGAACCTGCCACATCCAATATCTCCTGGACATTTCACGTAATTATTATTTTCAGGAGTCACCGAGGTCTCACAGAAGGGAATGTAAGTGACAGGCATTTAAAATGGTTTTTAAATCATGCAGGATAACCAGGGCCTTTCAGAAATAATTGTGTCAAACTGCTTTTCACCTTTTTTCGCCAATCAATATGCACACTTATTCATCGGTGGACCAACTTCCATCAAAAAGGCAACGCTGCTCTTTAATATACATGCTTGCATTTTAATGGGCTACTTTTGCAACAATACTGGAGACAACAATGTGTTTCTGTGTAATATTCCCCTGAAAAATGATGACACGGCGCCTTTTCTCGCTCCTCTCCCCGTGCACCTATACAGTTGTGTGGTGAATTTACACGTGCATGCACGGACACTTTGTTCAGCGGTGGCCAAAGTCAACATAATCACATTGGTTTTGTCACATGGCTTGTAAATGATTTAGAGCTAGATTTCATGCATGCTTTAATACTAATTCACTCATTTGTATTTTTTTTTCTTCATTTTGGCAGGAAAAAACATTGAAAGCATCAAGAACAAATCCACTTCCACTGTTCAGCTACTAAACAGGAGCAAAAGAGAGGGAATCTTTTCATTTTCTTTTCATTAAACTTATTGCCACTTTCAAGGACCTTTGGGGTTTATATATTAAATAATGCATAATTTCATAATTATATAGAATACATAGATTTTTTAAATCGGATACAGGGTGAAGTGGTGACTTTAATTAGATCAGTGTGTAAGATATCTCGGGGGTATGATAAAACAATGTTAAATATCTCACAATGATGGTAAAATATGTTCCAACAGATAATGAAACACAAATAGGGTCTCACTTTGCCGTGGCTCCTATTTGTCGAAACATCCCCATATGCATTTTCAGAAATTTCATAATTACATTGAAATATAATCAGGGGATAACACAGTAAGTGCTAAATAGAATGCTGCCTGTTCCCCCCACCTTTTCATTGGCATACATTATCATGGTATTGCTGCAATACTAAATTGACTGAGAGCGTCGACTCTACAGTGTACCAGGCAAAAAGCAGCAAAGCAGATTTATAGTGGTAGTGTGTGTCTTAAAAAGCTGAGTTTGATCCGCTGTTACAGATATTCTTATGGAGGTATGATACATGTAAGTTGATTGAAACGCCTACAAGGTCGTGGGCATTGCAGTACACAAAAAAAGATGAGCTAAGGCTTCATATTAAAAAAACTAAGGAGCACTTGGCAGGGTGAGAGGGGCTAGACACTCTTACAATTAAAGCAGAATTAAAGATGCACTAAAACACTAACACTTTCCCAAGCAAACAACGCCTGCAGCCTCTTTCGAAATTATAGCGGCCTAATATGAGATGAAGGACAAACATTGGCTGCGTGCGCCACTGTGTGAGCGTTTTTTCCACAAATTTTCCTCTATTATGATTGCCAGCACCCAGACCCCTTCTTTTGGTCTATATATAAAGTATGTAAATGTCGTCTAGCGGTGACAGTCAGAGGCGTCAATGGAGGTTGACAGCTGAATTATAACCGCAGCCGAATCCATCAGGCTTTTGTTTTAACTGGAGAATGGAAGGTTTTTAAAACTCAACAAAGGCCTGTAATCAAATTCTCAAGGTTGTTGGTTTTAGCATTGTATTAGCTTAATTGTTTCTGCTGCACCATTGACGTTAATGACACATTCCTATGTAAATATAATATGGCTCCCAGAAGCCATCAAAACATTTTAAGGTCCAATGAATACAGTTGCATTTTCTCCTCTCTGCCCCTCCCTTCCTCCCCATACAGAAATTTCTTTTTATTTAGCAATCTCCACACATTGCTCAGTGATACAATAAAAAGGAGGGTGAGATTGATTAATAGAGACTTTTACATAGTGATGCACACAGCACTTATACAAATAACAATGGAGAGACAGAGCTGAGAAGATTGCGCCTCTCCTCTTTCCACCTTTATCCTCAAGACACACAGATCTACACGGACCATGTAAGGACAAGCTTTGCATTTTTGTATTTTTTTTAAATCCTTATATAGAACCATATATTGGCCTACGATGACACCCGCTCACACAGTCATGCAAACACACGCATGCATTGTAAAGGCCTTTGGCACAGATCCATCACCCATGATTGAAAGATAATGAACCTGCATATTTTCTCATCATTCAGAGACAGATGAAAGAACTTAGACTAAAATAAAAGAATACATTAAAATCAACCTCAAAACATGTTACTGTCTATAAGAAAAATGCAGGGACATCATAGGCCATATCTTAAAAACTGACAGGATGCCTTTTGTGACCGTTAACTGCTTCATCAGTTTCCTGGTGGATTGTATTTTTAGTTGGCGGAGCATTTAAATGTTAGTGAGAGGAGTGAGTCAGGGGAAGGGGTGGTATGACACTATATTTACGAATGGACATCTACTAATCTGAGAGAGACGAAGAGCAAGCTTAATTGGTGAATTTTTTTGCTAGACACGAAGGTGTTTAACAGCGCATGTTTTCTGTACAGTCCGGCGAATGATATCAGTTAAAGTCAAAGCCAGTCACCCCAGATGTGTGCAGGGGTGTGGGTGTGTGGGTGTGTGATTTTGTTAACTGCCTCAACAAAAAGGCACCCCACACCAAAGTCATGCAAGAATGGCTGGTATATATAACACGAGGGTAAGAAGATCTGCCTGCTTGTTTTAATCAGCAGCCTAAAAAATGTTTAGGGTTGAATGCAATGTACTCCCAATAAGGACGGGTTTTAGAAAGCCAGAAGGGTAACGTCATGCTTTGCAATGCCTTCTGGGATAAATAAAAAACAAAACATGGCCTTAAATGTACCAGAATATGATAAGCACTACCTGGTTTTGAAAAAAGTCTTGATAGGAAATTGAGTTATGTACTGGCTGCAGAGTGACTTATCTGGACTGTTATAGCTCTACCAGACACAGACATCTTCTAATAAATCTCCGATAATGTTCAGTTTGTGTTACAGATTTCATATCTGTGTGTGACTTCTTCCTCCATTGTTTGTATAGCTCAGGATGCTGATAGGAAGACAGTCAGGACAAGTCAACTCAAATCGAAATATTACATTATTGTATCTGAAAACAGAAACTCACATCTTAAATAGCAGAAATACTGTGCTGCCAAAACCCAAGTTAAAAATATTGAACTTCTGTTTTAACTATGACTTAATATTTGCACCAGACTAAGGTGCTGAAAATGTTACTAAAATTAAGTTGAATCTGTACTTCTATAACATTAAGTAAAAGTATGGTCTCAAAAAACTATTAATATGTCAAATATGCGAACCACTTGTCTTTCTTATTTACTTCATTATTATTATTATTATTATTATTATTATTATTATTATTTACTTAAAGCATCACTAAAACAGCTGGAAACTCTGCTTACCACATTCTACATGTGTTTTTTGTTATGTGTGATGTCTCAATGGGCGCAGAAGGAATATTTAAAAGTAACAGTTGCTGATATCAAGATTTAATTACTCGTAAAATGTCTGAAAACCACATTTAAAACTGATATGAGAAATGAGATGTGGCAGATATTTATTTGTAAGAAAACATGTGTTCTAAAAATTTCTCGAACATTTTCCCAAGGATTAACTTTCAACCAATCATTTTATTATTCTTGAGTGTATAAAAACTGTTCATATCATCCACAGATGATTGTGATTATAGTTTGCTACAAAACGCCTGTGTGGCGCTTAGAGTGCCTTAACGTGACATTTTATAAACTGAAGCTGCTTTCAAAATTAAAGCTCAAGAGCACATTTGAAAATTCACACTAAACACAGACATTCGCGCACATTTTACACATATTGCACAGATCTCTGATGCATCATCTTCCTCTGTGCTCTGGGCTGTAACGCTTGCTTTCTTAGTCAAGTAGAACAATCTCATTTGCAAGGAAACAAATAAGAGGGAAAAAAAAGATGTAGCTGCAACAATACCTCCAATTCCACCCTTTCTTACTCGTCTTTTTAATTTACAATCCAATGTGTAAAAATAAACATTGCGGGCTCAATTTGGTGTGGTTTTCAGCTGTGGCATCTAATCCCCCACCCCAGCCATCAGCACTGTGTGCGGAAAGTTGTGGATTTACCTCAAGGGGAGCAGGTTCTTTTAGACTAACAGTTAGGTGGGCAAGGAGAGAAGGCTCCTTAACACGCACACCCACACATACACAACACGCACACACACTCACCCACACACACACGCACGCACACACACACACACACACACACACACACACACAACACACACCACGCAGCTCAGTTTCTATCACTTCATTGTACCTGACAAGTACTTATTACAAATTTTCATTTATAATTACCAAACTCATATGCTGAAATCAACCTCTACCCAAAAAATAACATTTACATTTCTTTAAGTCAATATTAGTCTTCTTTATGGGGAGTTTTTTTCCCCTATGTTTTGAAACAGTCATAATCCACAATTTGAGCAATACCCAAATAAAACCTTCATGCTCCAAGGAACCCCTAAGGAGCTCACTCTTTGCCTAATCTCACTGTCAAACACACAACCTTGCATACAAAACAAGATTCTTATTATCCTGTCCCCCAAACAAAAGTGTGCATGCTAGAGACACTCCAGCACAAGCCATCGGGTGAAAATGGAGAAACAATCAATTTTTATATAAACAAAAGATTAGATTTTTTGGTTTGACACAGATTACTGTGCTAAAAAATACATTAAAAAAAACAAAACCGGCGGTAGTGAATTTCAATTCAATTTAGTTTATTTATAGTGCCAATTCACAACACATGTCATCTCTATGGGATCAGAACAGTATCACCTTGAAATGAAACTGAAAATAAATATTGGCATTGAAAATAAAAATTGGCATTGAAAAATATTATTGTAACTGAAAATATTAATTTTGAATCGGAAATAAATCTAGTGAAATTTTTTGTATCGACTCTACAGTGTACCAGGCAAAAAGGTATTCACAATGCCAATCCTTTTTTACAATGCCAATCATTTTTTACAATGCCAATCTTTTTTTACAATGCCAGTCCTTTTTTCAGTGCCATCTTTTTTTCAGCTTCATTCAGGTGATACTGTTTTGACGCTTGTGTGTGCACGCGCATGAGGGGCGGGGCTTACATGAACGAGGCAGGAGGGAAACTCCGACTGTCTGGGTGGGATCAACATTTTCTTTGCTTCTAATGGGGTTTGTGGAAGGTGATAATCTGCAGTTGGGGACCCGATTTATGACAGTCTTTCTGTAGTCTTTTGAATCAAACATGTTTGATATTATCGCAAGTCCTAGTGTAGTCGTTGTGACGTAAATCAACCAACAACCAATAAAGCTGTTCTGTCTATACACAACAAATACAATATTCGTGTTCCATGGCTGAATAATGGGCCATAAATTAC